>OZ038478.1:149672182-149789682 GCA_964036315.1 Acanthosepion esculentum | reverse complement strand
AATTCAAACCTCTTAGGTTTTTAACTTAAATTTCTTCGTTGATTATACAAAGATCTTATTCTAATTTACATTTAATTAAAAAAAATCTTTCGCTGATTTCGAAAATCCTTTTGAAATTTTTTTCAACCAGACACTTTTTAAATATTATTTACAGAAGTTTTTGAATAAAATAAAGGGAATTAGCATCGATCTAAATTTCCCTTAGTTTAAAGTACAATAATATCCTGCTAAATATTAATAATTTCATCTAATATAATTTAGATATATGATTCTCTGAATATAATTTATAATCACTTAATTGAAATTTCTAAGGTGTTTTAATTTAAATTACTTGATTCATTACATAAAAACTCATGAAAAATTTTCGATAATTTCAAAATCTTTAAAAAATTATCTCCGTGGAATGAAATATATCAGAATTGATAATTTGGCCGTTGACAGAAACATACGGTATTGTTTCAGATTCACGATGGAATAAATACACTTTAAGCCCATCCACCATCCTTAAATGCCATACTGAGGTCAGTGTGTCAAAATAGGTCAATACGCTCGTATATTTTGTCCTTAAACCCACAACTGGACAAAACAATGGAACGCCTCTTGTACGTATGAACTGCACTCACAGAAATCACAGGAATCAATAAAACAACGTCTTACAGAAATTAATGATACAACTACATGGAACTTCCTCAGCCACTTCATATATACTCTTCTTCAAGAAGAAGTAGAAGAATATATATGAAGCGGATTAGGAAGTTCTGGGTAAAATGCCAGCAAATCATCAAGACTGTTTGATGAAAATGATCATGCTATCAAGGATATCATTGCATGAAATAATCAGATACGATATTTCGAAAAGCCCTGTCCAAAGAACAATTCAGTAAACTGACCTTAAAGCTGGAAAACAGATGCTCAACGGGCGCTTCGAAGAGTGCAGAAAAAATGGTGGTCAGATCTAGCAGATGAGATACCGAATGCAGCGAATTCAAATAATACCAAACTGATGTATTACTTGATAAAACAAGTAGTTGGACACAGATACACCAAGATTGCTCCTCTCAGGAAAGAGGACGTCATTGTCTCCTCACAGGCATGGGTGACATGGCCAAATGATGTAAGAAACAGTTTGATGGGCTAATGAATAGGGCTTCAAATGTGGACCCTGATTCTCTCGAAAAATGCCTCAAAACCAAGTGGTAGAACGTGACTGCCAACCATCGCTGGGCGAGATTCTGCGTCGCATGGAGGGACTCAACATGAGCAGAGCTGTTGGGATTCACGGCCGTCCTGCTTGGATATTCCGTTACGGTGGAACACATTTAAGTCAACATATGCATGATTTTATTGTAAAGATTTGGATAGTTGGAGAAGTGACAAATTATTGGAGGGATGCACAATTGATACCTATATATAAGGGTAAAGGTGCACGGGAATTATTTAGTAATTATACAGGGATAGAGTAAGAGTTAATGCGGAGTGCGAATATATTCTATGAGAATTTCTCGGACATTCAGGCCGGTAAATGTTGTTTAATACTGTTTATTAAAACAGAGAATTAACTTAAATATTTGTATTAATAAAAAGAATGTTAAACATAAAAATGTCTTAAAAGTAATTGTTGGACTTTGTCCTTTTCATAATGTGTGATGTCATTTGTTTACATTTGGATACGGTTAATTCGACCTTGCCAACCGAACGATCCTCAGTGCACGTCCATATATATATATATATATATATATATATATATATATATATATATATATATATATATATATAAATGTGTGTGTGTGTATATATATATATATATATATATATATACTTGTAAATATACATACGTATATATATATGTATGTATATGTGTGTATATACACGCGTATATATAGGCATATATAGATATTCTTATATATACACGTTTGTATATGATATACATATATATATATATAGATATACATATATATATATATATATGTACCTATATATATACATATATATATATATATATGTATATATTTATGAAGAATTATAGTCTTAAAGTGTGCTAGATTTATGGGTTAAAGTGCTCAATATCAGAGATAGAGCGTGTGTAAATATAAAAGTGAACATAGAATTCAACACTTAGAGGCGACAGTCTGTTTCATTCTAGATGCAATCGTCAGGCAACTGACAATTGCCTGACCATTGCATGTACCATTAAACAGACTGTCGCCTCTATGTGTTGCCTTCTATGTCCACCTTATATATATATATATATATATATATATATATATATATATATATATATATATATATATATATATATATATACATTTATATGTCTATTTCGGCAGCAAACTTTCTTTTATGCAGATTTCATTAAAAACGATAGACAAGGGGCTTTTATTTAGTTTTTTATACAATTTCTAAAGCGATCTAATAATTATTTGTTTCTTTTCGGATGTATATATAGATAAATCTTTCCTATGATATCGGCAAATTTGCTGTAATTGTTAATAAAATATTAATGTATGCTTATTTCTTATAAATATTGTCTAGAAAATAATTTTATATAATAATATAAGCAAATATTTTTCTTGCTGTTATATAACTTGTCTTTTGGAATAGAACATTTGACATATTCCCCACTATTAGATAATACAATAGAAACTATGGCATCGTCAGATTCCACTTTTTCTCTGAGTGTGTCAAATCCCATGATATTCTCTGTCTCATTCGACTCAGTGCCTTTTGTTTATATTCGTGATTGAAGAATTCAAACTTAGCTAAAAAAAAAAATTCGCGATACGCGTTGTGCGTCTTCTACAATCTGTCGGCTTGTGCAGACAGTCGAACCATCAATTGTTCTGAGAATTATTAAGACAAAATACTGATCAGTCAGTGTTTTTCACACTTCGTGACAATGCGGTTACTTGTATTGTAATTGCGTTAGCAATAGGGAATATTCAATTGGAAAAAATAAACACTGTAAACCTCTGCATGAAAAATTATTTTTTTGTACATTGATTTTTCTTTACAGTTATATGTGTTTGTTTATCAGCATTACGAATAACTGATTTTGTTTCTCTCTCTATTTCCCATTACTGATAGTATTGAGTGTTTATCTTATTTCATTCTTAATATACCCGTTTGCTGCCATCCCCGTCTGCAGAATTAGAATCATACTTTCTCTGATGCATTCTTTCTACAATTCAGGGTCGTCCCGTTCAATTTCAAAGAGACTTATATAAATAGGCGTGATAGTTTCAATAAAAGTTGATTGTAGTCCAGCCTGTTCTAAAATAAAGAGAAAACTGAAAAACCTTGTGTTTAACATTTGTGTCATTCAACCTGCAGTAACTGGTTATAAGTGTTGGTCGCGGTGTTATTATTATTATTAGTCTTGCGCTGACAATTATATATTTGGTAGGGGAACTTTGCAAGAAAGAAGAGCGTGAGTTGGAGCAAAAATGTTCGGTTGATTCGTATCTAAGAGATATAAGAGTTGAGACTCAATGACACCCTTATTCACTTCTCTCAGCTACGAGCTTCACTTTCATATGCATTGAGTAACTGAGAAAGCCACTCCGAAATAAAGATTTCAGAATTCCAAAGAGAAATTATATAATTAGTTGCTTGAATTATTTTACGCTATATATAATTTCTCCTCCCAGTAAATCTGTAAATTGTATTAAGGCGAGATTGTTGAATGATTTTTGATTTCCTTAGCTGATGTATTGAAACACAATTCAAAAGATGAGTATCAATCGCAGTTTTGTAATGAATAATCGTCGGAAGAATTTGTGTGATAAAGGTTTTATTCATTATATAGCCAGACAGAATTGAAATAATATATGTTTGATACAATCTAGGAGAGGTAATCCGTAGATTGGCCCGCCAAATAATGATCCGATTTACTTATGTTTTTTTCAGTAAGTATAATTTATATTGACGGTGATGAAAGATATATTAATGGATAGTGCGAAGTATATCTATTAATAAATTGGTCTTTTTCTTTTTAGGATTAATCACAGTGTTACGCAATTCGTGTTTTTAACAGTTGAATGTTGGGTCATGTTTTTATTTTTATTTTCCGAGAATATGCAAAGGAATGATTGACAATGTTTCTCCTACTACTTGTTAATTTTCTCACTCACAATACGTTCTCCCAGTCGTCTGGGTTATCTAATTTATTTATCTACAAACATACATACATATACACACAAATATATGTATATATATATATATATATATATATATATATATATATATATATATATATATATATATATATATATATAATAGAAATAGATATATATATATATATATATATATATATACCCATAAAAAAAAGATACATTTTCTTATATCTCTTACAAATTTATAATGAAAGATCCGTTATGTTGGGATTGCTGCCGAAATAAGTAGCCACACACACACGCACGCATATATATATATATATATATATATATATATATATATATATATATATATATATATATATATATATATATATATATACAGGAAATATCCAAAACAAAAGAAACGGGCCTGCTAACCCCCACACGATGTCGATTTGATATATATATATATATATATATATATATATATATATATATATATAATCTGAAATATTAGATTCGTTATTCTCATAACTAATGTGTCTTGCGCTCAATCCAACTGGTGTGATAGACGGTCTTCTCTCCCAATAAATTTGCTTCTGGTAATATTAAACTAATATAAACTTTATCATTTTATTTTCAATTTGCTAATTTTCGAAACAACCTTAATTAGATATTCTCAGATGACAGCACAATTTATGTTATTTTTTATTATTATTCTTTTTTAATTTCTCTTATGGAAATTATCCCCAATCGATATAATTCGCTCTGATTTCAGTACATTTAGGAAAATAAGAATAGTAGTTTGCTTGATGAGAAAAGAACATGAACAAACTGCTCTTTTTTAATCGGCTGGGAAGACCTTTGTTGCCTTCAATCAGCATGGTTGATGCGAACCCCTAGAAAGATGACTCCTTGCAACTTAGTATATGAATGGGAAATATATTGAATCATTTGCTAAATTTGCTGCTCGGTCTCTTACCTAACAGAAACACAAGAAATGATTCAACCTAGTAAATAGTTTACTATATCAATCCAGGCAATTCGTTTCGATGGAATCTGATTCACTGTTATTAGTCTGCCTTTCATCAATGCATTGAATATTGCTGCCTAATCAGATCTGGTTTGTCTATATTCTATTTGGAAGTTTTTGATAAAATACATAGAATATCCAATGTTATTTGTCATGGTATGACATCTCGTCTACAGTGATTTTCTGGCCGCCGAAACGTAGCTTCACTGTGCCTTTCCTTTTAACATTTCCATGGTCATTTTAAACCTTTCATTCAAAACAAATTAATAAATACACTAAGAACCAATGGATTACTGAGTGTGAGAAAATATCAGAAAAATATCACTAAGAGAGCACAAATAACAGGATCAAGCAGGAAATAACGAGTGACATTGAATTTAAATTTTTGAAGGTTAAATTTGACTGCAATGCAAGAAATGTAAGCGGGGAGTGCAATAGATTAATTATTTAGCATAGAACTTACGCCGAATTATATTCATTTGAAATAAAATTTATTAAGCCTTGCCGCCAATCTTGTAGTGCGTTTAAATTCATAAAGGTATGGCAGCCAAGTTGAATGCTAATCAGAACATTTACACTACAATTATTGCAAAAATATTATACATGAGAAAGGAGACGAAACAGGAACGTCATTTCGGGACCAATAAAATTGCATATAATAATTTTTAATTCATCAAGAATGTTTTAAACAAAAATGAATAAGTTAATATAGCGTCTACATGGAAATTTATTCAATCAACAGACTAATAATACAGTAGTAATTTGATTATTGGTTTCGTTTCGTTTCTACAGTGTTAAAATATCTTCTTTTGGAAATTCATTTTAGGAGAGTAATTGCTTCCTTTTCTGGTATGCGAGTTTCACACTATATTTGAACTTAATTAACCAGTATTTATATTTACAAAATTAAGTAGAATTAACACCGCTATAACCAATATCAACACCGAATTTTCTATATTCGAATGTGTAAACATATATATATATATATATATATATATATATATATATATATGTAGTCATACACGGACAGATTGTTTCGCTGTATCACAGCTCATCAGTATATTTTAAATCGGAATTGAATTTAAGCGTCTAATCACTTTTTATTTTACTTTCAGATTTAATGACTTAAGTCTTTGGCAATTTCAACCCTGTAAATATTAACAATTAAAAAAAAAGTTCTAACCACAAAGCAAAAATAAAATAAAAGCTTTAATTGATGATCCGTTTAGGTTATACCTAGGTAGATTGTTCCTGGCTCTTTAGCATTTTATTTATACATATATATATATATATATATAATATATATATATATATATATATATATATATATATATATATATATATATATAACAAAAAATAAATACGACGTATTATATTTCTATTCTCATCATAAAATCCGGTATAATCATCGGATCATTTCTAGAAGCACTAATAATATTTACACGAAGAGGAGAAAGACATTGAAAATACGTTCAATTTTCTCCAGGACACTCAATGGGAAATCCAATTACCTCAAAATATACCAAAACAAAAAAGGCCCTTTCTGAAATATCCATTGAATGAAGAAAAGTATATCATATGAACAAAAAATGGAAACTTTACAAAATAATACATCAAATGCGTTGATTGCCTACCTTAACAAGACTGGCCACAATTTTTATATAAACAGAGAAAAGAAGCAAGTGTATCGCAAATGCATCGGTGGGGTTAAATTATTTTTTTTATCCAGCCGCATACGCACTTAATAAAGATTTTCTGATAAGCAAGCAAGACCTTAACTGGTATAAATGATCTCTTGGGGGATCCGGTAATATCATAATCGCTATTTTATTTTGTTTGCAGAAGTTGCAAATATGGCTATGTTGTATGGTTTTGAATT
Organism: Acanthosepion esculentum; assembly: GCA_964036315.1. NCBI lineage: Eukaryota > Metazoa > Mollusca > Cephalopoda > Sepiida > Sepiidae > Acanthosepion > Acanthosepion esculentum. Next base: position 149,782,676 of record OZ038478.1, on the reverse strand, counting down.
TTGTAATGTTTTTTAACTTATCAACGGATTCTGGTTGTTGGTTTTTCTTTTAAATTCCACACATGGTTAATTAGTTTGGTAGCTAAGTTCGAATCCAACGTAGCGGTTTCAACTGACCTCCTTATCATATATATATATATATATATATATCTTACAATAATTGTTGGACTTTGTCCATTTCATAAAGTGTGACCTCATTTGTTTACATTTGATACGCTTTGAGCAAATATGAATATACGTGAGAGATTCATGGAAGATTAAAGTTTAAAGACAGTAAAATCGTCCTTGCTAACCGAACGCTCCTCTGTGGCCGAAACGGTTAAGGCACGTCAGGCTATATTACGGTTCCGTATAGGATACAGGTTCGATTTCTATGAAAATTTCTCGGACATTCAGGCTGGTAAATGTTGTTCAATACTGTTTATTATAAAACAGAGCATTTACTTAAATATTTGTATCTATAAAAAGAATGTATAAGCGTAAAATTATCTTAATATATATATATATATATATATATATATATATATATATATGTTTCGGTAAAATATTTCATAAGCATAATATACTATACATTTTATGGGTTTGCCAAAAGACTTAAAAATTACTCGTTGTCACTTTATTTTAACGGAAACTTAAACAACTAAATGAAAAGAAACAAATAAAAATAATGGGAATGTGATATCTATATAGTAAATGTCAATTTGGTCTACTTGAATATCACATTGCCATAATTGAATTACTTTTTAATCTTTTTCCTTTTTTCTATATTTATTCTCTCGAACTACAAATTTACACTTCCGTTTATTCATTAACCTATATATCTTAAATTTCAAGGTATATATATATATATATATATATATATATATATATATATATATATATATATATATATATATATATATATTTTACACCCTTCATGAATATATTTATTTCCTTATGTGATTATATCATAGGAACTGGCGCGCTCACTCACATTATATTTTTTGCGCTTATTCCTCATGCCAACATTTTACTGTCGTTTTTTTTTCCTTAATATGAATTGACACCTCTTCTCTTACACATTGAATCTTACTTTTTCAGCAGGTTTTGTGTTTACTTCATTTTTATGCCTTTTAGTTTTTTTTCTTTTTACTCATTTTTAGAAGTGACCGAAAGGCAAACAACATTTTCCCTGTCCAGGAATTTCAGTTGTCTCTTTGTGTGAATTTTCTTTTCAATCCTCCAACCGAACCGCCTTCTATCTCCCAGAGACCAACCGCTCACCATCACCGCCACGTCGGTGCCACCAAACAAACTATGCTTCTTCTGCAACCATCAATTTCCCGAGGTGTTAAGTCAGTGAAATGCCTCACGTTTTTGGCATTGTGATTTTCCGCCCTGACACATAATGTCAAGGCATTCGACACGCCCAGTTTTTCTTCCTCTTCTTTTTCACTCTCCTGCTATATACTCGTCCGTTCACTAGATTCCATTCAGCCTTCAGCATCCAGTCCTTGAGTTATGGGCTTCTATTCCCATCGTTTCCTCAATATTGTCATTTTCTTTTCAACACTTCTATTTTTCTCTTCTCATGTTTTACTTCCCAGCCAATCGTTTTTTTTTCGTCACCTCTCTTTTGCTGCTTGACACGTAAATTTATGTCAACCATGAAAAATGCAAGCAGATGAAAAGCGCTCAGACGTCAGTTATACTCAAAAAAGAGAAATAAAACAAACCAGCCAAGAACTGTAATGCTTTGCAGAAACTTCGAATACTATCTGTCTTTCAAGTGAATTGCTTAAGGATCGAAGTCGCTTCAAGTGAAAAGAAAAAAAACGTGGACCATTGAATAGAACAAAAAATGCAATAAAAAATAATTGCATAATGTTGATTAAAGGCTGGAAGAAAGACAAAGAGTGATTAATTCCAACTGGACACCGTGATCAGGATTTGTTTGTAATATAAAATATGTTGTTCATTTGAATATAAAAAAGTAATACAAACGTGTGAACGTTTCTTGGCCTTCTGGGGAAAATATTCAATACACGGTTTTAGAAGAGAAACTCATTTGTCACACATGACACTGCTTCAAATCATGCAAAATACGTGTTAATTTAAATCGGATTTGGATTTGGAACGAATCTCTTTGAAATGTCAATGAGTTTTGGGCATTTGTACGTCGCTCCGAAACATCATCAACGTTTAACACTGAATGTGTAGAAGGGGGAATTACTACATTCTATGTTAAATTCCAGTTTTTATTTTGAAATAAGATTTGAATAACGTTCAATCTATAACTCCAATCAGTTGTTAAGCGGGGCAAGAACTGACTTGTAAATTCTAACGACTGTAGCAATATGAGTCATATATGGTCTATTAAGTTGAAAGAGTGGGACCCTTCGCAAAACTGGATATGGAACCTTTCGCAAAACTGGATATGGAACCTTTCGACCGATGGTTATCAGTAAGTGAATCAATTTCAAATTACAAAACCAGAGGCTCAGTCAGAGGGATAGTCGCATAAGGAAAATAAATTATTTATTTAGACTACGATGACTAGAAAAAAGAAATTGTTATCTACAAAACTGACCATCCAGTGAAAAGGCACTCAGAAGGGTCGAAGCTGTCCTCGGAAAACGGACAGGAAAGAGTGCAGCTGAAATGTGAATCTCCCCCTTCACCCATGCCTTATGTCTCTTTCGCTTGCCTATCGGAGGAGGTTGCAACCAAAGAATAATATCTGATTTACTGCTAGAAATTATTTCGTATTTTCACTCTTTAGCAACGATATAAACGAAGAGTAATATTTTAGTCAGAAGCGTTTGACGAGTAGAAGCTGCACCCTGCCAAAGACCGTTTGAGTTTTAATGCATCACATCTCCAAAACAAAATTACTATGCTTTATTCAACATAGACAACATTTTCCCTCAATTAGCATTACTGACACTAATATCCAGGAAAGCAGCCCATTTCAGTTTCTTGCTGTCATGTTTTCTACTCTCATGAAGTGGAAAATTATACTGAATCAACTCCTCGATCTGCTGCTAATAATTTTAGTTCATTGTGTCACGACAGAAAATGTTTTCTCGTCAGAATCCATTTTGCACATTCATAAATCTACCATTCCCCCGTGCATTGGGGTTATATGTGGTATCGTGCTGTCATTATGTATATTGAGATTATGAGCAAAATCTAAAGAAAGTACTGTAATATTATCGGTCCAGATCTGGCATCACAACTTCAGTCATTTGCTCTAACGCCGTGATGTATCTTCCGTCTGTCTTTTAGAAATAATTTCATGACAGTTGTGCAAATGAGCACTCCTCTTTGGTACACCAACCAGATGAAGAGTGATAATAGATTCCATCGTTTTACTGTTAGAATCGCTAGATGTAACTATATTCTAATAGTTTCTTTTTTGTCCTTCTCGCCTCTGGAGCATACTTCCGATTTATCATTATTTTTTATTTAAGGCTATTTTTGTTGATTATAACATATTGTTTTAATCATTTCACTAAATATTTCGTTATTAATTTATTAATTTTGACTTTAGAAAGGTAGTCATTTACATAATTTTAGAAAAATATAATTCTTCTTTTAATTAGTTAATATTTGGTCTTATAACATTTTTCTTTTCAAAACGGACGTATTGAGAAAGAAAATGTTTAATACTATAAACAAGTATTTAAGAAAACACGGGATAATGAGAAAGGATATAAAAATAAGCAATATTACTCATCTGAACGTGATGGATCGAAGGTTTTAACAGAAGCTAAACGGTTATTGCACATTGCACTTCAGAGCTCAACCATTGATAATTCATGGATATGTATCCAGTGAGTAAAAGTAATGCGAAGAGGAAAACTTACTGCCAACGAATGAACTTTATGAATCAGACATAGTGTATAATGTCCCAGCAACTATTCCATCCGTATACATTTATTATAGAGAGTCTTAATTAAAAAACAAACAAACAAAAAAAAAACTCCAAAAAAGCAGAATGTGTTCTCTAGTAAAAATAATAAAAAAAACAAATAGAAAAGGACTATTTTTTACGTGTCCTGCAATTGTTGAACCGGATGAATTGATATGTGCATGTACCTAACTCTACAGATTTTAGATCAGTCCTACCCTCTGAAATCTGATTAATTTTGGCATATATTCAGGATCGGACTGATAAATCATAAATCACTGCAATGTGTTGGGGCAGAACTTCTTTACTAATGGATTTCAACATTGTTTTCGTTGTGAAAACGTGTCGTAGGTAAGTAGAAAAGTAACAATGATGTATCATTTTAAATACGGGTCTCGCAAAACCTGATTTGTTCAGTATTCCTTGCTTCCTGCCTTTTTTGATATTTGTAAAATAGAATTTGCCTGCTGGTGTATAGTCCTCTACATAATTTTTATCGTCTGCTAATAGATGTTCTCTGTACGACTAGGCTTCGATATTTGTTGAGTTTGCATCACTGCAGATTGAATAATTTTCTATTTATAGATGATATTTTATACAATGTTAATTGTTGTTTAAATTTCAGCCACCTTCATCGCTATTATGATCATCACTCTGGAGCATTTACATGAAGTAAAATCAGCCAAGTAATCTGAAAGATTTGTAAATATACTCGTAATCTCAGCACAAACTAACTTGTTTCAAAGTTCCAAAGTAGTATTGAAATTGAGAAATATGTACTGTATGGGTTTGGAATATAAAAGCGAATACATACGAATGTGGCATTAGCGAATATTGTCTGAGTTTTTTTTTCTGACATCCAGTAAGTTACGGTATCGATCGATTTCCCAGTTAAACAATTGCAGCATACTTAGTTTACTTAAATGCATTTTCTCTGATCACTCTTAGAAAAAAAATGGTGCATGTGCCATGTTTAATTCTAAAGCTAGCTTACCACTACGGTTTGTGTTTTACGGAAAAAATGTTACTAATCTCTAACCGAATCTCTGAGAGGAATTTGCGTGAATTGGAATGTAACTGATGCTCTGTTATTACGGTATTCCGCAGTTAATCTTTCTTTTGTAGAGTATACAGGTTACACTCTTTGAATGACACTTATATTGGAGAAGTAAAAGGAGAATATTTCTAATGAGAATGATTCACTCAAATCTCTTCTCAGAAAACTTCTAAGAACAGACACCCTCGTATATGCTTACCAGTATACTACTCATATAAAATTTTCAAGTCAAGGGATATTTGTCTTATCCCCATTCTGTCGCACTTATTCATATCACACAAACAATTTTAGTCACTGTTGACTTGGGATGACACATCATCCATTTTTGTTCAGGAGGGGACATTATTAAATAGAAATTACATTCGATATTTAAAATATCTACCTGTAAAAGACTGAAATCATGTACTCGCTGATGCCATTTCTTATGAAAAAGTTGGTATGTTTTCATAAAACTTATAACTAACACTCTTTATCAAATATATTGTTAACGTTTGAGATAATAACAAGAGCTTTTCACTGGGCAGGTTATTTGCATACGTGCATTCAAACCAGCATATAGCCAGCATTCTTTAACCATTCAACATCATTGTAAACGAAGCGGTGACTTAGAATTGAGTTTGCAACCATGCGAATAGCTTTTACTCCATGGAAATATTTTTGTATAGTTAAGATAATCTTTCCCAGGCAAATCTCTGTTTTTTTTTCCTTTGCGTTTCCCTCTCCCACGTTTGCCTTCAATATGTGCGGTATGTGGCAAATTGTCTAAGCCACGTTGCTTACTCTGTTGCCTAGAAACTAAAATTCTTTTTTTTCTGAAGACATGGGTAATGTTTTGCATTTTCCTTCAAATTTCATCGTTACTGACATATTCCATCAAGGTCATATCCAGCAATCTTATTCAGAATTGTTGTTTTATGTCTCCTCTTCATTTGCGAGAAATTCGTACATAATTAACTGCCATCGAAACTTGTTGCAAATAAATTGATATCCAGTATTTTTTTTTTGTCTGTCTATATTTCGGAGATGAGGTATTTTGATTATCTACATGGATCGGACTGTTGCCATCATCTTTATTGTCCTATTTATACCGTTCCGGTGTATGATCCGTCATTCGTCAAGTGCTATGCGTTGGAATTTCGAACCGAGACATTTATTTAATCCACAGAGTAGATTGTTCTAATTCCACGAGCCATGCGATTTTGTGATATCTCAGTATAAATTAATTCCCTTTGGTTACTCAACTGTCCAAGTTTTGTTCCCTCTCGTGTGGCCAGATTTTGAACTGAAAACACTTTGGGTGAAATCACTTTTTTAATACCCAACCAACGATTTAATCCACTGGACCACGTGCCTCTGGATTAAATAAAGGGTTCAGTTTGAAATTCTGACGAATATTACCTGAAGACGGTGGGAGAGTACAACGACCGAAACGTCGGAAATATGGCAATAAAGACGAGGTCAACATTCCGAACAATGTAAATGTTTTAAACATTATTTCTTTTTTTGCAATGAAACGTTTTGTTTTCTGTTACAGGGGTTACTTTTTAATATCATCCTTAATTGTTAAAATAAAAATATTCAAATTCATGTAATATGTAACGCTGGCTGTCATAAAACCTCCCATTTAAATGTCTGGCCTGTATTTTTCTCATGTGTTTAAATTGTATACTCTCGTGTTCGAATCTGCTTCTTGCCGAAGAACAAACATAGAGCACTCAGATAGATGGGGTCTACGTCATTCCCGAATTCATTAACTACATGTTCTTTAAGAACTCTCATCTAAAGATGTCTTTCAACTCATAGTAGTTCTTGATAATTCCCATTTCTTCCTTCGACAGTTTATGTTTTTCAAAGAAAGTGTATAATGTGATCCTTGAGTGTTCCTCCTTCCTTGACTAAGCATTTACGTTAGAGAAGAATTCTCTTTTATTATTTCTTCTCTCGAACTTTACACATTCAAATCTGTTCCGGCTTCTTGCCTTCATACAAATTATGATATTCAAAGATTTAAATTCACTATAAAACACCATCTTCTATCACTCTGATTCATATCTGTTATTGAGACTGTTATCTCATTTTCAGTCACTCTCCGTAATCAATTGAGTCTTGGGGCATTATCGTCTTAATAGGTGGTGGGTAAACTAATTAAAAAAGGGTAATTCTTGAAAGATATTCCTCTGCATATATGTACAAACACACAGGGCAAAGTGTTCAAAACAATGAAACCCTACTGAACAAAGAGCAAACGCAAATGTATAAGAAGTTCCTTGATGACAGCAACAAAAACAACGGATAGATTTTCTTCTCGGATGCACCTGGAGGTACTCTGGTAAAATTTTGGTAACTAATCTTCTTTTATCTGCAGTTGGACTCGAAAGAAAAGAAGCTCTAGCAGTAGCATCATTGCTGCTACCGTCTTGCCTGGAGGACATAAAGCACACTGCACATTCAAACATTTATTGGATTTGAACTAGAAGGAAACTGCTATTTACAACATCAAAATAGGAACCAACTTGGCTAAGAGACAAGCTTCATCGTCTTTGGTGAATGTACCATAGCACGCAAGCGAGAATTTGAGGCTGTGGATAAAACTCTCAAAGACATTAGATAGAAATCACAAAACATGGTCGGTATCAATGTGCTACTTCCCGGTGATTGAGACAGACAATTCCTGTCATTGCAAGAGGAATTCCAGCTGATGAAATCAATTTTTATATGATAAACTCTTATATCTAGAGCCCTGATAAAAACAGACATGACAGTATCACATATGACATTGAAACAGAAAGATTTGCTGCATTGCAGTTACAGCTTTAAAATGGGGCCAAATCTTGATATTTTATTCCCAATTGTTTGCGAAATTTCAGTATCAAGTATCCAAGACTTGATTAACTATGATTATCCAATTATTAAACACCATTTCCTGAATTCAAATTGGCTTTGTGAGAAGGACCATATTATCCCCCAAGAATAAAACTGTGGATATCCTTAACTGGAATGTTTTCGACAAAATTCCAAAAGAATTAAAGTATGTAGTACTTTTCCATTGATTCTGTGGTTGAACAAGTTCAGACAGGGAATTATCCAATACCGTTGCTGTATTCACTGAATCCTGCTGGAATGCCATCACGCAATCTGAACGAAAATGTGCGAGTTATGCAATTGAGAATTCTGGATCCTACAAAGCGTGTAATATTAGAATGTTTTCAAGAAGATGCTTCCTCATATCTTGGAAGCAGAGATCTTTACAGGACCACGAAATGAGGGAATTGATTAAATTTCAAAAATCCCCTTAAATCCTCTAATTCATCCTTTTGAGTTCAAAAGAACTCAATTCCCCTGGACGTGAGCTATATACATACATACACACACACACACACACACACACACACACACACACACACACACACAAACACACACACACACACACATACATACATACATATATATATATATATATATATATATATATATATATATAATTTTCCACGTATCTGCTCTACTTGTATATTTTGTCGGTTTATTTGATTGGTAATAGTATTACATAGTCATGCCTGGATTTTGTTTGTATTTCTTTTCCTACTGCAGTACGTTAAATATTTGAACTAGAATCTACGGAAGTAATAGATGTCTATAAACATTGTTAAATCAATGTTCAATCGACCCCACCCGCGAATAATAAATAATTAGTCTTCAAATCGAAAATAATTCGGCCTTAAATGTTCAAAAATAAAATATCAATCAATCTATCAACAATTAATTCTTGAGTTATGCTTATTAATTTTTAATTATTGGTATTTAAGTTTTACTTTCTGATTGCTTTTTCCTGCTTTCTTAAATACAATTATGAACTCTGGAATCATATTGTCGATGTGTTTTTGGTATTAGAAAAGCCTTGTGTTCATTTTTACTGAGAGATTCGTTTACATCAGTGACAGGAGATATTTCTTTCTCTTGATTTTTCAGTTAAATTTAATCATTCTGTCGTTTCCATATTAATTTTTTATTAATATTTATCTGAGCGACTCCAAAGTGCCTTCAAACAGCATGGCTGGTGTGAAACACCAGGATAATGACACATTGCGCCTTCCCGGGCTAAAAGTTCCGACTGACATGAAGTGGATAGATTATATTGAACCCATTACTATGTTGGTTTCTAAGGAAATTGGTTCATTTTGTCGTACTAGACAATTTTTCTCACCAGAATCCATCTTGCATATGTTTACCATTTGTCCATGCTTAGAATAATGCTGTCACATATCCGGTGTCATGCAATATATCTGGAGGTCTTTGATAAAATCTTCGCTGTGGTACCTATAGATTTTATGAATTGAGCGCAGTACTAAACTAGCGACGAGTTCTCATCTACTTAGAATTCAGTTGGTCAGATGTAACGGTAAGTTTCATGTTAACAGTTTCTATCCACGTACTTCTTCTGGCTCTATGTTTTCCAGTCAAATTTAATCTTCAAAGATGTAAATGCAAACGTTATCCATTGTCCTCCTGATTACTCTTCTTTTGTTTTCGCTCCTTAGTAATCTTTCTGCTTTTTTACTTTTTCCACTCCAAGTAACCGCTTCAGTTTTAGTGACTTGACTGCCTTGCTAGGAGTGAAACCGACAAAAAAGTTACACTTTTACTGTTAATGGATTAATCAGCAAATTTTAAACTTAATTTTATTTACGCCCTTGACTTTGCAAGCACCCATACGAACGCTTCTTTTTATAAATGGTATACATAATCGCCATTTCCTACTTTTAATCCTATTAGCTTTTCCAAATTTACTTCCAATAGATTTTTCATATTTATATAGTGATACTTTTGCTTTGACATTGAATATAAAATGATGTAATTGATGTCTATCCACCTGTAACCTTATTGCTGTCATTGTAAACAACTTTAATTTTATCCTCCGAAAACTTCAATGATTGTGCATGCAATTAGATTACTTACAAAGTCGGTCTTTTGCATAATATGATTATTATGCGAGCTACATTGTCGGATATGTTGTCGAAACATTCTACGTTGCCCATTATATGATGTCGTGAACGTTCCATTTCCTCTTACGTCATTAGAGATTAAAAATAATGTTCGACTAAAAGTATTTTTCTACGCATTGTAATAATGTCGAAGTTAACTTATTTTTAGCTGCAGTGATTCACAGCTTTCCAGTGAGTCTTGGTAATATCGGTTCACTTACATCAAGTGTTGGCACTTTTTACTTTTTGTTTGAATTTTCTAAGTATAGATCTTTTTCTTTTCTTTTGGTTAAATGCAATTTTCTTTAGTTGTTTCGTGAGTTATCACTAAGAGTGGTGTAATAATTTGAGACGACTATCCAAGTGCAATGGAACAGTATATATTTAGTCTTGTCTTACGTGTTCGTTTATTTATCACCAACAGAAAACACGAGAAAAAACTTGAAAACGAGAGAAAAAACTTGAAAACGAAAGAAAAAATATAAATACATCTACAAGATAACTTTATCAATTTCAAAGGGATATTAAAGACAGCAAGTTAATAATCATGATTTCCTGTTTATGCGACTGTTAAAGTGTTTTGTCTCATTATTTTACTCTTTAAATATATAAAAAAGTAATATCTTATAAAGAATAACAAATAAATTTGTAAATCTATACTTTGAATATATACTCTTTGTCGCTATATGGTGTCGTCAGTAATGTTCTGAATTGGGTCATTGGGGAGTTTCGAGTCTTTCAAACATCATACACTCCTACCAATTCGACCCAGTCAGAGCTGATCAGTCTCTGCTGCACCCACCATCGAAATTAACAGCCGTCAGACACTGACTTATATTAGGCTAACCATTATCCTCTGTCATACATTTGATTGGAAGTTGACCAACATCCAATCGCAATGGTTTGAGCTCCATTTAAGTTGTTTACGGGGGATTTTTTACGTTTTCTTTTTTATGTGTATACTCGTCGGATACTCGGAAGGTAATGATATGTTTTCGTTTTTGTTTTGATTTTTACTTTTTTTTCAGTCTCATCTCCCCAGCTGATAATTATTGTTAGTAAAGAAAAGAAAATTAAATAAGAAATGAAAAAAGACGCGACTTTATAATAATTATAAATTTACATTGTTTTTACGATTAATAAACCTATATATAGAGAGAGATAGATGGATAGATAGATAGATAGATAGATAGATAAGTGTATACAATTTTTATACATTTAAAATTTGAGAACGTGACAGCCAATGTTTACAAGGTTATGAAAATGTGATTACGTCGTCATTCCGATATATATTAAATAAAAAATGTTAAAGTTTTGATGAGTTTTGGAGTAAATTTGTAATATATTCTTAATGTATATTACATTTAAATATCAATGTTGAGAACGTAAAGAAAATTAAATATGTAGAAAATATATTGTGGTATATTAGATTAACGCGATAATAAAAGAAATGGCCGATGCATAAGTTTTGGTGAATTATAAAATATAGAAAGAAGAGAAAATCTGTGAGAGTGATCACCAATACGTGTATTTGCACGATGATAAGTGGAATTCTATTCCGTTTTCATGACAACATATTACGTCTGGAAAGGAACATATCCTTCGTTTACTCTTTGAGGATAAATAAAAAAAAATCACGGCGCCAAAATTCTGTCCGTATGTTAGTTTTTTTTCTCTCTTTCGAAATGGAAACTCTGAATAGCCCTGTTTATCTTTACGAAGTCTAATCAATTGCCAAACAAGTAAACCGAACTCTCACGGAAAATAAGGGAAGAAAAATCCTCATGATAGAAAAGAATAAAAATAAAAATAAAAAAGCATAAACTTCGCGGAAATTATATTATACAGTTTATACAAATGAAATGTTTCTATGTTCATGTTTATGTATTTGTTTTTGTTTTTGTTTGTAGACTAAAACATCTTAGTCTAAGCTTGACAGTTAATCGAGAAATAAATCTATAGTGTGATTATTGATTTACCACCATACGATAAATATATGAATGTGGGATTACAGACATAGAACGCAGAATTACCTGAGAAAATAATGATTCAATATACATCATTTCTTGGTCTCGTTGCCGTGTAAGCTGGCAATATTTCTTATTAGTGACATGGTGGAAGGCATAACGACGGACGAGACCTTGAAATATTATTTCTAATTATTTTGTGATTTTATCTCGGATCTCTAGATATATAGTAGGAGAAGCGGGTCATATGTGGCAGGAAGAATGATGGATTTATAATTATGTAAGACATTTCAGTAGAGAAAAAGTGTCTAGCACGACAGAGACAAGAAACCTTTTAGAAATTGATATAGCAATGAATTAAATGAAGTCATCCAACTATCTGTCAGCGAAGAAGGCGCAATGAGTCACACACTTGGAGGTTAGCATCAGCCATGCTGTTGGAAAGAAGAATGGACTCTCTCGGATGATTAATAAAGAACAGGTTAGTTTTGGAAGCTTCAAAATTGACAAGCCATCCTTTACACCAGTTAACAACTTAAACTTATCGGACAGATCAGACTTACTATCGCATTACTTTTATGGATGACAAGCCACCGAAGGAAATGAAAAATCCAGCAAAATATAAATAACTTCAGTGGAGGCCAATATTCATAGATAAAAAAGGGATAAATTGTTTGCTACCAAAAATATTGTCATTATTCCAGTAATTTCCCTTTTATGCTCATTAAGAGACTTGAAGCAACAGATATATGGTCCTACAGAATCATGCTGAGGATGTCATGGGCCGATTATGTGAGCAACGACGATGTTCTAGAGAATATGGAAACAAAAATGAAACTTATACATAACATCAGGAAGAGATTCTTGAAATTTCTACAACACATGATGAGAAAGTTGTATTTGGCAAATCTTATACTTACGGGCCAGATTGAAGGCCAAACGGACAGAGGAAATCAAAGCATAACCTACTTAGTATATGACAAAATGATTAAATTTATTTTCTGCTACAAAGGATATATATATATATATATACGAGTATAGTTACCTATATATATATATATATATATATATATATATATATATATATATATATATATATATATAAATATATATATATATATATACGAGTATAGTTACCTATATATATATATATATATATATATATATATATATATATATATATATATATATATATATATATATATATAGGTAACTATACTCGTGTCGAAAAACCTTCGAATTCTTGATTTACCAATAATTAAATCAATCTCGAAGGCAAAAAAGTTTTTAAAAAAGAAAGAGCCAAGGACATGAAAGTCTGTCTAAAATAATCGCACAGATACAGGTTCAAAGCCCAAAGAATAAAACCGATACGAGTAAACAGCTAACTAAAGTGCGCGATACTAACGTAGACCAGACCTAGTCAAACCTAATGAGACAGACAAACCTACCAAGCTTCCACTTAAGCAGATCGTCAGGGTTTGACTATATATATATATATTTATATATATATATATATATATATATATATATATATATATATATATATATATATATATATATATATATATATATACATACAATGTGTGTGTATTTAGTGTATCGGCACTATGAATTAACGATGAATTAACGAGCATCTAGATTGGTAGGTATTACATATAATAAAACAGTTTGTAAATATCCCCAATTATTAACGATGTAATATAAAGATTGGTTTCGTGATAACCGTTGTTAAATCGGCGAAAGATTACATTTGTATTGTTTTTCGTTACAGGGAATCATTTATAGAATTGTCATTCCAAGTTAACACGTTTCAAAGAGTCTTATATTAATAGAAATTCACTGCGGAAGCTGCCATTTTTACATTTAAACTAATCTACAATAACCATTTAGAATGTATTGCTATCAAATATACACAATTAAATATATAGAAAGAGCGAATGATTACAGACCGAAAGATTAACTATTAGAATGTTGGTGATCTATACAACGAATTCTGTAATGTAAATGTAATGTATAATGAATACAATATCGTTTTGTGCATTTAGATGAACATTGGAAATCCTTTTGTTAGTAATGTTGCGTTAGTAAACTCTTAAACATTGTGGTGCCTATATTTCGATTTTTCCTCAAGTTTTGGAAGTTTACCGGACCAAGACATATATATATATATATATATATATATATATATATATATATATATTGGACACCCCCCCCCGTTGAATTAGACGTAAGAATGTCAGTAGCTCAGTTCCTAGACACTGACAGTCAGACACCAGCACATTGGATGCTATTATAAGGCAGAAGGTTTTGTGCAGAACCAACCACTTTTTTAAGGTCCGAATACAGAGACCTGGTGCATTACGAGTCACAAACGACCTTCCGTAGGTTTTGAATTCATAGTTGCCCTTCTCCAAAATTAGTTGTCATCCAAGTCTACAGAACCCAGTCTGCTCTGCTATTTACCAATCGCTGGAGGGAGAAGAAGAGGATTCATACTTGTCCCAAGTTACGTAAGAATTTCCAAAGTAACGTATGACTGAAATTAGAACTCGGCTCTCCGATTCCTTAATCGAAGCCGTTATCAATTACTCCACTGTGCTTCACACACACACACACACACACACACACACACACACACACACACACACACACACACACACACACACACGCGCACACACACACACACACAGATATATATATTTATATATATATATATACATACATATATATATATATATATAGAGAGAGAGAGAGAGAGAGAGATACATGGAGAGAGAGAGAGGCATCGGGACGTTTATATATATATATATATAGTGATATATGAATATTGTTTCAATGTTGAAGTCAGATGAATTGGATGTGAGCGAAGAGGCTTTAAAATCTTCCATTAAATAAGTAAATATTTATTCATACTTAATTAGTTATTTCGTTTCACAAGACTACTTTTAAACTTCCATTCAAATTACAGCACAAATAGCCAAGTATGGGTAAAAACGCCAAGTATGAAGCAAGCCATCAAAGAAAAGATTAAAAATATCACATTCATCAAATATGAAGCGAGAAACTTAAATTTTATTACCCTCACACAAAATATTTTATGAACCTGTGCTTGCAGAATGTTTTTCACATAATGCACTTCAAGAAGTTCTACTGAATGACACTATGTTGGAGTGGAATTTACATGCACATTCTCAAGGTATAGAAAGTTCAGTTCAGCTACAGAAGCTTCACGAATTGTATAGGGACAAGAAGCAAGTCACAATCACATTATTACGAAATTATTGTGCTATATAATAAGACCTTCAATTAATTAAAGGGTTAATTGTACTGAACAGCTTAACTATATTACGCTGTAGTCGAGCGCAATAGTTTTAATTCGACTTTCAATGAAAAATGCAAATTTTAAACATTTTGTCTGATACTTTTTCCCCCTGAAGAATTATAGTGTTATATACAATTTTATCTATATTTTAAATTAATTAGAACATGACAAATGGTGACAGATCTTATTCACTGATTAAAAGTTTTGAAATATTTTGCAATTTTTAAAATTTTCACTCATCAAATACAGTACAAATTGTATATTGACTTGTAGTGATTCATAATTAGAATTCTCGTTTGAATATATTTTCCAATCAATGTATCTAATATCAACGTTATTTGGATTTATTCTTCAAATAGTAAAATTTTGAAATCAATTCGACCGCAAAAACCTGCGGAAATTAGGTATCTCTGTAGTCACTGGATGTAACCAAATTCTTATGAATATGACAGTGAAGATGAGGATAACAGTCGGAATAATGCAGGTAATCATAATACCTCATCTCAGATATTTAGAAAGATATATATATATTTCTATTTTCCTTCTGGATTACGCCACGTCATATTGAATCACCGGTTCCTAGTACGATCTCCAATGTTAAGCAACGTTCATTCTGGTCAGTGCTTAGATGGGTAACCATTTGGGAAAACTTGGTGTCGTGAGCTTATATGTGCGTTTTTTTTTTATTGGATAAAGACTCGGAAATGTAAATGATGCTCGAGTTCCAATTTCCGTTGAGTTTATTATATTCATTTACGCACAAATACATTTTGGGGACGTTCTGAATCCACGTCACATCACTTCCGATATGGGTTAATTAGTAAGACCTATTTCACTACTAACTCAAAAATTCTTACACTCTAAGAATATTTTCTCCCTCAAAATAAACAGCAAATTTTTAAGTCATATAACATTAATGAATAAAATAATCAAACTCCCTTACGCGCCCCCACCCACAGATGGAGAGAGAGAGAGAGAGAGTTTAGTTTAAAGCAGGAAGAAGGAGATGACATCGAAAAGTGATATTGGAACGAAGCCGTGATATATAAAAACACGAGAGAATTCAATTTTATTTCACTCATGTCTATAATCAGTTACTTTAGAGTAATGTAACAATGCAACCGTTAGCTTTATACTCCCCATCTGCGATGATTGGGTGAGTGACTGACTGTCCATCACCTGACAAGGGTGAATGTTTATATAGCCGGGTTTTATATATTTCTTTATCACACATGCACCTAATGAACTGCTATGAAATTTTTTCGCGTTAATCCTGTTCATAATTCTCTTGAGGTTCTGATATGTCACTTCGTGCAAATTTTATTCTAGTACACAAACTACGCAATTAATGGATAGAAACTATCATTATAAGCAAAGGTATCCGGACTGTTCATATTACTAATTTACAATAAGGTACTGAATGTTGGATCATTTCCTCGCAGATAAAAAAAAGAACAATATTGGAGTGATATATATGAGTCTGCTGACAAATTTTACTATGTCAGGGACTGAGAATACAACGCCTGACAAAAAAAATGTTCGTATTAGCTCACTTACAAGATTTACCAATAAATAATCACAAATAAAGCGCAAGAAATATTTACCAGTTTACCATCCGACTTCAGAAAATATTTTCAGCAAACTAAATTATTTAAATTAATGCTATATTTTCTAAAACATTTTTTGGCGTTTTTCTTAAATTTCTATGAATATTTTTCTCGTAATTGTTTTTATGAGCTTTTTTATTTGCTACTTCGACTTTAAAAAATAAAAATCATTATTAGACTGTCTACTAGGTCATATCATTAAACAGTTGAAGCTGCTGAATTTAAAATGTAATATTCTTCTCTCCCTATTCTCATGTGTGGCAATCCCTTTTTACTTTCAAGTCAACGTTGATCTTAAAAAAAGTAATTACAGTATCAATCCTTACCTACGTTCATTGTTATCTCTCTTTAACTATATTTTTCATTTTTTCAAATTATTCTCACTCAGTAACACCAAGCGTCTTAGTAACCTTATTTCCTTAGTTGGGGTGAACTGAACAGGTATGTAGAGGATAATCTCAGGAAAGACTTTAGTATTGAGAAGAATATATGAATTTGTGTATGAAAAAATTAAATGAATAATAAGTTGCTCATCCTCTAGCCTTTATGACAGCCTGGATTCTTTTGAAACATGGCCTTCAGTAATGTTAGAAACATTCGTTATCAGTGATTCCAACATTCTTGAATTTTGTATAATACACACACACACACACACACACACACACACACACACATACATATATATATATATGTGTGTGCATGTATATATATACATATATATATATATATATATATATATATATATATATGTCAGCTGTCAATATACCACATAACAACCTTGATCGCTTAGCATTGGAACGTGAATGAACATCAACATATTTTAGCGGACTCAGCAATTTTCAATCTGCTTGTCTGAATCAGCTTCAAGAAGCGAGAGCAAGAACTAAAAGGTCAGCCAATCTAACAGTGATCTTATCTCACAATCCTCACTCTTGATCCATATGTGGCCTCCTTTGTAAATCACTAGTGGGTCATAAATGGCACTTAAGATTATCGCACAAAATTTCATAACTGAATTAACTGAGCTGTCAGATCTTAATACAGGAGAGTCCATTATGATATATATATATATATATATATATATTTATGGTGTATGGAATACTTCTACCGTAAATATTCAGTTGTATTTAGATATTTACTGTTCGCTGACAATGTCAGTAATCTTTATTAGCCTTTCCTGAATAAATGCTGTAATTACCTTTGCTCTGTGATTCATTGAGAACTTGAACGATTTTGTACATCATTAGCATATCAATATTGTATCGATGTATATCATATGTACATTGATTTTTGAGATACATTTAGTTATATTCTTCAGTCCGTAAAATGTAATGCCACCCCATATTATGGAAGTTTTCGGAAATATATTTATTTTCTTCGCGCATTCATAGCTTACATGTTTGATTTGAACAGTACCAAACAAACGTTCCCGAAACATCACTTTGGCCAATTCTGATTCTTCTTCACTGGATTTAACCAGTGATCTACACGCTATGATTGTTTGTCTTTCCCCACTTTTTCCATCATCATCTGTTTCTCTGTTAGTGATTTTTCCGGCTTTATCGTATGAAAATCCCTTTTAATTTAGATGATATCTTATATTTCTGTCAGAATTATTGCCTCCTCATCCGACCCATTTCTTTTTCATATATCTCGTTGTTAATCTTCTATTTTCACTCCATGTTCCTTCAAGTTTTCTATTCTGATCATTTGATTGCTTTTTTCGTCTACCTGTATGTTTTTCGTTTTTTTTAAGCATCCCATTTGTTCGCCACATTTCGAAGAGGCTCTCTCGAAACAACCAACGGGTTTGATGATACTTTCTATTGTTGCGATTGCCAGTTCTTTGCTGGATTTGTATTACATTCAAATTATTTATACCCAACCATTTCTTTGCGGTCTGGGGAAACGCTGTATGTAGACCGATTTTCATGTCTATGCGTCTTATTTTTTTGTTTTTGTTTTACGAATGCAAAAAATTCAACGGGTTATTTCAAAATAGTTTCAATAGATATCTTCCAGAAAAATAATAAAAAAGATTTATTTGAATAATTTCAAATAGTTTGTTTAATGTATATTATGAGAAATCAGGATGTTCAACATACGCCATTTGATAACTGTGAACAGTCTTTAAGTGTATTCAAACTTCACAGGTGCTGTGTGTGGAATGATACTTCATTCCGGAGTATATCTGTTCCTGAAACCTAAACAGTGTTTATAAACTGACAGTATGTTGTTGGCTTACACACTGAGAAAAGACTTGAAGTAGTTAATACTCACAGAGCAGATTGAAAGCTAAATAAACAGTTTACAAACAGGAAGAAATGGATGAAAAATGTACCACAATGACAAAGCGAATTAAGAAAGATAATGATTAGGTTGGGACGATTTTACACTTTTTGCCAAATCAAATTTGAACCAGTCTAGACAGTGGGGACCTAATGAGATAAAACCTCAGAGCAAATTTTATGTTGCTAGCTTTAAACCCATTTTCAGGAAATGCAACCAAACATCGGAATTGAAAGTGCATCTAAAAGCCATTCATTTCGGTAGTATTTGATAGAAAAATGTTAATATGTCAAAAGTAAATATTTTCTTTACATTTTAATGAATAAATAACTTTTATATTACATGAAAACTAATTCAATCCAAATATTTATATAATCATAGCATCAAAGCTTTCACAAATAAGAGCTTTTGTATGGAAGCTCTTAGTTGACAACAAGGTTCTTGCAAGAATATGTCTGTTTTGCTTCATGAGAAGCTTCAGATGTTAATTTCTCTGCTCTTTCGACAACCTTAATGTTAATTAGGCAACTCTAATTTTGTGTTTTTAAAAGAGATGCCTGAATTTCATATTCTGAAAATTTGTCAGTGGTTGCTGGTTGATAAATTCCATTTTGTTATAGATTGACTAATTCTGACCATAATAATCAATAGAATCACTGATTGTCAATAAAGTTTAATTATAGCAGATATGATTGTCCATTTCATACAATTTATCTAGTGGATCTGTAAAATTATTTGGAATTCTTGTTCGTGTCATCAACATATTTTAAAACACCTCTGAATAGTATCCCATTCTGATGCAATGGACAGCCAGTTGTATGTAATTGTCAGTGTGGGTCCTCCAGAGCTGTTACAATGCTTGCCTTACATCCAATATCTGTACTTGTGTTGTCCAGAAGGACAGCCTCAAATTTGTCTATTACTTTCAAATATTTTCAAACTAGTAAAAACATTTATTCTCTTATAACACCACCAGTGGCCCTTGTAGTTGGAACTACTCTATGAATCAGGTATTTTCCAGTCTCAATTCCTGTCTCTTGAGTAAATGTTACATGGTCTTCAAGGCCTTTATCTTTATTTTAGTTTAATGTCATAATTTTCACCTATAACTTCTATATACAACCAAGTTGCTTTATTAATCTTGCCACCAACTCCTAGATACACACACTTTTTAATATCTTCAGTTTGTCTTTCATGTGTCATTACCTTTAGCCTTTTCTCTATGTATGTTTGACTTATCAATTATAATATTTCTAAAAACAAATCCACTTGGTTTCTTTATGCACACGTACGCTCAAGTAATCTAGGGGAAGGTAAAAATCAGTGTCTTCTCCCTCCAAGTAAGTATTAATTATAAGGGCTTTGTATCAGTAGAATCATTATTTTCAAAATATAATTACAATACGAAAAATATTTTCAGCTTAAAAGAACATGGAAATGGTTGATAATACGTAAAAAATGAAATCAATAGTTTTAAGGTACCACGATATTGTCCAATATCGATATTCCTATATTTAATTTCTCACGTTCTATTATGTTTATATTTTCATCTGATGGCTCATGTATATCTATCAGAACGTATTACCCTTTAATCGCTATATGTTGTGTTAGCTTTTGGTATGTTTCAGTATTAATGATAAAAGCCGAAATTTTATTGACATCACGAGTTTACAAAACTAGTTCAGGGTGATGTTTATTCGATTTTTCAGCATGTCAGTTACTTTAATAGCGGCATATTTCTCAATCAATATTCGGCACAATCTTATGATGATCGTTGTATTTCTTCAGTGTCAAGTATAGACAACCAAAGACTGAACCCCCAATGATCTCAACATAGAGTTCGTATACTCGATACACTGTATTTCTCATGTTTGTCTGGTAATTCTTATAGAACAGATATTTTTCCCGTGCAGCCATTATAAAATCGTCTGACTCAGTCGCTTATATGTTTTATGCTTATCTACCTCAGCATCCTTGTTTTTTAATGCACATTTTTTGGAAAATGTTTTAGTTTACAAACGTTTTTATTATTTGTATAATCCTTGCTTTTTGAATTATTCTGTGATCATTATCCTTGTATGTAACTTTGAGATCTATTCGGGAAAAAAATAAACATTGAGTACGCGAGTCACCAAGCTCTATATTCCTATGAGATGCTCCATTGAAACAAATATTTTTCTTTTGTGGTTCAGATCAAGTTAGATTATTTCTCTACTACCATTATTTCAACGACTATTAAAACAATTCGACATCCTCCCTTTGTGATGTTACCTAGGTTATTTTTTAATTTTAATGTATTTTTAGCTATCATCCAGTTCATGTTGAAACTCGCATTAGGAACTTCTACTGCGAGCGAAATTATAGCCGTAATTCAATTACAAAAATTGCATCCTATCTGCAATGTACATTTTGTTTCTTGGATTACCGCCCACCGATTAATAAAATCTCACTGCGGCGAGATTTGGGAATTATTGTCCACTGACAATTTACAGACGGCTCAAGATTTGAAAGATTCACTTTCGTTCATAGTGGATTTTTAAAGGAGAAGACACATTCTTTTCGCTCCTGCAAAATATGAGTAATCAACTAAAGACACTTGAAGTTGCTTTGAACATTTCACGTTTTAATTGATTTCTCATTTTTTCTTTTTAAAAATTTCCTGATAATATATTCTTTAATATTTCTTTTTAAATTATGTATCTTAATATTCCTTTGAAATTATACGAGTCTACCAAAATTATTAGCGGTTCAAATGTACCAGGAATATAAAACTTCACATCAAATGAATATATACCCACTACAAAGTGGTGACGCCGACATGATATATCGTGGATACTCATTTTAAAAAGACATTTCATAAAAGAACATAAGTTTAAAATAAGGGACATGTTCTTTACGGCTCAGAGCAGCATTTGTGTAGAATTTTGACAGACTGCCATAATTAATATCCACCACCCGAGTCAGGGTATCTTCACAGCTTAATCCTATTCTTTCATCAGTGGTTATAATAGGCTAATACCACATTCTTCTTTCATAGCAGTAAACATGGAAGGACCAACTGAATCCACATTATCGTTACAGCTACCCACTTTCCACCCACTGGATATACAGACATGGTTCGTCCAACTGCATACCATTTTTACGTCAAGAATAACTTCGCAAAAGACGAAATTCGCCTACGTTGTCGAAAAGCTTCCAAAGGATGTCGCCCGCGGAATTTTCGACTTATTAGACGCAGCGTCCGAAGAGAATACATACGACATGCTACGAAAAGCAATATTACAAGGGACTGGCGTTTCCGAAGCAAATAACAATGTCCCTATTGAAAACAGGGCTCATTCTCAACTCCTGATACATATGAGGTGTTCTCTCGAGCCTCAAATCTTGCCCGAGAATATTTTGCAGCGGCTATGGATGAAAAAGCTGCCGAATCACGTGACCCAAATATTAACCCTCCTGGTTGGAATAAGCCGACCTGGATAAACTGGCAGGAATCTCGGAAAAACTTTGAGAAAACGCAGGTACACAACGTCAAATCTACCCAGAATCCGATTAACGTACAAACGGACAAAATCCAGCAACTCCTGTCAGCCATAGCTAACCTTAACGAGCGAGAGGATGTCATGTCTATGAGATCCGGACACATCCAGCGTGTAATCACAGCCGATATTCCACCCGAAACAAACTTAGCAACCGAAACGTTTACAAATCCCGTGTACGCAACACTGTAATATGTGGATATCATCACAAATTTGGTATTATGCTAAAAAGTGCACAAAACCCTGTACATTCTTACCACCGAACCATATTCCGACCAGTAATGACAACGACTACGTTCGGTTATTCGACGAAAAGCTATGTCACTGATATGAATTTTTAGTCGACACAGGCGCCGAAATTAGCGTTATTCTTCCGACAAAGAAGAATAATTTAAGACCAGCGGTGTAAGAAATTCAAGCAGCGAACGGTACAAAAATTAACACATACTGTGGAAAATTACTTATGTTAAACTTACTTATCCGACTTACTTTTTCGTGAATTTATATAGAAACAGCTGAAAGAACACCTACACTTGGAGCGGACTTCCTCACACATTTCTACCTGTCAGTAAATATGGCTACCAAGACACTGATAACAAGGAAACCCAGTCAAAAATCTAGGGAACTCCTTCCCGCTATCATTCCACAGGTATTAGTTCAGTACTACCGACCGATGATATTTTTCGTGAAGTTTTTCGAAAATTTCCTGGGATTACAACCCGAATGTAAACATACTGACACAATACTACACAATGTTAAAAAACATATTCAAACGACCGGACAGCTGACCTGTCCTAGCCTACGGAGACTCAGCCCGGCAAAATACAAAATCACAATATATAATTTCAGCACATGCTGCAGTTAGGAATAATTCGACCTTCAAAGAGCCAGTTGTCATCCTCGTTGCACATGGCACCGAAACCAGATGCTTCTCCCTGGCCTCAGTGAGGCGAATTCCGAGGATTAAATGGGACAACAGTCCCAGATTGCTATCCTATCCCCCATATACATAATTTCGCGGTGAGATTGCAGGATATGGAATTTTTACCAAACTTGACTTAATAAAGGCGTACTACGAAATCCGCGTCGAAGAAAGCGATATACCAAACACTGCAATCACCACTCCTTTCGGTTTATTCAAATTCACTAGAATGCCGTTTGGTTTAAGAAACGCGACCAAGTCTTTTCAAAGGAATGATGGATGAAGTATTAAGAAGTTTATCTTTCACTTTCGCATACATCGACGATGTATTAATAGCAAGGAGAAATGTCAAAGAGAAGCAAAGATCATCTGTAACTTGTTTTGAACGCCTGCAGCATCTTGGATTGAAAATTAACGTCCATACAAGCACATTTGGTGTTAAAAAAACACTTTCGTTTTCATGACATACAATAAACCAAACAAAAGAAGAAGAAAGCTGTTATAAAATATTTTAAACCAGAGTTAACATTCAAATTCGAAATTTTATTGACATGATAAATTAATATGGCAGTTTTTTGCCACAATTTTCATCAAAGTTAACCCCACTGAAAGAGATTAAAAAGAACTCAGAGAAAGAAGGCAAAAGTTTTAGTTAATGTTCCTGCTTTTAACAATGTTTAGGAAGCAAAGAAAATCTTGTTGAACTTCGTAAAACTAAATTACCTAAGTGATAATGAAAACGAACTGTTAACTTTATCCACATGCGCTTCATCAAACGCTGTTGGTGCCATTTTACAGCAAAATATTAACGGAGAAAACAAACCTATTTCCTTCTTCTCTCTCAAGCTGAATTCCTCACGGATGAAATACAGCGCATTTTCGAGAGAACGTCTCGCTATCTTTTTAGCTATTCGACATTCCCTTTATATTTTAGAGGGGCGAGAATTCACGGTTTTTACTCACCCTACGCTACACACTTATGCCTTCTTCAAGCCCGACAAATATTCGCCACGTGAAAAGACATCTCGACTACATTTCACAATGTACTTCAGACCTACAGTACGTAAAAGGTGAAGAGAATAATGTTACAGATTTACTTTACCGTGCTTCCATATCTTCAATAAAAACGCCAAGAAAAATAAAAGACTTTAGACTTTTGAAATTCAAGGAAGATACTTCACTGAAACTTGAAAGTTTACCTATCAATTTCGGGTATTCGAATTTCTTATGCGACATGAAAAAAGTTAAACCTCGATCTCCATTTTTAGGTAAAAAAAAATGGAACCGCCTGAATTGTCTATCGGAACACCAATCACAAGTCAAAGCACATAAACAGACAGCATGACCTCATCTAAAATTTCAATACCTCCACTAACAACACGGTTGTCGCCCTGTACATTGGCCACGAGATTTAGAGACATACATAAAAATAGGTACCTCCAAATATTTGGTATACCTAAGGTTTAAATGTATTTTTCATAAAGGAAAAATCCTTTTAGAAGCTTTCCAACCGCTTCAATTGAAAGCTAAAGGATTAAATTTTCTAATTAAAAGAAAATATATATATATATATACTGTGGAGTATTTCAAATAGAAATTTGAATGATTTTTAGTCGATACTTCCGAAAAAAATCGAAACGGCCATTTTTAACTTTATTTAGTGAAATGTAAACGAACGTATTTTTTAGTTTTAAAATTCTCGCTAAAATAAGATATACATTTCTGAAACGTTACTTTCGTAAAATTAGCAAATTTAAAGTTAAATTAATCTGTTCTGATACAAAAATCACTTACTCATAGCATAAAATTTTCTAGACAATCATTTCTTGACCTCAGGGTCTTGTTATTGTCCCGTCTCCATCGATAATTTCATGACTGAATGTGTTGACAGGTTTAGTACGGTGCATCAAAAGAAACATAACGTTTTTTTTTCGTTTCTTATAATAATTTAAAATACTATAAACATTTCTTACATTATTCAGATAAGATAATGATAACTAATTAATTAATTATTAATATTAAATTAAGTTATTATATTTTTAATTTAATAACTGCGATAATTACTAATAAAATTATTATTATATTAATAATTAAAATATCTCACTAAGTTATTAATTGTTTAAATTGTTAAATGAGATAATTTTATTATCTCAATTTAATTTTTAATTTAATAACTGAGAGTGAGATAAGACCTTTACTTGTCAAGGGCCTTTGCCCAAGGAGGAGATAACCTTTGAAATACGTGACCTTTTAACCATAATATCACTTATGAGATAACATACAAACAAAAAATATAACATTTTGACGTACAAGAAAAATTTTTTTAATTATTGTAAAAAGTTTTAGTAAAATTATTTGTATTAATCTTTTAATTTTCGTTTAGTAAATATAGTCTTCACTTAAAAACTTAATAACCAACCCAATAGGCTTCATGAAAGAATTTTAAAACATTTTTTTTAAATTAAAGAAAAATGAAAATAAATGAAAAAAATTAAAAGAAAAATGCAAACAATTCTTGTAAAAATTCTTTGTTCATCGAAAAGAAAATGTTCTTAAGATAATAATGCCTTTAATGTATATTATTTATAAAAGCAAATAAAAGCCTATCTAATTTGATAATTAGAGAGTTTATTGCAGTTTTTATTTTACAATTTGGATCAGATTATTTAAAAAGTTGGCATTAGTTGGGAAAAAAAATTGTTTATTTAATTCTCCAAGGAGTCCTGCTTATAAAAAAAACTATGTGAACTCTTTGAAATTCTATAAAATTTAATGAAATTAATTTCTGGCAGGGTAACAGATGTAAAAAAAATAATATTTTTCTAAGATTTTCTAAAAATGAAAATTTCAAAAATAAATTCATGAATTTTTTAAAAAGTCCTGAAAGTCTCATTTAAATTAGACAATTATTTCATTTTTGCAATAATTTCAAAATTAATGGATTTCCCCCCGAAACTGCTACACTAAAAATGGCGATGACCACAAGTCGGTTTTAACAAAAAAAAAAAACGTGATTTTTTACCCAGATTTAAAACGTATTAGAAAGAAGAAAAACATTTTAAAAACTATTTAAATATATTTGTTCTTTCCTCTTAATAATAACATAAACATTTTAATGATGAAACTTTGTTTTTATTAAGTTTCGGACCTGTTGTCATTATGCTATACTGATCTTTTAGGGAATTGTTGGGGGTACCTACATAAAAATCATATATTATAAGAAATTCTTCAATATGGGGGAGTGCTGTAAGTTTACCGAACCCTGATTAATAAAATCTCACTACAGTGATATTTGGGAATTATACCTCGCTTCCCGACGATTTACAGCCGGCACGAGATTTGAAAGAGTGCAGACTCAGTCTCATTCTCGGTGTCTTTTCAGAGGAAAAGACGTATTTATTTCGCTCCTGCAAAATGTGAGTAATCAACTACAGACACTTCACATTTCATTTCTCATCTTTTCTTATATAAAATGTCTTCACAATATATTTGTTAATATTCTTCGATCAAATATTGTCTTATTATTCCTTTGTGTTCATACGAGTCCACCAAAATAGTTAGCGGGTCAAATGTACCAGGAAAATATAACTTCTCATCAAAAGAATATTTATCCGCTACATGTCTTTTTGTACAACTGAGTTTCGTCCGTTAAACACTTTAAAATATATTTCGAAAACCAAGCTTAAATGCATTTAATCCATTTTGTTATATTAGTAAATAATCTTTTATTGATTTTGATTTAGATGGATTCATTATATGAATGTATCTACATATAAAGTATATTTTTATCTCTAAAATCGGAACATTATCAAAAATTATATTAATGCCCTAATATTTTAATTAAATAGTATAACCATTTTAGTTTTAATATATAATATCCTTAATTGTTGTTAAAGAAATATAGACTGATACGGAAGAATTCACCTAGCATTATTAGAACCAATAATTTATTGAAAAATGTATGGTTATTTTCTTCTGCAAAAATAAAACATTCCTTTGAAACACTAAAGATGAAATATTGTTACAAACGCAGCAGTATTTGTTGAAATAACATGCACTTATATATTGAAATATGTTGTCTCCTTTAACTGATTGTCTTTTGAATTCTTTCATGTAAATAATTGGATGTGACATTGTTCAGTGAATTTCAATGCTAATACTTATGGATATAACTATGCTCAAGTGTTTAAGGTATAATTTCCATTTTCTTTTCTGAAAATATTCCGATAACATGATGTTTCTTTTAAGATTACGGATGCACAGTCAAAGATCAAACAGTGCATAAGCAATAGTTGCATATAATTGCTTTCATAGGATGTTTATCGAAGAATATGTCATTATCGTAAATATCGTAATTTGTGAATAATCCTGAAGAAATATTTTTTTGTACTCTGAAGTACGAAAAATATTTAAGGGTATATTCCCCTTAGATATATAAACAAATCTAGCAATATGATTTAGTTTTCATCAACAGGAAAGATTGAAATATAGAAGAGAGTAAAATGATGTATTTCTTTTAGAATTAACTTCATTTCACACCAACGATGTATGAGTCAGATTCAAGCAGATATTATATTTTCCTGTTTCGTTCGGTGATATTTTACTAACGTGCTACAATAATAATAACAATTTCGCTTCAGTTATAAGAGTTAAAATAAAGGATATCTGTCCCATTGTTGAATCTTGTCTGCGTTTATCCATATCTACAGTGTGAGGCAGAAATATCTCACACATATTATGATAAAACTTTAGTGTTAATGGTATCTTCATCGAATTAAAGATATACCGTTATGTGGGATGTATCTATGGCAGGTATTTGCTGATCACGTTGTATTCATACCGTGGAGTAATCCTTTTTAGGTTCACTTTCATCATGGCAAAATGTTAATACCTAATTTTTAAGAAGATTTTAATATAATGAAATTGCATAAATAATAATTAATGTGAAATTGGAGAAACATCCCTAGTATTTTTTAGTTTTATACTTTTACAATTAGATAAGGATTTTCTCGAGTATGTTTTAAATTAATTTCATACCTATGTATGTATGAAATGTCACATTTAAAATTTGTAAGACACAAATGACTAACCTTCAAATTTGAATTTTTGCAGTATTCGCATAACTTTTTCTTATTGTTATATTTATTATTCTTATTTTTAATTATTATATATTATATTAATTATTATATATTATATTAATTATTATATATTATATTAATAGAAGAAATTTAATAAAGAGAATCTATTGTAATATTTAAGGTGTAACTGTCCGGTTGTAGATTACGAAATTAATGTACATTCAATATATTTTCAATTTTCTTTTCTTTTGTGATTAGAAATTCAGATTTTAAGTCGAAACACTTATCTTCCATCTAGTCATTCCTTTTCACACATAAACATAATAATTAAAGTGTGATTTTCTTTTTTACAGGTGTTTTTATTACATCTGGCTAATAATTTGACACACTAATAATTTAAGTAAATAAGGGAAATGACGTATCTTCTGTTTCTTTTTCTAGAACTTTACATATTTTTACAGAGTAGCTGTATAGACATGTTGCCATCATTCTCTGATAATTTCGTTAAATTCCAACCAATAGTTTTTGGATAGGATGGAAAAGTGTTACCTCCTTAATAATGTGAAAAGAAGTGTATATATATATATATATATATATATATATATATATATATATATATATATATATTGTGTTTGATTTTACGCGCTTGCATGTTAAGTAGAAGCATGTAAAAGTTTTAACCGGTTTCAATGATGGACGGAATATCATCTTTCTTATATGTGGTAGGCTTGTTCATTTTCCTGAAAGAAAATCACATTTTTAAATCTAATTTTGCACACGTCGTTTCTCATTATGCGACGCGGGAGTTCATGTATTAAAGAGTATTTGCATAATAATAATAATAATAATAATAATAATAATAATAATAATAATAATAATAATAATAATAATAATAATAATAATATTATTATTATTAAAATATGGGAGACTAAAACTGAACTTCCTACGGTGTGTCAAATGTCATTCTGGAGTTATTGTTCTCCTGAGCCCCAGGTGGTACTGTTGGGATAACCTTTCGTTAACCCCAGGCAATTCATTCATAAGTTGAGGCTTGACGCTGGAATACAACAAATGTACCATTTTCACTTTCTTTCAGTAGGTGTTCCATCTATGCATTTTATACAGTTCCCCCTGCTGAAAGACACGTTGCATATTTTCGCAGATTTACTTTTCAATATTATGTTAGATTCTCCGTCGGCATTCATACATACAGTCTATTCCTAAGGAATTCGCCACGTGTTGAAGACTGCATGTAAATTATTTCATATGGTCCGAAAGCTAAAAACCATTCATTCCTTTAACAGTGTATTTTGTCTTATTAGGGTTTCTCTCGTTCAATATATTTTCTGTGTATCGATTGCATCTATTTCTTTTATGTCCTGTGGAAATTCGTTCTATATATTTCAGCACTGATATCTGTATTTCTTTCTCTGTTGTTTCCTTCTTTGCCTTTGACTGTGTACGTCTTTTTCATTTTCTTTTCATTCTTCACTTACTATCATTCGATATTTCTATTTAGCATGTTACCTAACTGCATCAGGATAATCTTTTTGACACATCCATTAATCATCTTACCTTTGTATTTGTTTCTGATTTTTTATCTTACATAATTCTCATCCATAACAATAACTTCATCCCTACTTTGGTATCGATTTCGAATTCTGTTTCTCTTCATATTTATGGCATTTCATTCTTTAGTTCAATGTCTAAAAGAGGAACCACAATGAATAGGAATACACTGAATGAAGATAAACATAAATCCCTCATGATTTTACATATGATTTGCTTGTGACATTTAAGGTGATTGTATATTAATAAATATTTGTAAATGTTAATATCGATACAATATTTAATGAGCTGTACATTTAATGATGTACAAAATCAGAAGCAGAGTAGGTTAATGAATAGCTGCTCGGATTGAGTAATCGGGGAGCCGATTTGGAACTGCTGTTCCAGTTTGTTTTTTATTTACTTACAAATAACATTGGGAAAAGTAAGTTTACAACGCTTCTCCCCCAGATATGAGTTAATATCAGGACAGATTGGGTGTCAGCGGTCGAGTTCAAGTGAAAACCCGAGTGGTAGGCGGCTAAAACAGTTCACCTACCAGACAATGTTCTAGTGAGGAGAGTAAATGGAAATTCAACAGCACAAAAATCAAGAGCTGTTAAAAGGCGGATAAACTTCTATTTACGCCAAGTTTGGTTTAAAAATCCTCACACCAACTCGCAATTGGCCAAACGAGGTAAGTATGGCTAACTGGAGCAATCAGTGAGGGGTTACTCCAACAGGAGCGATATGGTTTTGGATTTGTAAAATTCGTTTATATTGAAGTTTCGGGTGATTATAAGTATACCGTCACATTATTGTACATAATGTCAAAGATTTTGCACTATGAATAATATAGCAACCCACAGGTATTTTTCAATGCACATAGGAAGAATATTTTTCCAAAATAAACTTAATATTGACGTTAAAGAGATTTATGTAATTTTGAAAGAAAGTAGAACGCGCACTGATAAAAGAGTTATTAGACATACTTTTAGGTGTACATATATATCTTTTCAATAATGGCTTAACGTAGAAAATAATTACTGACATTTAGTTACATACATTTTATTTCCACGAGAAAAACAGAACTTAACAAAAATACTGTTCAGAACTCGAAGAAATTTAGAAAAATGGGAGTTATACTGAAATCAACTATGCAAGCTAGCTCTAATTACTCTGCTTTATGTCAGGAATTCAGTGGATAATGAGGTGGATTAGGCTGAATATTTATTTTATAACTAATTATCGCTACACAACATCGGCTTATATGGCAAAGAAAGTTAGGAAACGCATACTGAATATAAGAAAATGGACATTTAAAATTTGAACATGGGGCTGAAAATGAAAATTATTTGAAAATATACACTTTTTAGATTATAAATCCAAAGTAAATTTATCGGATTCATCTTTTGTCTTGATTGTGAATTAAAAATAGTTTCAGCAGGAGAACGTTGTATTCGGAATTTCATGATCTGTGATTGCTTGATTTCAAATTCCAGTGGAAAGTTTAATTTCATCGACGGAATCATGATTGATGAAGATTATGTTAAAATAAGAAGCAGCATATTGGTTTAAAAAACAAATGATAAACTGCTCAAATTAGATAAACTTTTAAATCCAATGATTCACTTGAATATACGTAAACATACATTTGAAAAACGTGTAATATCCAACAAGACAGAAGCAAAAGATATCATAGTCTCAGACTGGGAAAGCATTCCACTTTATGCAAATCTAATCAAGTCAATGTCATTAATTAGCAAAAATAAAAGACAAAAATATATAACCTGTTTGCACCATTGTATATCCTTTTAAAATTGTAAATGTTCTTGTTTTCCGAGAATCAAGGCTGTCGAGTAATTACTAAATAATAATTAACAGTAATTACTAACTATTAATTAACAGTAATAATTAACAGTAATTACTAAATAATAATTAACAGTCATTATTAACAGTAATTACTAACTATTAATTAACAGTAATTACTTACTAATAATAATACTAAATACCTCCGAATAATTAACAGTAATTATTAACAGTAATTACTACCTAATAATTAACAGTAATTGTTGTGGATTCCGGGATGAAATCCGGTATCAAATAATAAGCGCCAAGAATGAATATAGGAAAATAAATGTAGTAACGTAATAATACAAACTGGTAATACATGTTAGTAGTTCCAGGAATGCGCGTTAGTAGGAAATATATATATATATATATATATATATATATATATATATATATATATATATATATATATATATAGTCGACGTATCGCTGTATGACTGCCTACTGAGTCTAAGTGTTCGTTACTGTGACGCTACGTTATTCTACCGACCGACTCTGCTCTATTACTTACTCAACGTACTCCCGGGTATTCATTGGCAGTAGTATATGTATACCTTGGGTGAGTACATTTGTGTAAAAATGGGAGATGACTCAATAGTAATAATTAACAGTAATTACTAACTAATAATTAACAGTAATAATAAACTGTAATTAATAAATAATAATTAACTCTTATAATTAACAATAATTACTAACTAATAATTAACAGTAATAATTAACAGCAATTACTTTCTAATAATTAACAGTAATAATTAACAGTAATTACAACCTAATAATTAGCAGTAATAATTAAAGGTAATTACTACCTAATAATTAACAGCAATAATTAACGGTAATTCCTACCTAATAATTAACAGTAATAATTAACAGTAATAATTAACAGTAATTACTACCTAATAATTAACAGTAATAATTAACAGTCATTACTAACTAATAATATTCATTTTGATTCTTTCTCTTATTATATTTAGTTTAGAATGAATTTAACTTTTAATAAAATTACATAAACATCATATTTATGCACCAATCATTTATTTCATATTTTTATGATACAAAACAGAAAAGGAATGAATTAAGCATTTCTTCCTGGTTTCATTTAGCGTCGAATTAGTAGTTTTATGCCGTAAAAGAATCTGATTAATTTTTGCGCAATGTTCTTTACAGATTTCGAGTATTATTGATCATTTCCAATAATTAGACATCATGTGATGACCGACGTACCGTTTATGCATGCGGAAGTGATTGTGGATTCTCATATGTTACGAAGAGATTATTTTTATGATGGACGGCCTTTGTTGACGTGAAGTGCCTTATAGTTTTAATCGATTTTTATACATGGATAGAATTGAAATACAGTGTGCGGCAAAAATACCTTCACATATTCTTTCTAGATAATCGTAAGACAAATAGATAAAGAAACGATTGTCACTAATGTCTTACCAGTATTTGTGAGGTATATAAGCCTCATCCTGTTTCATCGAGTCTAATGCTACGGTAATTACAAGGGCCGTCGATTTGGGTTCATTGATTAAATATCACAATATGTTCGCATTTTACTCGTTTTATTATCCATTTATTCTGACATATGTGATTAATTATTAAGTGTTAATAGGAGGGATGCTTAAAACTTCTCCGAGTGAAACTCTTAGAAATATGCGTCCAAATGTGAAATCATTAATACTTTAAGGAAATGCATTCTTGGCAGGTTTGAGAGATGTTGAACAGGCAGTCCTATATGAAACAATTCCGAATATTCAAATATTCCAGTGAGCTTTTCTATTATCAACGATAAAACATGCAGATGCATTTAGGAATACATTTTTATGGAATTATGAACAACTCGATGCATTTGTTGCACATTTTTGTAAACTTCACCATCAGAGCGCATTCAAGTTTCACGGATCCTCACGAATATTTTTCTACAGTCTCTCAGTTTACTCTCCCGAATTACCTGATAGACGGGAAGTAGATAGTCAGAGAAATGCTTATTCGTGTGGTGATTTTTCTCAGTTAGATCCAATTAAACATGTATCATTTAAGTAATTTAAATTTTAATACAATTGTGTTTTATTATGCATGTAGTTTTATCGAAATAGATAGATGATGCTATTTACTGCGTGAAGTATCTTCTCATTTTATCCTGTAACATGGATTTTAATACAAGTGAAACTTTATATATTCCAGTACAAGCTTCCCAAATGGAAATGCCCCATCACTTTGAATAAAGATATTCTAGTTGTAAGACAGATTAACTGATTGACACTTTTTAAACGCCTGCCAGACAGCGAATATATGATGCATTCCTAACAAAATAACCTGACAATTTTATATGCATTTGTCTACAGAACGATTTCACTTGCATTATTCTCTAGATGCTCAGTAGGTATAAAGTTATAAAGTAGGTATAAAGCCCGTCGTACTCTATTTACAAAGGGTGTAATCTCTTTGGAATTATATGCATGTGTCATGGTTTGTATCAAATATCATTTATTTCTAGTTAATTTGAGAATGAGATAATTTTACTGTTTTGTTTAACAGAGATTTGCTGTGTATAAACCAGGCATATTAATTAAGTAGTTTGAAAGTAGAACTCCATGCAAAAGGTCGAAATCTCTTGCCTCTCCATCAGTAAATTGCTAAATGGATTATTAACTTTTTTCTTCATCATTATTTTGGTGTAAAAACGTTTTTTTAAATATATTTTTATCAAAATATTTTATATCTTCGCTCTGTATATTTCTGCTTAGGTTGTGTTTTCCGCTTTCCAAAATCGATTACGTTTGCCTATATATTTGTATAGCCAATGATCGCACCGGTTGTATTTATGAAACAAATACTGGAACACATTTATTCTCCATATTGGTTTCTATATTTGGCAAAGCAAATGTTAAATCAAATAAAATTGCAAACATGCCCAACCGTCTCCATAATTAAACGGACGTAGGAACCAATATGTCGGACATTACATGAATTCGAAAATAAAATAATCGTTTAACATGTAAACATCTTCGATGAGAAAACATAAATATGAATTTAAGTGTATCCTTCCAGCATATAAATTGTTTATTTTATCCTGTTTGAAATATTTATAACAGCGCTAGAAGGAGAATATTGGAATGGGGTGTAAGTTGGGGAAATCCTTTCCGAAAGTCATGAATTAAAGAAAATCAAAATATCAACATAGAAAATAGTTTAGTTGAGAACTAAATCACTGACATTTTAAATTAATATTACACTATCCAAATTACGAGGGTCGTTCAAAAAGTTCTAATCCTCAACCAGAAACAGTCGGATAAACAAGACTGTTTTTCATTATTTTTCAGTAAATTCGAAGTCTTGGCATCACAGTTGCACGTCACACTTGAACGTTTAGAACTCAATTGATTTATATGACTCCTATACTGAAATCGACCACTTTGACAATGTACATCATATTAACAAGGCGTCCAATAATTTTTCCTTTCTGTCAATTTTCCTCTTCGGCCTTTAAGCTGCTAAAGAAACTTCACCGCCGATCTGTAATGATCTGTTAGTTTCAAATTGTCGAAATTTATTTTTATTCGCTGGCACTAATCTAACTTTCCTAGCGAACATAATCTTACAAGTGAGATATTTGAGGTGCGGTTTGCCTTTGTAGTTACGTTTATTCAGTTCCCAAGCCTTTAGATTTTCTTAATACCCTTTTGAAGGTGTCGTGTCAACAAACCGCTCAACTTGACCAATCGACCTCGAATGATAAATCGGCGTTGTCAAATGCTCAAACGCGTAGTTTTAAAGAAATTCTTAAACTCAATATAAGTAAACTGGTTTCTATTATCAGATACCACACCATCAGGTTCTACAAACCTTTCAAATAGTTCGCGTAATGATTTAATATTTATTGTCGTAGTAGGTCAGTCACTCTTTAATATCTCTTTGCATTTTGCGAAATCGTCGACAACAGTTAAATAGTATGAACAGTTTAGGGATCCAGCGTAGACCATATATAATCTTGCTCCCAGTTTATCAATGCCTGATAATTTATAGGTGGGGATTTTGATGCTGAATTACAGCCATTGCATTGTTTGTAATTTCTTTTAAATATATTTTTCCGACTTTGACCTCTAAACTTAGTTCTAATCAGGGATTTCATCCTCACTATTCCCAGATGTCCTTCGTGGAATTGTTTCAAAATCCTTTTTTGTAATGATATCAGAATTCCTATTCTTTTCGCCTACACAAATAATTCCATCAGAAATAAAAAATAATATGCTGTATTATTATTACCAGGTTTAATTTTAATTTTACTTCATTTCGAGTTAACTTCACTCATAGTTTTTTAAATCCTTTTTAGACTGAATTTTGATATTGTTTATCGTGACCGGCAATTCTTTAATAGTGTTACACACAAGGATTTAAATTCGCTTTCTGATTCCATCGAAGCAATCACAGTATATTCAAAATCTTCTTTAGATTTCGATATCAATCTGGATAAGCCATCTGCGCGTCCAAATTGTTTGACCACAGAAATGAAAATTCAATAAAATCGTAGGCCAACGCTGTAGTTTGTTTGTAGTCAGTGTGCTAATCCCTTTATTAGAAGCGAATATAATTAATAATGGACGACGATCAGTCTGCAGAAGGTAATTTCTTCCTGACGGGCAGAGTATTGCGAGACAGGAGGATTTCATTGGTAACAAAGAAAATAATACTGAGCTGTTACGTGACATCTGTCCTTCTTTACGGCAGCGAATGTTGGACTATTTCCTCAAAGATGAAGAAGAGACCTGAGGCGACAGAGATGTGGTTCTACAGAAGGATACTAAGGATATAATGGACCGAGCGTGTGTGTAACGATGAGAGGTTACAAACAAGGAGGAGTCTTATGCTTAACATCAGGAAGAGGCAGCTGAAGTTTCTGGGACACATTATGAGGAAGGAGGGTCTGGAGAATCTGATACTCAACAGTCGAATTGAGGGAAAGAGAGACAAGGGAAAACAACGTGTGATTTACCTGGCTGGCTTAAGCAAGTGGATAACAGAATGTGGTCTGGGGGAGGAAGCAGAGGGAAGGAAATTGTTGAAATCTGCACGGTTAGCGAGAGGTGAAGATCCATGATCGACTACGTCCTGAAAGGACATGACTCATAAAAAGAAAGTATATCAGCCTGTGAAAATTATTTAGAAAAGAATTATAGCAAGCGCTTCCGTTCCAATTTGACGGTAGTATTTTTCAAATTTCTTGAGGCCTGGGCGACTAGTTTCACTTTCTTTGAGTTTATGACTATCACCGCTACTATGCCGAATTCACTCGCGTCTGACGCTACTATTATCTTTCGCTGCGGGTCATAATGTGTCAGCGATAAATCTGAAGTTAATAGTTTTTTAATTCCATTTTGATACTCCACCGAATAATAGCATTTCGTACTCTTCTTAAGAAACTTATTCAGAGGTGTTCACAATTTGTACATATCTGGCACATAAATATTATAATAATTTGCTAATCCAAGAAATCATGGTAGGGTCGCTAAATTTGTGGAGGGGGAGGTATGTTTTTATATGCACATTCGAGAGCGGGACCTTGTATTTATCATTTTTGGTTGATTATTTAATCTTATCCATAAAGAACTGATATTTTTATTCACTGACTTTGACCCATAATGACGCATTCTCTGAAATACTTGCTGAATCAGTTTCCCGTGCTATGTTTTCGTAGCGTTCTTAATACGTACACAATCTATGTATGCGACAGCACCGATAGTCCGGTTAACATCGTATCCATTATTTGCTGGAAAATACCTGGGGCTACTTTTAAACTGAAGAGTAATTTTCGAAACTTACAGAGTCCTTTTGTGTATTAATAGTTAAAACTTCTGGCATTCCTCATTTAATTCGATTTGAAGATATGCCTTACACAAGACAATTTTTAAAAAAAGTAACACAATTTACTTTGATAAATATATCCCTTGGAGTTGGTAGTGGATATATATGTGAAAGGAGGCAATCATTTAACCAAGTCGAGAAATCTTCGCATAAATGAATCTTATTATTTTTCTTTTTAATATAAATCACTGGCATAGCGCATTCTGTATAATTTGTTTTTCAATAACTCCTAATTTTCAAAGTATGTAGTTAATAGACCCCAACGCAGCAAAAGGTATATTTCTATTAGACTTATTAAGTTGTATAAGATTTACATATTTTGAAAAATGCCTTTGAGAAAATAGTCCTGAATTTATTTTTTAGTTTACTAAGTGTTTCTTTAGCTGTAATCTCTTTGACTGTCGAACATTAATTTTTCCAAAGAATCAATTAATCGGCCAATTCCATAGTTGAAATAATTCTAGCCAATCGACGCGTAGGAAATTCGAGTTGGAATTTTTTAATACATAAATATCTGCTCTTTTAGTTTTAGCCGCAAGAGCGAAGTTACCCGTAATTTTCCAAAGAACAATTAATTCCTTGCACGATATTCCTCTTGCAAATGTGTCCCTTTTTAAAATTTACTCGTGCTAGTTCCGTTCCAAAATTGGTTATCAATAATTGGAATATCACTGCCAGTGTCTAATTAAGAAATTACCGGAGCCATATTCATTTTTCTATTATGTGAAATTTCCAGTTACTTCAATGGTAATACGACTTTCAACAAGTATATATATATTCGTCCTTTCTTAAATGGCGTATATCACAGCCATATCATGGGTTGAGGTTTGAAGTATTTTTCTTTTTCTTTTGATACTGTCTATTTGGAACTGTTTTACTTCTGACGTACAATTTTGCTCAGTTTTCGCTGTATTATAATCTAAATTAACATTTTTTGCCCTCTTGCGCAACAGCCTGCATCGTTACCTTTGAATCCTGTTCAAGTTTTATGAGGTTTCCACATCGATGCTTCATGTTAAACCTTTAACGAAGATTAGATATTTAGATATTTTGCGAATAGTTTGCCTCCTTTAAATTTCTTACACCTATGGCATATGGGAAAAATCTTCATCTTCGTCTTTAGTAACGTTCATGCACTGCCATTGTGTATAAAAAAGAGAATTCGTTTCACAAAAAAACGTTTAGGTAATGTAGGTACTGTTTCTTTAATTAACACTTTTTCTGGAGTATTCGGAAAAAGAAAAGTTTTTCTTCCTAATAGCAGTAAGTCATACACCCTTGTAATTGATCGACTTCTGCGTCGTCCTAATAATATACACGAACTTCATAAAATTCTTTTCCGTATATTTTCAATTTTCTTCGTCAGTTATTTAGGCTAAGCGTAAAAATCTCGCGGATTTTCTATTGAAACTGGAATAAATTGTAATATCCTCAGAATGCTTACTTGGGAATTGATGACATCAAGAAGGCTATTGATGAAGATAAGAAACAGCATAGGACTCGGATAAAGCCTTTGTGAACAACCGATTTGTGTTAAAGGTTCTGGAAGTGATTGCGTTCAAAACGACCTTAATTTCACGATTTGATAGGAACGACTGGATTAAATCCAACAAATGTCCAGTAATACCGTAGCTCTAGAGCTTACTTAGACGACCGACGTGCCAAACCTTGTTAGTTACCTTCGAGACTTTTAGAGTCACATCTCGAGCTTCGCCGCTATTATCAAGAGCTTGATATGACATATTCACTGATGGCCGTTAACACTTCAGCGGTAGACCTAACAAAATGGAAGCCATGTTAATTGCCAGAAATTAGGTATTGAGAAGTAAGGTGCTTAACCACTTCAGCATTGATTAAAGTTTTAATACTTTGCTGAAAAGCGGTAGGAGATTAATAGGGCGATAGATATAGGGGTCATAATGTTCTCCAGAATTATTAAAAAACGTAACTAAAAGTCGAGGACATCCATAAGGCAGGAAAGCAGGAAGCAGCGAGCCCATGTTTATTGTGTTTGTAGAAGACTACAGCTAGCTCTGGAGCACATACTTTTAGGAAGATGGCTGGGATCCCGTCATTTCCACTTGCCTTAGCGGGGAGTCTAATTTACAAATGACGTCTGAAGCCAGTGACGGGGTCGAGCGTTGCGTTGGAATAGAATTTCCGTGCAAAGCATTCAACCTTATCTGCTCGAAATGCCAGGACTTTGAATTGATTGAACAGAGAAGTGTCTGAGGATTTGCTGTTGTTCAGCAGACTCATGCAAACCCGCCAATGATCTCTAGAACCGAACTCGCGAGATGATATACGTTGTTTTATTTAACAGTATGTTCGCTTCTTTGAGGACAATATTGCATTTGTTACGAGCAAAAACGAAGAGACGTCTAAATCAGACGTATCTCTCTGGTACAGAGGGAAGTAGTGATTCATGTGGGCTATAGCGGCCAAGCATGCAAGTGACGATTGGATTTTAATATTTGACTCGAAAACTGAAAAATGGAATATAACATCTCTGATAATCACTCGCCTAGCATTCATATTTGGTGTGACTACGATATTTAATACAAAGAGGGTTAGTCTTCTCAATCGGAATCTGCGTAGGAGGAAGATGCTGTCATAACTTCTAATATAATTGATACTTCCACTCCTGTTCCTGGTACATCAAGAAATCCTCCTAGAGATTTGTTTGAAAAAGACTACTATGAAGTTCCGATTTCCTTTAACATATCTCACCACGCGCTGATCAGTATGAAACATGGTGCCAAACCGAAAGAATCCCCCTGACTTATCAATTCATTGGGCGATCTGTCTGTACGCCAAAGCTGATTGAGAAAGCTACAGATCCTATATTGAGAAGGCTCATCTCTCAGCTTTCTTAAAAAAAAGAACTACCAGAACAGTATCCTTCTGAATGGGTCCTCTCGGACATGGAAAAATGTATCCATCCTCACCAATAACAATAAAAACCAAGTAACCAGCATTGCTACTACTACCTTTATTACATAGAATTTTATAGTGGGACTATGGTGGCGTTACAACCTGCACGCAATCATTGGGCTAGATTCGAAGAGAATTCAAATTACAGCAAAGTTGAAAACAAAACGCTTGGTTTGTGCGACTTGAAAAAACTCGTTAATGATCAATGGCCTTTGGAATTATTTTTTCTATATGCTTACTTCAGAAATATATTAGAAAGTATTATCAAACGTGATACGAGCGTTTTTCTCCCATTAGGCTTGTCTTGATGGTAGCTTCTTCCCATTAAGTAGAACAATATGTTTCCGGTGATATTCAAAGATTTATAATTGAGAGATTCTAATAAATATCATACTGGCGCTATCAAACTGTATACAGTTATCTCACAAAATGTCTACTCGCATTATGTAGCATTATTAAATGTCCTACAAAATAGTGTAGGTATAATGTATTAGGTTTTCTAGTTCTTCGTTAGTCATATTACGCTGTCAGGTAAAGCTCAAATGCTACAAAGCCTCGAGATAAAATACCGGTGAAAAGCTGATGATTATTAAATTAGAAATGTACCATGAGGATGGAAAGATAAATGCGAACAAACTGCTCCCGTGGATGGAATAAACAGTTCAAATTCAGAGAAGTTTACCGAATAAAACAGTAGACATATCGAACTAGGAAGTATACAACGGCACTGAGTTTGAAATCAGATCAGAATATAGAATTATATCATGTTAGATGCACAAACTAAGAATAATAAAACAGTAAGTTCCATTTCAATGAAGATCATGTTCTTTAACAAGTTAACTTTTAAGCTGAAAAAACAAAACAATTTGCTGAACAATTGCATTCTTCTTTTTATAACAGCAATGATCATCATCAGCAGCTAGCATCTATGTTTATGTTGATTGGATGTTAACTAAAAGAAGTGGTTAAGATCACTGAATCAGAACCGGCGTAGAAGGTAGATAGTATTATGAATTCTGTATCTCTATGACCCAACCCAGATAGTT
This sequence comes from Acanthosepion esculentum, assembly GCA_964036315.1. Taxonomy (NCBI): domain Eukaryota; kingdom Metazoa; phylum Mollusca; class Cephalopoda; order Sepiida; family Sepiidae; genus Acanthosepion; species Acanthosepion esculentum. Next base: position 149,740,780 of record OZ038478.1, on the reverse strand, counting down.
GATAAACCCATTCGTATTGCTGACACAATGAAACTTCATGTAAACCACCTAGACATCTTTTTTTTTACATCTTACCCTGAAAATGGTTGTTTGTGTTGCTCATGTGAGATATTGTCTACGTTATTCTACTTGATACTATGAAATAATAAAAGGTATCTAGGGAAGACACTCATCGTAAAGTGATGATAAGCCAGGTGTTATCACAAATTACTAAATAAATTATTTCACACCCCGCCTGAATTCATCCGAGAATAAGATTTTATATAGTAAATATTTGTTGGCAACTGAACAATCGTTGAAACGTGTGAAATTGAAATATTTAACGCATATCATTTCATTTGAACTACCTTTTTCTGTATAAAATGAATATTTCGCTTAAATTCGTATTGCCTGGAAAACATACAAATTTTCCAAGGTATTTTACTGAGATCTACAATTTCCAACATTAAAATTGTGTTATTTAGAGGAAAAGCGCCGTTATTTTAAAATAATGCTAGGATGGTAGTCTTTTAAAATATTGGAATATCTTCAAATATATTATATTGATTTTTTTAAAACTAATTAAAAAGTATAAAACACTCATCAGGAAACTTACTTAAAATACAGAAGCATATCTTCTTCAATACCTCCTGCTTAACTAACATCATTTCGTTTTTGTGTTAAATATTTGGAGGTTACGAAATTTAGTTTAACTTGTCAACGTATACGAAATATTATATACTCTTTCGGGAATTGCTGTATAACTAATCATGTTTTGATCTAAAATTCTACGAATCGATTCGCATGAGTGTAATTAAAAGCATAACTTCACATTCCATATTCAGTACGTCCCCCATTGACAAAAGAATGTTTTTTAAGACATTGTGTGGGATTTCTCTGTAATTATTATTATTATCGTGTCTAATTTATGTATGTCTAATATATTTGACTGTATATATATATATACACACACAAATAGGCACATAGACACACACACACACACACACACATACATATATATATATATATATATATATATATATATATAATTAATTAATTGTGTATGTCTTCGAGTAAGCCAAACTTGTAATTGCAAAGACAAATATACGGGTAAAAGAAAAGTGGAAATCCTCATCGGAATCACTTTCTTCTTCGCTTTAAATCGTTGTTGTGGTGATCATTCGATGGTCGTTTGATAAATGTAATGACACGCGAAGGAATTAATACTTTTTGTGCAATTTGAAAATGTAAGTTAGAACTGAATGTTGAATTATCGGGCTAGGGTATGTCCATTCAGAAGAGGTTTGGGGACCAAAGACTGTTTCCTAGTCAGTATTGAATAATTTGAAGTATGCTCACATTTTCCATCATCAATTAATTTGAGAGTTTATAATATATAAGATCTTCAGAAATAACCCTTTCTATTATAAATATAGGATAGGTTGCGCTGGGGGTACATTTGTCTACAACTACAGTATGCTTCAAAGCTAAAATATTAAACTAAGAACTAGATAAATAAAGGTCATTAGATGTACACTCTCATATTATATAGAGCGTATGTAAATATAAAAGTGGACATTGAAGTCAACACCAGGCGACGAAAATCTGTTTCAACTTTATACGCAATCATGTCATGACGATGAAACAAACTGTCGCCGCTGGGTGTTGACTTAGATGCCCACTTATATATAGGACTCCCTTGTTGTCTAAGACGTATGATGGTTTAACATTTCAGCGCTTACTACTGTAAGCAGCCCGATTTCCCGCAAACATCATTTGTATTATAATAGAGAAGAATGGTTGCCAGCCAAGGCTAAAGATACTCCGTCTGTCATATTGTTATGGTCCAAGGTTAGGACCAAAGAAGCTCGACACGAACGCAAGATTAGAAATAACAAAGATATATTACACAGAATAATAATACAAGATGTGGAAGGTGTTAGTATGACTGTCAGTCTGGTTTGGAGGGAACTACTATTGGCTTGACTCGATTCCGTCTCGTCCCTCTCTCTTGAGAGGCGCAGTATTTATAGTGTCAGGAAGCGTTCACTCTGTCGTTATAGCTAAGGTCCCATAACACATATAATTAACCCATCGCTGACGATGAGAAAGAAACGGATTTCTGTCGGGTATTGCGCTTAAATAAATGTAATCTTTACTCGGACAATCGCTCAATTAATAGCCGTTTAAACACCGACGGATATCTCACAATCTTCGCCCGCAACATACGAACATAATAGGCTCCTCCATATATAATAAATAACTAATATATTGGAAACATTATTGATAAAAAAAGAAAAGGCAAACACTCAATATAACTATGAATACGGCCAGAATATGATGACCGTGTTTGGATTATAAAAAATGCTTCCTATCATAATAGAAGGAATCACAGACCATAGGAGCCATTTAAACACACACGGAAACCTAAAATATAAATAAATACATGAAGAACCTCGTTAAATCTAGATTCTGATATTCATGCCAGGCCTGGCGTCAAAACCTTCAGAAATATTTTAATTTTTATATATATACATAGAGAGAGAGAAAGACTTTTTTCTTTTTTTAAATGAATGATTAAGAATGACTGCAAGAAAATGAATTTTTAATGTCACAAATAGAGTCTGCTTCATCAGATGCTATTTGCCATATCCAAAAATCATGAAACAAAGGTTTGTCCAATTTTCCAAGTAATAAAAATATATTACTTGAAAACTTTTAACAACAATAACCACTAATATGGGTTGCGAATGTAACTAGGATGAACATATTGAGATAATGAAATTAAAGTTCACCTAAGAAAATATGTAATTTATTATGAGTAGAATATTATCTTACATATATTGCTTTTTATATGACCGATATTTTGTTTATCCCACTCTCATTTTATCCTCGTCATATTAATTATATATTTTATCGGTTATTTTCAGCCAATCAAGAATGAAAAAATATTTTATGCCAATCAAGAATGAAAAATATATTGTTAATAAAAAGTATTCTACTAAAGAATGCATGCATGACATTACTTACACACACATACAAATATACACATATACAAACATACATACATACATAGAAACACACGCATGCATTAACATACATACATACACACATAAAATATAATATGTGTTTTTTCCTATATATTTCCTTTGCCATTGTATTGAATCGTTGATTAGCAGTTACGAAAATTAGGTAAATTCTCATGAATAAGATTCATTGTTGTGGAGTTCATTTCACTGACAAAATAAATTTTGCAATTAGTTTAGTTACAATATTTTGTAACATTTTTACACAACAAAATATGTTTCTGCGTTATATATTCCACGAGGGGTGAATAAGACATGAAAAATACAGGAACCAGTCAAAAGTAGATACACATTGCACTCTTTTGGTTCTTACGTTGCGCTTATAATCCTTCAATAATTTTCTTTTGTATTGTTTTAGGAATCTGAAATAAATTTTCAGTATCTCTATCTATAGAAGGCAGTATGTGTGTCTGTGTAACGAATGCACGGCCGCAATTTTCGACGGATTTGCACCAAAATTTACATGCACATGCTCCAAGTTAGAGGGAAGGCGAAGACTGACTTTGCATTTCCCAACTCCCATCGATAGTGGAAATAAACGATTTTTCATGCTTCTACGGCAGTTTTCATGTAGTTTTCGGCCATTTTCTACTGGCCAAAGTGAGAGCCTATAGATGGCTGCTACGAATATGCAGGAAGATTCTAATGGCCAGCGTGAGAGCCAACAGCTGACTGACAGGAATATTAACTAGCATGCTAGCATGCAAAAAAAAATCGATAACTGCATTCGTCACAAGTGGGACCTTAGTGCGCTTATGCATCTTCCAGCCTGTGCACTTATGCATCTTCCAGCCTGTGCACTTATGCTTCTTTCTCTTTGTGAATTTTATTGTATGTTTGTGATCAGTACTGCTGATATATTTCTTCAAAATTTTCCCAGTCACATTTGCCACTTCTCAAAAGATACATTCCACTAAATAACCTTATACTGTACAAAGTAAATTATTAAAATGGACATTTAAAATCTATATGTTGAAATAAAAGTGTGTTCTTTGACAAACTGTACATAAATATCATGTCAGTACACACATATATATATATAGATATACTACAAAAGTCGTATTGAAAAACATCAACTAAGCATCTCACATACTTTTACTCCCACCATAATGAAATACAAAGTAATCAAACTTTAAGTAACCTTATAATCTGCAGTACCCAATTCCTGTCAGACAAGAAATACACTAACTATATATCTATATATCAGAGCATCACAGTTCAAAATAGACCCATGATTTCATATATATATCATACACAGAAGTAGATGTGAGATTAGCATTAATTCACTCTTTCTAAACCAATTAGAATCAACCCTACTTTTTTCGTAATTTATAAGTTTAAATATTCCAACCACAATGAATATTCAAGAGGCATCAGTAGTTGATGAAAAATAGGGTCATTGAGTTAAGAAATACATGGATTCTAATGGAAAATATCGTTAAAATTAATTACTAACAAATGTTTCTAATTACAAGAAATAGTTAAAAAGAAGATTTAAATAATTATTATATAATGTTGTAGAAACGAATAAACAATTAAAATAAAAATAAAAATCTCTTGCTTTATTCCGTAAAACACAGCATACTAGATACAGAATGAATATTTAGCACATGAATTCTTATTTAACCAAAACAAATATTAAATAAATTGACCAGAATTATTATATGTTATAAAATAAATTTTAGTCTGTCATTAAAAAGAAACTACCTTTGGGCATGAATTATAATGAATCATATGCAAATGAGTTGTCATAATGAAGTTAAATGATCCTATATTTTTCCACATGGAGATTAGAATATGTGAAATATTTAATAAAGAGGCTGGTATTAAATACTTAGAATGCATCTTATTCAGAAAAGGATTTAGCAAACCTTAGAGAAATATAAACGAAGCCCAAATTAAGAGATAAAATGACAAATTAAATCTCACTAACGGCTAAATAGTTTGAAGCCATATTTATGAATTCTGAATCTTATCTGAATGACAATAGGATATGCTTTTCTGAATGGGTATTTAATTTTTACATAAATCTTTTAGATTTTAATATATTAATTTTGAATCAAAATTTAATTAGCCAACCTAATTGAAGCTTTTGACAGATAAAATAATGTTTATTTGGAATCTTCATTGAATAAAAACGTGTGTTTTGTTTTAAGCTAAGTTTGAAATATTATGACTATTCTAGTACATTTCCGCACGCTGTCATAAAAGCTCATATACAACATTTAAAATAATTGGATTGTTTCAAACAAGATATCCCTTTTTTACACTAGGGAAGGCTATTGTAAAAATATATATTAACGTTATATAACTTGGAATATAAATGTATGACTCAAAACATAGATAGGAAGAGATATTGATCAACATTTAAATAATTTGGGAGCACCACATTAAATACTCTTAAATACGAGAATGTAAAGAGCTGGTTTCAACTTTCATAACTGTTATGGGTCCTTACCTATAACTACAGAATAAACTCTTCCTAACGCTATGCATACTACGCCTCTCAAGAGAGAGAGGGACGAATCGAGTCGAGCCGATAGTAGTTCACTCCAAACCGGACTGACAGTCATACTAACACATTCTACATCTTGTATTATTATTCCGTGTAATATATCTTTGTTATGTCTACTCTTGTGTTCGTGTTGTTCTTCCTTGGTCCTAACCTGGACCATGACAATAATATTTATATAATAGGTGTAAACTCAGTATAATTGCGATCCTCATTACGCTATTATAGAAGGACTGAGAATCCTGAAGTTTTATTTGCTAGGACTTTACTTTTACTGGTCGACGGTTAGGAACTTTATATTATACGTGAGGGCGCTTATGACTAAACCAAAACAAATATTGTTTCCGATCGACATTGATTGCCACACATTTATTGTATTAGAGCCGTCGACGCTAACGCTAACTTTATTTTCAGTTTCTAGCAGACTAGCTAAAACCTATGTACATGGACATTATAGCTTAGGTGTTTAATCAATTCTGACTAGGTTCTCGATAAATGTAACTTGTTATAATCTGCTCTAAATCTAATAGAAAACAATTTGTATATTTTTGACAGTGGACCTCTGTAAAATTCGTAATTATTAACTATATTTCACATGGAATTTATGCGTCAAGCAAACATTTATAATACTTCATAATGTATTTAAAAAGTTATGTAAAAAGAGTAAATTAAAGTTGATGAATCTTGAGTGATTCAAATACTTTTAGAAAAATGAGAAACTATTTAGTGCGTATATCAAATTGTTTTCGTATATAAAAAACCTGCAAATTTTACGAATATATACATACAAATGAATGAAATTTATTGTAAATATATTAAACAATGAACTTCTGAGTAAGTCTTTCGCATAACTCACACCTACAGAATTATACCAGTGAAGACCGGTTGCCAACAACGTCAAAAGATTTCATCTAGCTTACACTTTAGACCATATCTGGGTGAGAAAAATTGGGATTCTTATCTTTAACAGGGCCATTTGCGTGTAAATTAATGTAAAGTCGTCTTGGACCATAATTCAATTAGGAGCCGTTGAAACATACGCAAAAACCTACCAAAATCCGTCTGCAACTTACCTGTGAATAATACGACTATAATCGGCTCATCCATTTGTAATGATTCGCTAAAAACTTATAACATTAATAAATCATTTCAATAAAAAAAAGAAAAATCCAACATTCAATAATATAATCGTACAATACCCTAGCCGGTCGTCCAAGACTACCAAAAATGCGGCTGATCGATGAAGATCGTTTCCATCTCAGACCAGCTTTATCCCACGTTGTGATTTAAGTTTGATCATAAGGATGCCAAGACAAAATCGTCACAAGTATATACGTGATCGGCTGGTTCAAGAACGGTGATGACGTACAGAGAAAAAAAATAACACTCGAATAAATTGAACAAAAATAATTACTGCTTTTATAGCAGTCCTCCGTACGATGATTGGTTTATCAAAATTCGCATGCTATTAATTATCAGCCCAGCCCGCATCTAAATCGGAAGTGATAATGTCGCCGACCTGGCAAATATCTGGTTTGCTGTTGTTGGTAGAGTTTGGAACAAGGCTGAAGTCGGGAGTTTTCGTTGGCAGATAATCACGTGGGCCTCTATTCCCTCGTCTGTGTCTGTCTCTTCTGCTCCGACCCATCTCTCTTTTCTCTTCTGGCGAATTCACTTTGGGCATTCGTATTTATTGACATAATTTGGGGGAATTCTCTTCTGCCAATCACTCATTACCTCTCACTAAACCTCCTCACTGTGCGATGGTGAGTTGTCCTCCACACTCTTCTCTCGAATCAACTTTCAACCAGGAGAATCAACTCCAAATTCGTTGTTTACGAAAATGCAGTTTTTCTTTACAGCTTGCATTTGCAGTTGTGTGTCAATAAATGTTACCCTTAAGTCTAGGTAACTTTTTCATTGTTCAAACTATTCGACATACAATTAGTGTCGTTTATGTTTGAATTATATCTTCAATTCTTCAAACGGGTTTTTGCTATTAACCCTTATCATTTCAATGCCTTTCAGCATATAACACTTTCTTATGTTTTAACAAAATTTATTCCGTTTTACCGCGGCAACGACAAATAGTATCACAATAATATCATCTATGAACACGGCGAGAATGTGCTGACTGAGGTTACTGTTTTGTAATAATACAAATTCTTCGTTACTATAGAAACACAAAAAAAATGTATATATATATTCGTTTAAAAATTTAAAAAAAAAATACTTGATAATATGTTGTTGATATTGTACAAAAACTATTTCATATCCTCGATCGAGTTCTGAAAACTGAGGAGCGATTATCGATTAATTTCCTGTTTTTTCTTTGCCCTTGTTTCCTCTCACTTTGAATCCTCAAATTATCCCAGTCGTTTTTTTAATTTTTTATTATTCCCTTTTTCTTAAAAATATATGTAAGGTGTGCAATTATTAAATCTGAACTCTCAAAAATATATTCATCTATCTTGTTAATAATCAGCCACGTTTAATTGAAATAAAATTGCTATATTATAAAAGAATAAAAACACAGAATTCCTAGATGGGTCCCATGTTCTTAAACGTGTTTACTTAAAAAAATATTAAGAGGATATACGGAGAAATGTTAGAAAATGCAAACTTCTGTTTTAAACAAGAATCTTTATTAAAAATTGGTAGTTATTTTGAATTATTTTGAACTTGTAATATATTGGATTCTAGATAAATATTTTGTTTGTGTTATCATAGATCGTTCCAAAATTAAACTTTTTTCTGTAAAGGTGCTAGTTCCAATATATTATTCAATTGCTATGTATTATGACAAATACTATCGTCCATTTTGCAATCGCAGAAAAGCAGAAAAGTAACGAAGAATTTATAATAATAGATTGCAGATTAGCAAAGTTACTGAAAAGAGGTCGTGTTAGTGTTGTTATATAAGTGGAAATTGGAGGTTTAGCTGTAAAAATGCCCTACGATGAAATATAATCTCCAGAGTATCATGCTCTAACATTATTGCTTCATGTTCGAAATCGTTTCAAGGGACAGATAGCCCACTGAAAAAAAAAGCGCAACATGATTTACATATTTGTGAGAATAATTTCTGCACGATGGAAAATTTTGGCGTCGAAAAAATTATTTCCGAATTAATTTATTGCTTTAATTTGACCTGCTTTCAAGAAATGTATTTTGATATTTTGCGCAATTTCCAATATTGATATTTTAAGACATATTCTCATCTTTCGCTGGTTCCCAGACGTCATGAATTCAAGCGTCCTACGAGGTTGGTATCCGGCTCTCACCCTTTCACTGTTGAAACTGTTACATGTAGCCGCCTCTACTACTCCAACAGCATCATATCTCGCACCTCACGCCTGTGGAATTCCCTCCCCTTTTTCTGTTTCCCTGATAGCTATAATCTCCAAATATTCAAATGTAATGCCAATCGACATCTCCAGTTGCCTTGATCTATCTACTATCCTTCTCCTCATTTTTTCCTCTATCACTCCTATCTGTTCTCGCTCCAAATCCACTATAACCCCTTGCGTGCTAGTGGCTTCCCGCCTTGCTTGGGGTGAAATGCTGAAAAAAAAAATCAAAATATTGTAAATCATATTCATGAAAATCTTCGTAGAGTAGGGCAATTGATGCAAATGAAACCAGTATTCTTCACTTTATATAACATTTTTCCTATCTATTAAAATTTATTTTGCATAGACGGAATGTGAGGTCGAATTGAGTGATATTATGGTAAGCTGTACTAGTGTTAATCATACGTGTTGATGAGAGAACTGAAATGAGGGCACAATCGTCTGAAGTAATGAAAGTGAGTGACAGTGTGTATACATTTATTCGAGATCAATATTCAATGTTCTTACAATGCCATTACATTAGTCCGTGTAAATCAGAAGCGATCGTCATTCGGGTCTCATTGCTCCCTCAGACCTATTTCATATGGTTGGTATACACGTGTATGTTGTTTTATCGACAACCATGAAGAGATGAATATGCCGCGATTGTTAAATATACAAAACTTTTCGATTTACGTGTATATAAACTGTTTTATGTTAATTTGCTAGATTTAATTATTTTTTTTTATATGATCATGAAACACGGGTATAGCTATAGCTGTGTACAACAAATATTCTGGATTTACAAATGAGATAACCTATAATGATTGAACATATGATATTTTGAATATAGAGAAATATATGTGCGCCGAAATCTGAGAATTGTCTGGTATCTCAACACTTCATATATATAGCTGAATCGACAACATTTATTTATTAGGAGAAAGAACGTATCTTTCATTGAATGGCTAATTGTAGGCTTGTTTGTGTTTTATTGGTATTTGTTTTTTTTGTTTTTTAATTTTATATATATATATATTTAAATAATTTGGGAGTTATTTTGCTATTACTTCTGTTTGTATATTTTTAGTTTTGTAATTTTTCAATTTCGTTTTCATTTATAAGACGTGACACAAATATGGAAACTGCAAAATTTATTACATTTCAGTTTACACAACATATTGTATGAAAACAAACCAAAAAAGTTACAATCTCTATAATTATTTTGCTTTCGGCTGATTAAACCTATTTGAAGTAAAATAATTTTCTTCTGTAATTTTGGATGGAATTTTCTTCATTTCAACATACGTCCAAGTAAAACTTGAACTTCAATCATATTATAGTTTGGTTATTATAGTGATTATTAAACCTAAACATTTCCAAGATCTCTAAAGATATCCGATGTTCTCTTGTGTCATTTTGACATCAAACCTGCTACAGCAAGGACGAAAAATTAGTATGTTGTAACAATTCTGTCCGAGTAACATCGAAAACATAGACTGTATTTCAGATAACCAATGTCAAATCTGGATCATTTGTTTTCTTTCTGTGTAAAACTATTGGTATTGAAACACGTTTAGGGAGAAAAAAACATTAAAGAAACAATTACAAATCTAGACATATAAAATATATATGTCAAAAGACTATTTAAGATTCACACGATTTACATGAAAGATAAGAACAATATTCCATTGTTCTTATCTTTGATGATATTACAACTATTGAGCAGTTGTGTTCTTTGGCATTCATCTGTTGTATGTAGATCCAGTTAACCTACATGGACTTCAGAACTGAAACCTTTGTATAATCTGCAGGATTAGGCTGTTTCCGTTCCACTGCATACTTATAGAAATATCTTGTCTAGTTCTTATTTTTAATACTGCTCACTAATTTCTAGCGTATTTACACTGAGTCCAAGTACGCACTCTCCATCCTAGGGATTAAACTCAGAATTACTACCTCAATAAATTCACAAATCAAGACTTGCCATGCTGCAGAGATAATTTCCATTTCGCAGTCATTACTTACAATTTTTGACGAAAGAACTTCCTTTGGATGCATCCCTCGAGGAAATAATTTTTTGGATAAGGGTGATAAGAGGTGTGTGTACTTGCATGCCACAGTTGATTTCTCAAAATATACGGTTTATAAATTGACAAATTATGTGTCATATCCTGCCATTTATTGTCCAAAAGCAGAATCTGAAACTATCAAATGTTAAATGCAAAATAATAATTTGTAAATAACACTGACGATTCAAATATGGATATTAGTCGCTTTCATTTATTTGTAAAAATAGAAAAAATATCCTGTAGCAACATTCTGAAAACATCTTTTACAAAATACTTAAACGCACTTTGAAGTCGGAAAATTTTCACTGTGAAGTTAAATCAAAAACTGCTTATAATAAAATTATCATCTGAGAAATATTAGAAACCTATCAAATTAATAATTTATAATTGAATAATTGTGTGGGTATCCTGCTTTTTCCATATTACTATTTATTGGCGGTTAAGCACGAGATCGTATTGTGTCTCTCTTAAATATTGTAATTTTTACCTAACCCTGGGGGATTCGTTCACGCATCAACAAGCAGAGGAGAATGTAATAACAAAAAAATGAATGATTTGCAGACATATGTTTGCATGAACATTTTTCCCTGTTTTGTTGTGAAGACCGCCCCATAAAAATAAATTTGTAATTTTAGTTTTGATACAATATATATATATATATATATATATATATATATATATATATATATATATATATATATATATATATATATATATATATATATATATATATATATGAAACCTAGTGAGGTAGAACCTACCTAAATGTAGTACCTGTAGTTCCTTTTGTTAAAACCTTGGAAGTTAGGTTCTGACTCACTTGTTTTTTCAAGATTTTGGTCTACTTAGTGTATTGAAGACTTTTAAGTTTTTACTTAATTTACTCTGTCGGTGTTTTTCTTTTCTTCTTTTGACTAGGTATTACGGTGCTGATTGATTATTTTCGACCGACACGAGTGTCTTTATTCATTTCTTTTTTTTTACTGATTTTTTCCTGACATTGGTTTGTTCAAATGTATTTTATATTTATAAATTGTGTTATATATATATATATATATATATATATATATATATATATATATATATATATATATATATATATATAAACTATATTTCATACAATTGCTATAAAGTATATGGGCGCCATCCTGCATATATAAAAAGTGTGAGATTTTGAATCACACCTGATGCATTATTTTATATTTTGTGGTGTTTCCAGTCACCTATCATAGCTCTCCAAAGAAGTCATTTTTCTCTTCTTTACTCATGCATATAATTGTATAGATATAAATATTTATTAAAAAAATATATGTATATATATTTAAATGTGTTATTGTCATATAGGTGCATATAATATATACCTTCATATAATATATATATATATATATATATATATATATATATATATATATATATATATATATATATATATATATATATATATATATATATATATGCTCTTTGTTTATGATTCTGTAGCATCAGTCCACAAAGACGCTCATGTTTCACTCACTGAAAGCCTTTTTTAATCATTGATCTGGAAAGCGCTTCCATTCAGTTGTCCCTTTAGATATTTCTGGAAGGTTTTGGCGCGATGCATGCCATACTTAGGAAATTCTCGATATGACGAGGCGATTGAAAAACAAGAATAGTTTTTCATTTTTTTGGTTTGGTAGCAAATTCCGCTGTTCGGTGAAAATACACCTTGAGCCGACTATACTATGTTCATTTTCCTTTTCCCCGATATTATTTTTTTTATAATTGTCCCGTACATGCATGTATTTGAATTTTTTAGTTTCTACAAATTCCGCATCCTGACACTTTAGAATGAATTGAGGCTATGCGTCATCGATGATTTCATTCCAATTCCAGATCATTGTTTATAATTTGCAAAGTACTTTGTAGATGATGTGATTTTTTTTTCAAGATCATTTTCATCCTGACTATGAATAGCTTATAAGCTCGGTATATCTTTACATCAGCCTCGGGTCGGGAAGCAGGGCCGTTGCTTTTATAGGTATATTCGTTTGAAATATGGCATGAAATGATGAACAAATAAGTGCCCAACTCTTCACAACTCTTTTGTAAGTGCAAACGGTGTAGTTTAGGAAAAGCTTAAAGAGACTCGGACACTAATTTCTTCGTGTCGTACTTCTGATGAGGTTGTTTCAATATTAGGATCCCCACCAGACATGCAATTTGTTGATTCATTCAGCTCCTATATTAGATCGATGTATTCTGTAGATTCAGAGGTAGGAGGTGGCTTGTAATGAACGAAAAGACGAAGTCTGTATGTTACTGTGAGGGCGGCAAACCAGGTATGCAGTTTCCTATTTTAGAGTTCAGAAATATTTGTTGTTCGAGACATCTATGTCATCATTGTATATTTTATCGGAACGAAAAACAAACTGGACCATATCGAGTTGACTTTCATGAATCGATGGGAGCCGTGTAAGGCATGGGGAAAAATGAATACCCGAAATCATGACACGCTTGAAATGGGCTTGAACTCTCTTCTCAGAGATGAATTGCCGTAACATGCCCTTCTTTCTCTCATTCATATATATATATATATATATATATATATATATATATATATATATATATATATATATATATATATATATATATATATATATATATATATTTGTATGTATGATTCATGTAATATAAATTGAACTGCATCACATATTTGATTTAAAAAGAACTGATCCGACGTGCAAATTTTCGGGATAATAGCTGCCACATTAGTCTATTTATGGAACAATTTACTTCAAGCCACATTGACAGAAAAAAACTCCTACAAAAAAAAATCTCAAATTACCATATTAGTAAAAAAAAACGCACTCTCTTGAATTTTCAAAAATTCAACCTTAGCGTTGCAGCTGCACGCTCCATAAGTTTGTATCCGTTAACAATAATACATTTGTAACAAAAACATATTTCGATTCGAATTTAATTTTTCGTGCCCGCAATTACCTAGAGCTACCAAAAACAAAATAATTTCCATGCCTGCTGATGGCTGAATGTACAGCCGAAAGTTCTCGCAGAATAAAAAAAGACCTTATACAACTTGTAGCTATTAAAAACAAGGATTATAACATTCAAGTGATTCGTAGGTTAATGTAACTTTAATAAATTTGTTTGCGAAGATGTTTTTCGCCATTTATATCATTAACTTTATTAATCTACTTTTTGTATGAATGATTCATGTCATATAAATTGAACTGCTCCACATATTTGATATATATATATATATATATATATGTGTGTGTGTGTGTGTGTGTGTGTGTGTGTGTGTGTGTGTGTGTGTCTAAAATGTTCAGATAGCATATTAGCATATATCTGTAAAAGGAAATATGAAGAAAAATAATATGAACTCTTATCAGAGCCGAAGTGTTTCGTACGCTGAGAGAATTTATCAAAGCAGATTCAAGGATTTTATTTTGTGACAATTATTTATATTTCAATATGGCTTACACTTTTCGTATCTTCGTGAAATATATACCTTGTTCTCACAACTTTCTATCATTATTAATTCTAATCAGTATTTGTTCACTTACTGTCCATCGCAGTTGATGTTCTGTAATCCATTTTCTCAAGCTCGTATTGTAGTCTATTCATTATTTCGCTCTGACCCTCAGTATGTCATATGAGAATCAGCCTACAAGAACTATTTCTGTAGTGTGTGTCACAGAAATTTAATTTCAAATGTATTTTTTCAGATCTTCAGAACAATATAATTACTTTATCCGATTTTCCATGAAATTTTATCGATGTTCACATTTACTGTCGCTAGTATTATTTATACTGTATATTGTCCAGTATAGTACAAGTTTATAATCAGTATCTTTTACGCAAAATGTACGGTGTCGAGCTATGCACAGGGTTTTTTGGGGGTTTGTTTTTGGTTCTTTTGCTGATGTTAGAAATCATGCATTTTCGGTGACCGGTTGCAATATACAGAGGTACTCTTTCTGGAGGTGTCAACATTCATGAAAAGAATTCAGCGGTCGCATTATAGATGAAGTCTGCTTATACATGAGTATATACGACATTCTTCCATACAAACATCTCAATATTGTCACAAGACTTCATTTCAAAGATGAGGAAATTGCTTAGTATTCACTTACAACTAGGAGGACCTACGTTATCTTATATTCAGTACACGTTCCCCGGTTTCTAAAAAAATTGCAATGCTTCTTACTTTGAATAGATTTTGGGTGTCACCTTTTGCTATTTCAATCTCGCTTCGGATTTCAATTTTATATTTGCCTTTTCCTGAAAATCGCCAAACTGAATAAAAATCACTGTAAAACAGGAATCTTTAAATTGTTAGTAAAATAAACTTGATTTTAATAAGTTCACATGAAATGTAACAAAAATAAAACACTTGATTTCTCTGCTTCTAGCATCGTCGTATTTTTTTCTTTCGTTCATTTTATCTTTATTCTAAAACTACTTCATGTTTTGCGTTCGTAATTCAATAACGATGTTCGTTATAATGTAGCTAATTTTGCTGCATCTCGGAGGCGAAGGAAGCCGCTCAATTAAAAATTATTTAAAAAATATTTTGAAGTTCAACTGAAATAAAATGAAGCAAAAATAGTTCAGTCAATTCAACAATGGCCTCCTGACTTATAAGTCGATCATGATATTTTTTTATAAATTTTAATTAATGAATTTCATTACGACTTCTGCGGGACATTTCCCGACATTTTCTAACCGTATTCAATGGTAATAATGCTGTCTTTATTCGTTGCCACGACTTTTTATTGTTTTGTTGCATTTCTATATATCTGTTACTAATGAGTGAAAAAAAGTGAAATGGAAACATTGCAAGAGTCTGAAAACGACAACCAAATGTTCGATGGAAATGAAGATAAATTGTATCGAAAAACAAAGTGAAATAATCATAGAAGAGTAAAAGAAAACGTAGGCAAAAATACAATGAATAATACTAACTAACAAATATATATATATATATATATATATATATATATATATATATATATATATATATATATATATATATATTATAATCATTATAATGAAATTGTAAAATTAATAAATTCCTATTAATTCAAAATTAATAGTCATAATTATATATTATATTAATGAATTACGGTATTACTATATTTCAATATAAAACATATAATGATTTAATTATTTTCATTTTAGGAAATGAATCATTTAATGTTCTTCATTTCACATTAAAAAGAACATATATTAGCATATATTAAACTATTACCATCAACGAGAAAATAAAACTTCAGAGAAGATTTAATATTTTAGATAACGAACCATTAATAGAGGAATGGTAATTAAAAAAAGACAAATCTACACTTCTAATTAGAAAAATAATGCAGTGAGAAAAAATAGAGTTGGGCTAATTAATAGAAGAAATAAATAGATAATAATAATGTAAATAAAAGTACTTATTAATAAAGAAAGTAAATAAAAGTACTAATTAATGAATAAATAAAAAATGGAAATAAAAATACTAATTACATAATAACGAAAGCCATACAAAGTAGAAACGATATATAACAATTACATATAAGCAATATATACAATTTGTATATTATATGAATTATTATATCATTATTAAAATAATACATTATTAAACAATATTGTTTTCATTAATCATTACTAATTTTTTTTTTTATATTTTTAGAGATTATACCTAAATCGGATTTAGAGGGATTTATTAACCTAGTTTGAATAATATTCGGGAAGTTGTGTTTATGTATGATATTCAATTCTAGGTTAAAAGATCCCACGAAATCCAAGCTAGTGTAATTTCTAAAAATATAATTAAAATTTACTGACAAACTTTTGAACAATGCCGGTGCCTATCCTTGGAAGGATTCTTCTGATACCATTAAATTGTTCATTAAAATCAGTAGTAAAAAGAAAGCTACCTTTATTAAATTTGATATTATTGATTTCGATGCAGCTATCTCCAGAAATCACTTGGTGGATTGCATAGAATTTGCAAAGCTATATGGAGATTATTGATGAAGAAATGAATATTATATTTTCTGGATACTTGGATAATGTAGTCATATACTTATAGTTACTGTTATTAAAAGATTGCATATGCCTCCGCCAGCGTTCCTTGAATGGTTTCATGGTGCTACCAATGTAAAATCTCTTTAAATTTGGACTTTCTAGTGTTGAGATTTTACTAAGATAAACTACAGAACTAGTCATACAATTATTTTTAGTGGACAATTATTAGGATTCCTATAATTACATAAGTTGTTATTCGTTTCATTATACTTAGTATTGCTGCTTGCAACTTGGTGAGTAATCAAGATTTTGAGTCCTCATAATTGTTAAATACTCTGTTGTTATGTTTTATAATTATTTTCCCTAGGTTATCTGCACGACTATAGCTTAATTTAAGGGTATTAGGGTTAAATATTTTACTAAGTGAGTTAGTTTCAGGGTTGGAGAAATGTTTCTTGATCAGGTTTAGAAATATACGTCCTAATTTAGTTTTAACCATTATATTGAAGTGGGGAGTAAACCAAATGATCTTTCTAGATCTCCTTTTATTATTATGGCTGCAATTAACCGGGTTTTTATATTGAATAGTGGCATCTTTGTATCCACTATTTTTGAGTGCAGAATTGTAAAAATCCCGATGTTTATTAAAAACATCTTTGTTAGAAGAGTTAGCACTAATCCTAAATCCAATGGAGGAGGGTATGTGTTTGATAACTGACGGGGGATGGTTGAATTTGGATGCACGTTTATTGGGTTGGAATTAACCTTCACATATGGTTGGAAAGTGTTGCTATTAATTTCTAGGGTGACGTCTAGAAAATCTACTTGTTAAACATTAGTTGTAACCATTGTCCGAAGGCCCAAATACTTAAATACCCTATGGATCATTTTCCTAATACGGTCTACCTTAATTTTAGATGAGTTTTTAACAACTAACAAGCCATCATCTCTATGCAATCCTACACTATCAGAATCTAGACAATCGGAGGCACTTAAATTGTACAAAAGAAATAATCCAAGCAGGTCAGAAGCTTCGCAGAATACAAAGAACCCATTGAAATATCAAAATTATCGTTGCAAGACTTTTTGGTCCACTGTAAATCCTTGTAGATCAGAACAGAATTTCGGCATTTCATGATAATATCCACTTCCCTCTCAAAAATATTGGAGTATACTTGAGCGAGATCCAAGGCCAAAGTGAATAGATTCTTCAATATAGAGGGATAATAGTCGATAACATCGAACTGTATGAAAGTAGAGTTGTCCTTATATCGGATGTTAGTGAACGAAAGTATAAAGGGCCGTGGAGATGCCTCTTGTCTCGTCACCTATTTGTGTGTGTATATATCTAAATATGTCAGGGTGCTTATGTATTATAATCTGAGTGTGTATATTGTTTTACGCGAGAGGTGAACATCCTATTCATACATTTGGAATTAAAATGTATACATTTTTGTCGGAAAGAGCAGCTGAAATTAACGTCTGTTCTAACGTAATTTCAATGGAAAAATAAATTGAATGACATATGTATTTTTTCTCATCAGTAGTTTTATAATTTTAAACTTAATAGAGACGAAATTTAGATTTTAAAATATGCCATGTTTTACCTTTAATTTTAATATCAAATTTTATCATATAATTTAATAATTATTGGTTATATAAAGATAGGCAAACTAAATTAGGAAATGCAAAAAGTCTAATAAAGAAGAAGTGATATGGATGTATTCACATCCCTCTTTATAAAGAGACGTGTAATCATAACATGGTGGTCTGGGGTTTTGTTTGACATGCTCACCTATTTAGCAAGTATACCCACAGATAGGTGGAAGAGCAGCTTGGAAATAAAAGTGAACAAAGACACGAAAGAGAAAAGAAATTTATATTGAGAGAAATTCAAATTTTACCTTAATTGATTGGTTAATCATTGGTTTGCCTGTATTTTTCAATGATCTTACATTGGAGATGTTATAAATTTGTTCGAATGAATTAATAATAAAAGGAACTTGTTTTATCCAATTTGATATCGTGGCTTTTTATTCCTCCATTTCCAAGGATCTATTTGCCTTTGCTTTAGAGTTTGACTAAGAATTGTCTAATAACTTAAGTGAAGAACTGAAAAGAATAATGAACTGCAGAAGATCTGTTCTAATTAGCAACAATGGACAGTGTTTAATAGCATCTCTGATGGTCATTTGGATATTTCTATGTGATCATTAGACTCTGCAGAGTCTCCAGACCCATGTTCTTATGGTAGCAAAGATTTCCAATAAATTTGTTGTTGTCGAATTACGGAAAAGGATCCTTGGAGAATTCAAAATTATAAGAATAATAATAATGTTAAACATATAGATTTTCTTGATGTTACGATGGATCTTCTTATTGAGGTATGCCAAACTTATGGGAAAGCTATTGCTAACCCATTATATATTCACCCTAACACTAACCACAACCATCTGTTATCAAATATGTACCCTCATTAGGATTAGCAACATCTAATCTAACAAAGATGTCTAGTAAATAGAGCGGTGTTTTAAAAGATGGTGGTCGCAAGTACGCAGAAATCAAGTATATCATACAGGATAATAGCGATCTAAAGAAAAGAAATAGGAATTGAAACATTATTTGGTATACATGCCCTTTTAACCAAATGGTCAGTACTAAGTACAAACAGAAGTTCCTCCATCTACTTGATAAAACTTCATTAGAAATAGCTTTCTAAAATATTTAACAGAAGCACACTAAAAATAAGATATATCTGCATTGATAATCTTGAGATTATAAAGAAAAGCAATGATAAAATTTGAAACCCATTTAAAAGCTTAGATGATAATTCACATTCCAAGATAAATACTGTCGATAATGTTAACCAATGTAATTGCAGGAACTCTAACGAATGCTCATTGCGAAACAAATCAATGAAAAACTCTCTTGTTTATCGAAGTACTAATTCTACAATAAAAACATACGATAGTTGAAAAGAATTATACTGGGCTTACTAATAATTCTTTTAAAACTTGATGGTACCAACATATCCTTCATCAATAGGACTTATAACAATATTAGATCACTTTCTAAATATATTTGGAATATAAAAGAAATTAATAAATCGCCTACTGTAAAATGGAAAGAATTTTAAAAAAACTGGAACGTGTAGATCATTAAATGAACTTTGTTTTTTTATGCTTATATGAGAAAATAGAGATTATGTAATTTATTGATAAATGCTACTTATTAAACCAAATATGTGAACGAAATATAAATTGTAGGAATAGTGTACTGTTTAAGTTATAATATGGTTAAACTTCGAATTCGATATTACTTTTTCTTACAACAATAATTGATAGATGCACAGAATATGGTTTACCATTCTACTGTGTAAAATTCATTTACATATATTGTAGCTTTGCATTGAGGTATTGTTAATATCATTAACATCTTATATGGATGTACAGATATCTAGCTAGTATTATTAAAATATTCCATTGGTTAGATAGTATTATTAACATCTCGTTAACTGGGAAATGGCATAACAGCTACTGGGCTTGAGAAATATATTTTCCTGAAATATTGTTTCATGGAAATATTTTATAATTTTCAACCGATTGCAACAGTGGCTGTGTACTCATATAATCCCAAGTGGATTAAATTCCTCGAACATCATACTGGAAATGGAATTAATACTGTGGAATTAAAAGAACAGAGCATTTACTCAAATAAGTGTACCCATATAAAATAATGTATAAGAATAAAATATATTAAATATTTGTCGGATTTAATCCATTTTATTATGACATGTTGCCATTGTTTGCGTTATTATAAAAAATCCGTGCAGATATCATAGATCCATGGTCCGAATTATACGGATTTTGACCGTTCTGTTAATGACTCAAAAGTTGTATAAATATTAATGTTATCTTACATATAGATATTTGTTTTTGCACATAACATTTAAGCATAAAATTAGGCCGCTGACCTATTCTAAGATTTATTTTTCATACATTAATCATTAACATTATTGCTTGTTTATTTAAGCCGATATATTCGTATTCACTATCAGTTAATTCCGAATCTTTAATAATCAATATAGGGCGAAAATAATGAAGTTCCCTGACCAGATATGCAGAACATTTCTTTCCTGATCGTCCAGACGTGCTATAATATGTGAAGAAAACCTATGTCTTAGATATAGACTGGGATACGGGATTTCAGTTCCAATCTCGCTAGAAGCTTTTCTTTTTATTCAATCTATACAGTCTACAATTCAAATTAGAATTTACTTCAGTGTAATGCAATAAAAAGGAAATATTTTAACTGAAAGAAATGCATGTAAGAATTTCTTTATTTAACTTATAATAATTAACAAGTGAAATTACTTCACGTACGATTTGTTTTTCACTTTGTTCTCCTGCTTTAAATGCTTTCACATATTGTTCTATGTGAGTACGTTTAAATTAACTATTATTTTTATTTTTGCGTAATATCAGTTCTCATATATGATAGTGAATTCTCGGCAAATTCCTTACAGTTAGAAAAGAGACATGAACCAACAGAAATGTTGTTTTACAGAAGAATACTGAGAAGCCATGGACTGAACAAGTACAACGTGGACGTTTTATATAAAAAAGGCATAAAAAGGGGCACTTTTACTTAACGTCATTAATAAAAACATTGATAATTCTAAATAACATAATGTGGAAAGTGGTTGATTCCCAAAGGGTATAATGAAAGCAAGCGAGGCATATAAGGCGCATAACATTTCTGACAAAGTTATGTAAATGGTGAGATGAACAGGATTTAGGGGAGATAACAAAACGGCGTAACTATTTAAGAGCTACAGATGACAGCTAATTGATAGACATTGTGTTGAATGGATGGGGCGCATAAAAGAAGATGCATTTCTTTTTAAATGAATAGAGACTTGACAGAAGCAATCACACATATTCAGGACATATTTCATTCATTTTAGACAACATTGTCAATGATCCAGATTCTGTGCAAAATATCCAATTTTTTTTGCGTTAACGATTCCAGTTTGGTTGGGCTAGCAAAAAAGAAACGGGCTTCATTGATACTTGCCAGTAGCTTCTTTTATTTATTTATTTTTAACTCTGCAATATGAAGCTATAAATATTCTCACTCTCTTACCTTCGGGTGCAACATTTCCCGTCATTAATGACTTCGAGAAGGATAAAAGTCTCAGATCAATGTTTCGTATTTTTTCTCTCTCTTAAGATTAGAAAGACACCATCGTCTCCTGCAACCCTCTGTACGAACACACTAAGAAAAGATTCCTCTCTAGTTATATATATGCTCTCACTTGTGAAAGAGAAAAGAAGATAAAATTTAAATAAACAACCATTGTCATGTTTTCTTTTTCTCTTTAATTACATGTATCACATCAACAAATTTTCCAAACGGAAGAAGTTTAACTAGGTGTATGGATCATTTCTATTCTTGCTTAAGAGATTTGTCCTCAGTCTACTGAAAATATATAACCCAATGTCGCATTGATGTAATTTAACAGAAATGATTTGAAACTGAAACTAAATATCCGAGAAAAGATGCTTCTTTATAAACTTCTCAACGGAAAATCATAGGGAACAACCAACTAGATAAAATAAAAGATTAAAAACTTTCGTAACGGAAAAAATGTATTTTAAGAGTTAACAAGAAAGAGATCATTTATTTTCGTGCAAATGTGTAGGAAATTGATTATTTCACCAGGCGAATATATCTACATTTCTTTTTGATACGTAACAGTCTTGTCAGCCGACGTTGTATTGCGTGTAAAACGGAACTTTTTCCTTCAGAGCTGGTAGAGATACCACGTTTATGTAATCCATACAATTAAATCTATTGAAACATAAATTTAAATACAAAATATGTTACGCTGATAATTACTGTCATATTCTGCATCTGCCGTTTCAGTTTTCAAGAATTTCCATTTTTTCTCCTCTCGTATATTCTAGAGCATTTTCCACAAAATATTTTTCTTTATATACTTTGTACTTAGATCAGTCGCTGACTATTTAGCTTTGAGGTCTGTGTTCGCCTGTACAACTGTTTACATGATTGTCCGTGTGTGCGTGTGTGTGTGTGTCTGTCTTTGCCTGTGTGTGTGGTGAATCTACGACTATCTTTGTGTGCAGATTGTGACCATCTGATTGACTATATATATGTTTACACATTCATATATATATATATAAGTATTTAAGTTTGAATATCTGTAGTGTTACCCAACAGAATGATTGTATGCATATATACCTGTGTGTGTGATCTGTCCGCCTGCATATATATATATATATATATATATATATATATATATATTAAGCGTTTCACCCCAAGCAAGGCGGGAAGCCACTAGCACGCAAGGGGTTATAGATAGTTGGAGTGAGAGCAAAGAGGAGTTATAGAGGAAAGGATGAACAGAATGATAGGGGTTTGATCAATGAATCTGGAGACATCTATTGACATTACATTTGAATAGTTGGAGAATATAGATATCATGGAAACAGGAAAAGGGGAGGGAGTCCCACAGGCGAGAAGTACGAGACATGAAGCTATTGAAGAAGAAGAAACAGCAACATTTAACAGTTTCGACAATGAAAGGCTGAGAGCGAGATTCCAGCCTAGTTGAACTTTTAGTTTCATGAAGTCTGGGAACCAGTGAAAGCATCTCATCGGTTACCGTGAAAGTATTTGTAAAAGAGACAGAGGAAAGCGATGGCACGACTGTGAGAGAGCGACTGAATACGAGATGCCAGACCAGGGCCAATTACATTGCATATCCGTCTCTGGATTTTATCAAAGACCTTGAGACAAACAGATTGGGCTCCAGGCCATGCAAGGGCGAATGGTTGATTTCTAGATTTGAAGGATGGACTCCGGCGAGAAAAATTTCCCGTTGCGTCTCAGAGCCAAATTTCCTTGCGGTGCACGAAGCAATGTATTTTTCCATCTCAGACCGAGCAGTCGCAAAGAGGTGCAGTTGAAAGGTTATACATTCTAATAGGGGCAGCGGTGGTTCTCTGTGGTAAGTAATAGGGAGGCGTTTTCATTTTGAGGCATTAAAATTAACCAGCCAATTCCTGCCCTAGTCCGCAACCGATTGGACGTCATTTTCGAGTCAAACGGCCAGGTTAGTTTTGTCAACGACACTAGACTTCTTTTTGAGGCTGGAGTAAATTGTAGTGTCGTCCACTTAGCTGCCAACTTGGGAACCTATGACGTCAGGAAGATCGTTGATGAAGATATGGAACAGAGTAGGGCCTAGGATAGAGCCTTGGGGAACACATGCGTTCGTGGGATAGGAGCTGGAGGAGAATCCGTTGAGAACGACATTCAATACACGAGAGGAATGATTGTATTGTCAAACAATCGACCGGAAATTCCATAACCCTGAAGCTTGCGAAGAAGACCGGCATGCGAATCTCTATCAAACGCTTTGGAGATATCTGGAGCCACGGCACGAGCTTCTCCATTATTATGTAGAGCTTGGTAAACAATTTCAGTTATGGCCGCAAGCACATCAGCTGTAGAACCGGGAAAGCGGAAACCATATTGCGTTTCGGAGAGCAGATCGTGGAATGTAAGGTGATTAACCACCTTGGCGTTGATTAAATCTTCGAAGACTTTGCCGAAGAGGGGTGAGAGACTTGACCTTGTATTTCGTAGAGGGGATGAATGACTCGATTCCAGCTTTACCCCAGGACGAGACCTCGGAAGCACATTCTTGAACTGGGAGCGTAAAGACAACATCCCATGGGACATCGCGAAGGAAATCCCTGGAACATTTCCCAGTGTGCTCTTTGATTGTCCCAGTCTGTTCCTTGATATATTTATATATATATATAGACAATATTAGTGGTACATATACACATACATATGCAATTATATATACACATACATATATGTATAAAAATAATTCCAAGAGGATATGATCCAGGTAGGACTCAATGCCCAGGACAGAGCAAGGATATAATGAAAAGATTTGAACACTAATATTAGTGTTCAAATCTTTTCATTATATATATATATATATATATATATATCTATATCTATATATATATATATATATATATATATATATATATATATATATATATATATGTATATGTGTGTGTGTGTGTGTATGTTCGTGTGTGTGCATGCGTGTTTGATGTCTCTCTGCACGTTCTTCCACCAATGTCTACGTTTGTATCTCCACATCCTTATGTCCAAAACGCCGACAATTTTGACTTTTTTCTTACATCTTCATAAATGTGTTTTTCTAACAATTTCAATTTGAGCAACACTTGAAAGTGTATAAAGTTTAGTTGAATATCTTATCGAAGATTGAAGTGGTGGATACCGTTTCATTCCTATTTCTACTGTTCGTTTTTAGCAGAAATTCGTGGACGAATATATAAGCGATTTTGCACTTGGCCACTCCACAACATCACCAGACAACATTCTGCAATGTGCAAAGAAAAAAATTCAAATTGATTACTTGAATATTTCTCTGTGTAATTATTTTCAGAAATATTAACTTGAAATCGACATCATATTTATTTTTGCAATTTAATTCTTATCTTTGATGATTTGGATCGATTAATGACCAAATCGTACTTGAAACGAAATACTTAATGAAACTCATTTCTGCTAATTGCTGACTAACATACTCCTGTAAATTTACTCGCCGTTGAAATAGAAAACATTAAAACAATGGTGAAACTCATGAACTTCTGAAATGAAGCGAATTTTAATTGTTGTTTTTCCTGGAAACTTTTTTATATTGTTAATTCCCAGCTTGCAGCATTACGCACTATCCTTTGTATAAAGCTTGATAAATATATAAGATTTTAATAGTTGCATTAATTTTGCTTTCATTTAATTATTTAGAAGTATATTATCAGTTAGACTACCTGTGATCCATCGGAACACTGACTGTTCAGGATATGAAACACTGAAGTTGATTTCAACATTAAAATAAATTTTCTGATGAAAGTTGAGATAAAAGTACTTACTGTATAAACAACTCGTATTTTTAAGTTTTATTCACTTAAAATATTTTTAAAAATTCGATTAATTAAAAATATTTTCATAATATGCAAAAAAATATTTTAAAATCATATTCACTTGAAATTATTTTTTTTAAATATGTTAAAAATATTTGTTGAATATTTAAAATATTGTTTATTTGTAGGTACCTCCACAAATTGGGTATAGTTAAAATTGAAAATAACTGTTTAAAAATAAAAAAAAAATCTTTCCTGAATTTTTCTATTTAGCTTTAAATTGAAGCAAATGAATAAATTTACTAATACCCGGTATGCAAAATATTCTGGTGTATTTTAGATAGAAATTATATTGATTGGAATAGATTCATTTATTTGCTGTAAAATCGATAACCTCAGCCAGTTTTAAACATTTGTAAACAAAACTTAATTTTCCGTTTTAAAAAACTTGCAAAAGTAAAATATATATTTCTGAAACATTATTTAGGAAAAATTAGCAAATTTAAAGTTAATCTGATTTGAAACAAATATTACTTACTTATATCATGAAATTTTATATACAAGAATTTCCTTACTATGGCTCTTCATTTCTGACGTGTTAATCAATATATCAACGGCAGATTGACTGCCGAACAGGGTCATAGTTAATTATGGTGTACCAGACGATACATTTGGCTTGTATGGTGTTTATATTAATTTACAAAATTGTATTCCTGAGATTCTTACCTGACCCTATCACAATATAGCATTTATAAAACTCTACGTTCATTATTTACACTATTTGGACTGTTGTCCTCATCTTTGTTGGCATATTCTTGACGTTTCGGCCTTCGTAATGTGATAAAGATTTTCCAAACGAACCTATTATTTCGTTCGCCGTATTAGATTGTTCTAGTTTCACATGACATGCGTCCTACAGATATCTCAGTATCATTTATTTCCCTTTAACTCGACAATATTTTTTCACTGTAGCCCTGTATTGAACTGACAACTCTTTAAGTCAAATTACTGAATGACTTCAACCAACTCTTTCATCCACTGTCCTTGAGGTCATCATTGCATGATTTTTTCGGGCTTATAAACCAAATATCTCAATAAGTATTTTTTTTACCAGATCTCATATTACATTTAGCTGTTATTTTTTTTCTCTAGAACTCCGTAATTTTGTTTCCATAATGTATTCATGTCTATACTCGGCCGACTGACGAGATTTTTCTGGCTTACCATATGCGGTGATTCCTTAATTTTTCGTGATGGTTTCTGCATATTAAGTCATCCTAATCCTACACGGGGCCGATTCTCCCTTTTACATTCATATATTTTCAGGCATGACTTATTTTTTTCTATTTCCCCTCGTGTCACGACTGTACGGTGTTCCTGCAGTCTTATCTTAAGAGTAGACCAGTTTCCCCTTTATATTTCTTAACACACCTGCATGGGATTGCGTACACAATGTCCTTAACCACGATCTCCTCTACGGGAGGTCTTACTCATAAGTGGTGTCTGCAAAGTGTTGAACCATTTTTGAAGTTCGCCCTGATGTTATATGAACCCTATAACATTTGCATCTTTTTCTGATATTCCTTTCACATATTATAGAGAAGCCAAGGCTGTTTTACGTGAGTTGTTTTCCTCTTATACCCTTCTATCCTAGTGTCTCGAAGCTGCTGTTATGTAACCACGGTAGTTGTAGTGTACTTCTTATACTGACGATTTCTTGTTCACATATCTCTGAGTCCCCACTTATGACTTACCCTTAATGTTGTATGATGAGTACGATCTCTTTCTTTACAATGTATGGTTAGTGGCAGCTAATGTTCAGGTATTGCCCGGCGAAAGTTGGCTTGCAGTATACAGATGTCTAGAACCTATGTACTTTTCATGGCCTCTGGATAAAAGCTTTGGATGAATTAATCCAGTGACTTGACCCAAAAATTTGTGAGTTATATACCTACATATTGCAGAGGGGAATAATACTTGGAGAGTTGAGTTAAAGGGAAATTACTGATACCCGAATGAGGCATGACACATGGAACTGGAACAATCTAGCCCAGTAGACCAAATAAAGTGTCAGGGTCGAAAATTCCAATTACCTGAAGAAGATTGGACAATACAACATCCGAACCGTCGTGAATATGGCAACAAAGATGAGGAGAACATTACGACCAGTGTAAATAATTACAAAATAGTCTCAGAAATGGAGACAAACTTTATGTTTATATATATGGTTTCTGGATTGTTCATATCTGATGTAAAAAAATAGTTTTATAGATAATTTTCAAATCTAAAATATATTCAAATATATCTTAGCTTAATGCTGATTCCCACATATATATGTGAATACTCGTGTCTATACACATATATTCAGAACTTGATATTTTTCTATTAGATTCAGCATTTATCGTTTGGGAAATGGGCTGTGATTAATGTTCCAAATTAATACATAAACATGGCATTTCATTTCTAGGAAGATCTAATATGACTTCAGAAATATCAGAGAAACGTTTTAAATTATGCTGTACTATCTAAAGCAGCCGGGTAAACATTAACAACTTTTCGACGAATATTGTTAATTGTATCCTACTCGTTTTATGATTCATATATCTACAGTAAAATAGAGAAGCAAAGTAGTAAAATTCTTTACAAACCAAATGGAATAAGTTAGAAAGCGTGAGTTAGTGAAGAATACAGTAAAAAGAGAAGTAAATAATTTAACCTAAGGCCTAAGGGAGAATGCAATGAAATTTGCCTTTCGTTGTTTTTACTAGACTGCCTCCAGTCTTAAGAGTAAGAAGCAAAACGCCTTCAGCCTGACGTTACGAATTATATTGAGTTTGCAACTTAGTTCTCTTATGGAGCTTTGCCGTGATTTTTTGGATTTGGGGTTATGTTCATCGGTTGCTTTGGATTTGTAATTTACTTTATTCAATTTTACGGGCAGCTTGGCCCCAGACCTTTCAACTAAAACAAAAGACACATTGTTACTCCGAGCCCAGAGGTCGGAAGCAACACTGCTCGTCGTATCTGTAGGCGGAAATTTGGATCGTAGCATCTATATGCATGAATCATTGCTACTGAATCTTTAGTTGGTCCAGTTGGGGAATAGAATAGAAATGTCTGACTAAATGTGTTGTAAATCGTATAAAAGCAAAGGCATTTTTAGTGAAATATATACCGAGAAATGTGGGGTTTAAGCAGATTGTCAAAGAAAAGTAAATGGATTGTTGGAACTAATTTTCTGGGTCCAGTAATGTAAATAGATACTGGCACGAGCAAGGTGGATGGACAACACGAAAGAATGGATTAAACTGTAGACGTACAAAGAAAAAAAGAACGGGTTATAAAAAGAGAATATCGATAATAACGTGGTAGATATAACGATTAAAGAGCTGATAGGGATTTGTCATTCAATAGAATTACCCAGCATACGCCTGCAAGTGCATATAATGCATGAATTAGGCAATAATTGTCAGAAAAAGAGATATGCTCTTGTCCAGGTTAATTCAGTGGTTATATGTCGCAACGCTGACACAAAATAAGTTATAGTTTGATGACATAATGTAAATATGTTAAATTGCCCACGGAAAATGGAGAAAATATATTCAACACAATATTTGATGTGGAAATCCAAAGTTTTACATAGTTTCGATATTACTCATCTCTCAAAAAGTGTGAAACGAATATTAAAAAGAAATCTTACTGACATTCTACAACCCTTTGTAAAATCTTTGAAAAGGTATTTCAATTTGATTAACATTTTGTATACGAATACTCAGGAAGGGACATGATGTCGGTTTATACACGAGTTTATACGTTATACATAGAAATCAGTGAAAATAATGCATACCTATAGAAAATAGTGAAAGTACATACGAAAACCTATAGATATGGAAAGTGAATAAGAGTTATTGGTTATAGAGTTTGTCCGCGTCCTAAATGACAAAAATATAGAAATTCAGTTTTTAAAACGAATTTATTTTGCAAATTTTGACATTAAAACCCCATATTTCTCGATTAAAGATGTTTTCTTAAAAAAATTTTCTCTTCCTATATTTTAAACATAATGTAAATGATATTTATATAGCATTTATTAAAAAAATACACAAATCTGTATATATATATATATATATATATATATATATATATATATATATATATATATATATATATATATATGAAGAAAGAACAGTAAGATATATAATCCGGTGTTCTAGTTAATTTTTTATTTTTATTTTTTGCAAAACAGTGCTCAATGTAAATTTACAGAGCATAAATATTTTAAATTAACTCATTTAAAATATGGTTTTTCGCTACACAGTAATAACCATGTTTCAATAATGGAAGATAAAAACTTTAAATTTAATTATATCGTAAAATTAAAAGCATTAGTTCCGTTGAACATTAAAACAGCAATTCGTAATAAAAATCTAACTGTCCTTTGTTTGATTATACACAGGTAAGCTGAGTAATAATTGCCATTCCAAAGCTGTAAAAACAGCTAATAACAACAAGTTTAATTGTAGAAATTCTAACGAGTGTACATTACGAAAGGGGTGTGAAACAGAATCTCTTGTTTACCTAAGCACTATTGCTACTAAAGTAAATCCAACATTTAAAAAAAATTATATCGGGAGTACGAAGAATTCCTTTAAATCTAGGTAGCAACAACATATATTATCTTTCTCCAATAACGCTTACAGAAATATGAAGCCCCTTTCAAAATATGTCTTGAAACTAAAAGAAGTTAATAAAACCCCAACCGTAAAAAGAAAAAAAATATTAAAAAAACAAAGAATTTGTAAAACTGTAATTGAAACTTGTTTCATTTACATAAAAAATTACAAATAATCAAATTTGCTGACAAAAAATCTCTTTTAAACCAAAGTAGTGAATTAACCCTAAACTGTAGACACGATTTATCTTTTAGCTTAAAATGTAGATTTTTTAAAAATATTACGTATTAACATTTTTATAGCTATAATTATTAGTGCATAATGGTCTACCCTCAAAGGGTAATTACATTTTTAGTCTATTCAGTTTAAATATTGCTATGTATTGCCGTCCAGATAGCATTATTAATATCGTATATAAATTTTCCACATTTTTAATTTTATCTACACGCCGCTTTAAGAAGTTTGCTGAATATATTTTTTTCTGTTAACTTTACTGATTGCTCACCCCTCACTTCAACAAATTGAACATGTCATATTGCCAACAATCACGATACATTTGTCGTTGGCATATTTTCCGCAATCGTTAAAGATGACAGGTCTATGACCCGGTCTATCGTGACATGTAAAAGAAGTAACTCACCCACCTCCAAAGTCTGACCATACTTTTATATTTCGTGTCGATATGATCATTAATTTGTGCTACTAATACATATGTTTAACCTTTAGGCAAACTATCATATTAAAAAAGTAATCAATAAAATGATCCCACAAAGTAAAACCAATATTTTATGGATCAAAATATTAAAATACTTTTATTCTATTATCTATTAATATTTAATAGCGTAACTGTTGTTGCTAATTCCGGCATGTAGTTTAGAGTTGTCCCCTACGAATTTCGTGCATGTTTCTTGGCTAATATCTTTCAATTCTTCACGATAAATTTCCTTTAGTTCATGCAGGTTTTGCGTGTTCCTTCTTTGAATTCTCAGTTTTAGATCTCTCCATAAATTTTCAATCGGATTATAATCTGGAGTCAATGAGCGATTTAGAACGTCTATTCTACTTGAAATTAACCAGGATTTTGTAAGTTTACAGTATGTTTAGTTTCGCTGCCTTGTTGAAAGACCCAATCTGGTTTCAAGCCCAGCCACCCTGACGTAAATTTTTCTCCAAAATATCACTATAATATGCTGTATTCATCCTCAATTCTATTATTTATATGTTTCCTGCACCTTGGGCACTAAAGCCACCACAAATCATCATTGATCCGCTTCAGAATTTTACTATTGGGATAATATTTTTCGGCGAATATTTAGTACTCTTATTTCTCCAGACCTCTGACACAGCATTTCTGACAATGTTGTCAGTTTTCGTTTCGTCTGACCAAAGTATATTTTCTCAAAATGCGACACGTTTGATACAATGCTTGTTTGCAAAATCTAGTCTAGCAAGAACGTGTTTTCACTTAAGTAGTGTTTTTTTTTCTTAGAGTCCTCAAAAAGATGTCACATCATATATCGTCCAGTTGTATCCGTACACATATTTACTCCATTTAATTCGAGTTCTCCCAGATGTTCTTTCTAGGAATACCGGAGCATTTTGGGGACGAATGAAATGACATGTCTTCCAGTGACGAACTAGTTTACCAATTGAACTCAATAAAACATTTACTGACTAGATATCGTCCTATAACCGAGTCCATTTGTATGATGGCCAACAATACGTTTACGTAGGCCTTGATCGATCATTTTGCTTTTCCCCATTTTGTCATTGTTTAAAGGATGGTTGACAAAAATAATGACGCAATCATTCTTAAAAGTAATCATAAAATTAATCTGAAATGCTTTAAGAAACAACACCCATCATAATTTGGAACATTCTAGTAAAATTTAAACATATTTATAAGATAAAGAAAACTGCTGTATATATAAAAAAAAATGTTATAAAATCTTGAGTTAGTAAATATCGGTTTTTCTCCGTGGGATATTTTTTTAAAGTTTTTTTTTAATCTGTTTGACTGAATACCTAAATATATGTTCTACGAACAGTAAATGTTTAATGAATCTAACTATATGAGAAATACCGAAAAAACTTTTTTTTTTAATATGTTGTAAAGTTTTTCGTGGCACTTCATTTGTACAATTTCTCTGCGTATATGCCGTAATTATGCACTAAATACAATGCCAGCGGCTGATATCTTGGTAGTAAAATATGCCCATGTCTTTTACATATCCGTTAATCCAATTCTTCTCGCTGGTGTGCTGCAGCTGTTCACTCACAACTTATTTTTCAGTCAGGTATATAGACATAAGTTTGAGTAGAGGAATATTATTACC
This sequence comes from Acanthosepion esculentum, assembly GCA_964036315.1. NCBI lineage: Eukaryota > Metazoa > Mollusca > Cephalopoda > Sepiida > Sepiidae > Acanthosepion > Acanthosepion esculentum. Next base: position 149,707,779 of record OZ038478.1, on the reverse strand, counting down.
GTTTTTATAAAATATATAATATTATGTCGCATTGAATATAGATTTTATTTAATAGGTGTGTACTCGCTGACTGGCCACGAATCTGTAATGATCGAATTATTTGAAACCGTCTTATCAACTCAACATAGGAATGACTATAGATCGCTTGATAGATTTGAATATATGATGACGCATAAATTCATTTAAAAATGTAATTTATAAAACTGGATTTATTTTTAATCCGAATTTTTTATTACTTCAAACTCTATTGTCTAGTAGACACACGTGTTGAAAATAAAGGCAGGATTTGTTTTATTGTTAACAGTGTGTATTCTGTTTATCGACTTGAGAAGTCGAAAAAAAATTAATAAGGAGAATGTACTCAAATATTATGTCAAATGTATTCAAACCATAATGGAGAGCACACTTTTTCGTTAAGCTTGTAGTGATACTGGCAAATTAATATGCTTAATTTGCATAAGTGCAAGAGAAAGCCTATATAACTCGTCACTGAGAATAACGTAATAGCAGTACAAGCTTAGCAGAGCTGTCCACCGTTGACAGCCTTACTGAGACTTGGTCCAGCAAGACTGTCAAACTCTCTGCCTCTGATCAGAGAGGGACAAGGACGAGGCTCCGCCGAATGGCAGAGTCTCGTTCGGGGAGTTTGACCATCCCGATTCTGTTTTTACAGTTTCTACGGGCATTGTTTGGCCGAGGATACGGGCTCGGGAGTACCCACGTTAAACTAGGCCTTGTGCCACATCTATCCCTCGTAGGGGGGCAGTAACTATTGCAGTACAAGCTTACCGACTGACTCGTGCTAAATCTTGACTTCACAACAAAGCTGTTAAAAGGAGAACATAACTTTCAAAATATGGAGCGTCTATTTAAAACAAGTGCAGGCATTAAAATAACTTATGAAGTATTTTAAAGTACAAAGCTGTTCGATAAAAGTGACTCACCTGATGTTTTTTACTTAAAATATCTTTCGACTATTGTTTTTGGGGTCAAACTAATTTTTAATTTTACTAATATAAAGAATCCTTCCCGACCACATAGTAAAAAAGATTACTCACCCTAAGTTATCCTATTGATAATTATAATTTTGGATATAAATGAGATTTAGGGAAAAACTGTGCAAAAAAGGTGACTCACATATCTCCTGCAACTAGTAATCAATAGAAACATAATCGAACAGCTTTAAATAAAGATTAATAGAGGTATAATTTATTTATAATAGGTAATATAGTTTGAAATATTTAATAATCTATGGGTCCTCCTATATTTTGAATCAACCCTTTAGGTCATTGACTTGATTATGTTCTGGCAAATATCATCACCATGCATTGAATTCCATTCGGATATGAAATTCACAATCAAATCCTCTTTGTTGCTCAACTACTTTCTCGAGAGCCTGTACTTTATAATTCTCCATAAGTTTTCTATGGGGTTGTGGTCAGGCGATTAGGGCGGCCATGTCATAACACTCACCTGATTCTCATCAATGTATACCTTTATCAACTTTGATTTGTGACAGAGAGTATTATCCTGCATAAAAATGAGCTTTGTGTGGTCGATTTGCACGCTTTCAGCAGAAGGGGGCAGACAAGACTATAAAATTCTCTTCGTACTGCTCGTTCCTGAGGGTCTTTTCAATAGGTTTTAAGAAACCAGTTCCATGAAAAGAAAAGCATCCCCAGAACATTATACTGAACGGATGGTTGGCAGTACTTACTGCTAAATTCAAAGAGCTTTCAAAGCTTCTTCTTCGGATTTTAGATCGCCTATCCTTTGAATTTAGCTTAACTTTCGTTTCATCGGGGAAGAGAACATTTAGTAAAAAAAATCAGGTGAATCACTTTTATCGAACAACTGTGTATACACACACATACACACAAATATATACATATATATATATATATATATATATATATATATATATACATATATATATATATATATATATATATATATATATATATATATATATATATATATATATATATATATGTACGCACGTCCATCTATATCCACTGTTTTATGTGAATATTTACAATTACACACATGGCGATATACGCACGGTCATATAACTATAACTGCCTTAGAAATATATATATATATATATATGTATATATATATATATATATGTGTGTGTGTGTGTGTGTGTGTGTGTATATGTATATATATACATGCACACACACATATATATATGTGTGTGTGTGTGTGTGTGGAGAGAGAGAGAGAGAAACTTTTATTTCACTGATTTTTAGTCCGTCATTCTTTCTTATTTCTAGAAAGGTAATTATGGTTACACTTGTTGCAGTAGAAATCCCTGTTTTATTTCCAAACAGTGAAATGAATAAATTAACTCTTGAAAGAAAACAAAATCTTGACAATCTTGTGTAAAATTAAAATACAAGATTTCTTTTATAGATTTAGAATTTGCATTAATATTCATCACTCTCTTAAAAGAATATTAATTTTATAATAAATACGAGTCTCCTACTTTGGTTTGTTGATTGCATGTCTCCAAATGGTCCAATACATATCCGTCTTAAATACCTCATAAAGAACGTACCTTTAGCGAAACATAATTTTTACACACGTTCTACTTGTTGTTTCTGCTACAAACTAATCACTTAGATCGTTTTTTGTGTCTCTAATATCATCGCTCATTGTATTCCAAACTTTCTTAATTAGACTGTGTGATCATGACTTGGATAGGATATGAATAGCTGCAAAGAACAAGAAATTGTGAAGGCTCCTGATTACCTACCCCCTGAAACGTCACGGTACCCAGAAGAAGATTTAATAACCTGGAACTTATATCCTCAAAGAGTTGCTTCATTCTTTTCGTAATTCAGCAGTAACAGTATCTTGAGTGAATGGACCAGTGCATAGAGATACTCTCTGATAAGGGACACATTACTGTTACAGAAGATTCTCATACACTTTAGAATTCACTTTGCCATGAACCTAATGATTGGTCTGCGAGGAATTCCAATTATAATATAATTTCTTTGCGCGTTTTTGAAGCAATCTCTCAATTTTGAAACGCCTGTCAGACTTCTAAACGCCACTGCCAACTAAATTACATTCATCACTAGGAAAGATACTTCATCAGGATTCATCAGACAAGAAAACATGTTTATTTCTCAAAGGTTAGTTTAATTTAGAACGAACGATGAGACATTATATGTAGCGATATTCCCTTGACATTGTCAAAAGCAATATTCACTGATGCGTCCTAATAGTAATTCAGAAAACATCATTCCGTTGTCTAATTTTACTGACGAGTCCTTTACATTATCACACAAAACCTTTACCAATTTAATCGTATTGTCTAGAAATAGTCTAGAAATTACACCATCAGATTTCACAGAAGTTAAAGTTAAATCTCGCTGAGCTTCTAATGTGATAACGCAACGACTAATTGATTACTGAACTTTTCATAATCATGTTGTTTGAATGAATTAGGAATCAATGTGACATTTGAGTAAGGGATGTATATTAAATTTGTAATATTGATATATTTAAATTAGAACTGTATTATAAATTCATACCATAATTTACTTCCAAAAATTAAATCTGGGTGAACGTATTTCAACAGATATTTTTTTATAACTGGACATGTAACAATCAATTAATTTCTCTTCTTTAATAATCTAGGTCTATTTAATTGTTTGAGATAAGCACTTCATTACCTACACTAAACAGATTATTTTTTTAAATTAATATAGAGTTCAATTATAACTGCCTTAGAAATATTGATAAATCTATATCCCAACTTAACAATTTTTTATTAATCAGATACATGTCCAACGAACACCACAAAGTAATTTAGACAATGTAAATTACATAAACAGCACTCCCATCTTAATGCATTTCTGTCGAAGTATGTTGGTCATATAGTCAGACAAATTGCACTGAGCGACTAATGCATCGAGTGTGCTCTATAATATATTTCTCTTCTGCTCATAAATTCTTCACATATCATCATAATGCAAATCGATACATCGTTTTCATTTTCTGACAACACACCGTGCTTTTGATATGAAAGTTGTTTCATTCAATCTATACGAAATACATATTATAACTTGTTTAGTATTTCCTCAATATTTATGTATTAGATTTTACAAGTATTTTAATTTCAGGCTATAATTTGGTTTAGTATCTATCTTGCGACTTCTCAAGCTATGATATCTGTAATTGTCATAGAATGAAAAGGTATCTAAATTATAATGTTTTATTCATTTATCTTGCGTGTTGATCTGTTTCGACCCTACGTTTTGTTTCAATCTCTTTTTCCTTAACTATACCTGGTGCTATCAATATTTATATTTAAGTGTTTAGCTGTCAGTAAACTGAAACTGAAAATAACACTGACATCTCATTTTAACAGATGTATTTACCAACATTATACAAAAAATATCTTGGAATACGAAGATATATCTTCTTGCGGATTGAATTCTTCATCTCAAAACTTATTCGCTGTTTACTAAAACTTCGTGTTCTTGTCTACCAAATCACCGTAAAGGAACGATTATTCAATAAAATCACCTATGGTTACAGACACGGCCTCAAGTCTTGCAACTTTTCTGGATGGTCTTGTTAAAGTTTGTGACTGCTGCCATAACCCTTGCTTTCATTTCATCTTTGGTGTTACTAAGAATTCTGATAGTCTTTCGCTCAACCTCATCCCCTACATAAATCAAGGGGGTTCCAGTCTGAGGAGTTATGCGGTCAGATGTAAGGTGTGATATGATTGCAGAAATTATCTGACATCCATGACTGGGTACTCCTTTTGTGTGGCATGGGGCAGAATCCTATTGCCAGACACAGGTGCTTCTAGTAGACACACTCTTGACCCTGGGCAGCACTACATTCTGAGATCACTTTTTATAAGCCTCCGTGTTGAATCTGAGAACCTCAACAACAAACTCGATAATCATATTTTTTGTAAGAAGGATCGGAGTGAGTTATCCGAGCTGCCGTGACTTCGTAATCACCATTAGACTCATCCAACTCTTTACCAATCTGCACTGTCCTCAGGTTGATACTCAAACACTCTGAATTGTTCGTATTGGATTTTCTGGTGCGAATGCTAAGAAATACAGGACGCCGTTTCCAAATGTCCTGGCGGAGTGAGTTGCATCATGGAGCTCTTTTTGTCACAGAGGCTAGCCAGCTGAACCTACCATAATGTACAACGTACAAAAAATAAAAAAAATAAAAAAATATAATAATAAAATAAACAAGGCGCACACATGTAATTAAAATTATAAAATGGTAACAATTTAGACATCGCTGTCTATATTGTTGAAAAAATCCAGAATAAGAAAATATGTTAAAAAATTAACACTTAAAACAAATTTATTAGATTAAATTTGTATCATTGGCATTTTTGATTGCATTTCAAACATTACGTTTTCTACCTCAAAAATTTGCAATACTTTCTAATTTACTTTTTTTCTTTGTTAAATTATTGCGGGAGCAAAATAAGTTTATTTTATTGATGAATGATTGAATGCTGACTGCAGTCTGGATCATAGTCATTGTGAAATCCTTGACTATTTCGGTGGCTCTATAAAAAATACTTTGCCAGGGCTACATACGGTTTTGAATTCAGAGTTCTCCTTCTCGTAGTCTGCTTGACACCAAAGTCTGTAGAATTCAGTTTATCCAGCTATTTACGGTAGGAAGAGATTGATGCATACTTTTCCCAAGAGTATTTGCGTGTAAGTGAATGTAACTTAACTGGAATTCAAATTTGGCTTTCCTATTCCTCAATCCATTACTCCACCGGGCATCTTAGATTTTATTAATACTTATAATTTTAGTATTATTCAATATTTTTCTCGCACTTCTCGCTGGTGGAAATTTCTTCTGCCTTCTTGCTTCTGGGTCAAGTTACATCTTAAAAAATTTAAATGCAATGTTAATCATTTACTTCTATCTTCTTAATTCCTATTCTGTTATTATTCTCGTTCCTTAAGAATGTTTATTTTTCACCTTATATTCTTTCACACATATAAACCCCTTGCGTCGTAATGGATTTATATCCTTGCTTGGAGTGAAATGATGAAAAAAAGTTATTCCTATTTAAAATATTCTTTGACTTACAGTGGACAATATTCCAGTCTGTACTGTTTTCAATAGTTCTCTCAGTATTGATTTGATAGCGAAGTTTTTTTTCCCTGTTGGCATTCAAAATTAGACAAAAGCCGGAACTATGAATATTCGTTTTCATGTTAGTCTGTCTTATGTGATGCTTTTGTTCATTTCCTCCACTCTTGGCTTTAGTGTTTCATTAAGCTTGTTTAAATATTTATAATAAGTATTTAAGTGCATGTTCCTATGGCACGTGAATGAAATTGCTGAAAAGCTATGCCGTCATGCTCGAAGGAAAACAATTATCTTCTAACTCGACGGAACTAACTTACAATAAAGAACATTCCACAATTTATTCGACATTAGCACACATTCCCTTGAGATTTTAGCCGGCCCCAATGGCTATCATTTGTAAAACTACAGACAACTACATGGTTTCGTATTGCGTTTCACTCCATCTGTGTAGAAGAAAGTATGTCATCCAACATTAGAATAAAATTAACTTTGAATTGAGTCGTGTGTTCCGATTCGTTATAGGATTTTCAAGGGCAGGCAGACACTATTCACATTAGGAAAGTGATTGCAGAGGATATGATTTTTCCCTAAGCAATGCAGATATTTAAAATGCTTTGTAATTTTTAGTATAGAAGTTAATTTGATATTTTCTATTTTACATACATTTTTGAATGTATGAGCTTTGACATTAAACAAATATATGTAAATATAAATATATTTATATAAAGGTATATAATTTACGCTTTCATATAATAGTGAATTCGACCCATATAGTGCAAGCAAAACTTGCTACCAGAAAGTAGTGAGTTTATTTACAAATACACACACACGCACAAACACACACATACACACACATACACACACACACACACACATATATATATATATACACACATACACACACACATATATATATATATATATATATATATATATATATATATATATATATATATATATATATATATATATATAAACACAGTGAGGAGAAACAAATATTCGTACACATACAAATTTTTAATTTGTTGCATTACTAACTAATGAATAAACATATTTTTCATATAATTAACTGTACACAGATGCATAATAATTAAATACGTATAGAAAAGAGAATACATTTTGATTTAATAGATATAAATAGCATTTATTCATTTAATGTTTGAAAAAGTATTCGTACAATGCAAATTTCAGATTTCAATGCTTTAATTTTCTGTAGTACTCTAGATTCAAGTGTAATATATAGAATGCTCTCATAATGTTATCAGTAGTTGTTTTTAGCCTAAAAATACAAACAGAACATTTTGTAATTGATATTCGTACAAGAAGGTCACCATCATGGCAAGAGGTATCGAATTGACAAAATATGAACTGTTTGTTAAGCACAGGAAAGAAAGTAAAAATTACAGGACAATCTCAGACAACTTGAATATTCCATCTACTACCATTAGTTCATTCATTGCAAGGTATAAAAATTCAAAAATCTTGAAAACCAAGGAAGAAAAGAGAATCCACAGAAGATTTTCTCAAGATCTTCGAGGAAATTAATGCGTTGAATTAAACAAAATCCAACGATTACCCGTCAAGATTTATAGAATGATTTGCTTTCATCAGAATTCTGTTACTAAATGGACAATAAGCAATGAAATCCATAGTAGCAATCTAAAGCCACCTCCCCTCGGAAAACTCCACTTCAATGGAAATGACACAGAGATGCCAGCTGGAAATTCGTTATGAACATAAGGATAAAGAAAATTGTATTCGGACAAAGTATTATGGACAAACGAAACCGAAATTGAGTTGTTTTCACGTAATTATAGAAATAGAGGAAATATAGAGGAAAGATGGCAATGCCTGCAAACAAAAGAACACAGTTCCAACAATGAAATTGGGTGGAGGTAGCATCATAGTTTTGGGATGTTTTTCCTACAAAATGTAGTGACAACATATCAATAATAGATGTTAGAATGAATGCCGTAGCATATCAAAATATTTTGAAAGCAAATTTAATGATTTCTTTTGAAAACCTTGAAGTTCCTCCTGATTGGATCTTCCAGCAAGATAATGACCCTAAACATAGTTCAAAATTTACGAAGAAATAGCTTCCTTAAATTAATGTATATATCCTTAAATGGCCAAATCTGTTCCAAGATTTAAACCCAATCGAGAATGCGTAACAGTTGCAGAAGATTTTGTGTGCGTAACTTTTGCATCTTCAGAAAGGTCTGCACATAACCATCTGTCATATTTCTGTTGAATTTCTTATCTTGGACAAAGATTTTCTCGTCTGGGAAAAATCGCATCATCTTCTGCTAAACATTTAAGTTAGTATAAGATCAGTTTGAAGAGTTTCTTTTCTTTTTCTTAAAATAGATTGAAGTTCCTTTATCACATAAGACTTATGTCTGGTGCTGCTGTGGACACCATTTCTGATCGTTTCTTCTGACACATGTAAATCTTTGGTAATCGGCATAATTGATTTTCTGGTATTGTCTGCTGAACATGTTGGATGAAGTCAGTTTTTTTGAGGAAATCAAGGCTTTTACAATTTGATACTGATGATAAGATTCCACCTTCGGTCAATAACTATTTATGGAATTCGTAAACGAAAATCTTCGCCTTTTAAAAATCGATATATCTCTAATATGCTATGCACAGCTTTAAAGTAGAAAATTACAATATGTTTTTTTAATTAATCCAGGCATTGTTATGTTTGATGGAATATAATTCATTGCAGGTAACGTCATATAAACGACCAAACGTAAATGTGTGTCTGCGGTTTTTTGTGTTATTTTTAACACACCTCAATATACGAGGGTCATTCAATAAATAAGGTGAATTCTGCGGTATAAGGACTTCTAATACAGATAGAAGCTTACTTTTTTTCATTTTTTTCAATGTAGTCTACCAGCACTGTCACACACCTTTCCCATCTGTGCACAAGCTTCCGTATTCCCTCAGCGTAAATATCTTTGGACTGATGTCTCAGCCAGTTGCTCACAACACTTTCGACTTCATCGTCATTTTTAAAGTTCGTGCCTCTCGTGAACGCTTTCAAGGGACCAAACAGGTGAAAGTCTCAAGGGGCAAGGTCTGAGCTGTAAGAAGGATGAAGGAGCAGTTCCCAGGCCAGCTCGTTGATGGCCTGCACCGTTTGGACTGCTGTGTTGATTGTGCTCTGCAGTAAGCATCTTTGGCACCCACCGGCAGCTGACCTTGTGTGCTGTCCCAACAGATAAGCTCAAAGTCCTTGCAATGTCATCCACTGTCACCCTTCTCTCAGACTGAATGAGGTCATTGACTGATTCGATCACCTCAGGAGACCTCACTTCTGTAGGCCACCCAGACCTGTCTTCATCCTCAACACTGCTCCGTCCTTCATTAAACAATTTAGCCCACTTGTAGACATTTATTTGGCTGAAACATGTGGCACCATACACAGTTGACATTCTCCTATGAATTACAACTGGGTAGCACCCTTCAGCAACCAAAAACTTGATAACTGACCGCTGTTCAATCCTGGAGCGTGCTTCCTGGACGACCATCTTTATTAATCGCTAAAACTCTCAAAGTTTTTTTTAATCTGCAAAAGAAATTAAATCCATGTGAAAAAGAAGTAAAACAAAAAAATAAATAAATAAAGTAAACTTCTATCTGTATTAGAAGTCCTTATACCGAAAGACTCACCTTATTTATTGAATGACCCTCGTACTATCACTTCTGGAAAAAAAACAACTGATATAATGTTGGCTATTTCTGATCCAATACATGAATCTCAAGGATTTGTTGCATTTCATTGCATTGTGACCTTCATAAAAATGTTGGTGTTATTGTCTACAAATAGTCTTACATTAATAATATTTGATTTATTTACCAGATGTTCATCTATATATGCACGGTGAGAGGGAGAGCAGTAGTAGAGAGGTGGTCTTAGACCGCGTCAATCCTGTCTCTTATGAACATCACCTTTTACTGTTCCGTCCAGCAAAGAGATTATCGTTTCTGCCTAAACTTATGCATGGTCTTTCGACAGAGAGTTTAAACGCCTCTCAGCAATCATGACTCTGAAGGCAAATGGCGCATTCGTCAACAGGTTTATTGACTGTCAAAGAGGGTTAAACTGAAACATGAAAAGAAAAATAAAGTAGAGGAAAAACGTAAGAACAAGTAAATAGCCTAGCCGTTACGCTTAGTCCAAGATACAAAGCAATAAACAAAGACAGCAGGTGTTTTTTCTGGTTTAACGTAAATACACAAAGCGGCACAGAAAAAGAATGGCCAGCGGCCAGTTATAACCTTAACATACGTTAGAACAGTCGGGTTGCGGTGTAGCTTATAGAGAGTTCGGTAATTAAAGGCAACACTTTCAGAGAGGAAAATAATATACATGTACGATGTTTAAGAAGGTGTTCCGAACACGACGCGTGTTACGGGGGAAATGCTCAGTAAAACGGATAGATATTTATTAAATATAATAAAATGGGAGAACCAAAAAATGTAAGATATTTAGGTGGTTCCATGTTAGGAGAAGGATAAATCATGTATCTTAACGTGATGGTCCAAATGATAAGACACACTACTAAGTTAATCAAGTGACTTACCGTGGTATGACTAAAATATAAGACATATATATATATATATATATATATATATATATATATATATATATATATATATATATATATATATATATATATATGTCTGTGTGTGTGCGGATATATATATATTTATATATATATATATATATATATATATATATATATATATATATATATATATATATATATATATATACATACATATATATACATATATACACATATATATACATATATACACATACATATATATATATATATATGTATATATATATATATATATATATACACACATATATATATATATGTGTGTGTGTGTGTGTGTGTGTGTGTGTGTGTGTGTGTGTGTGTGTATTATTGCGCTTGGTCATTTAGGGGATGGATGATGACCAGTGTTGCCTGTCCACATAAAAATAAATGTGCATCAGACGAACAACAAAGGTACTATTTCTACCATCTTCCCTTACACACACACACGCACACACACACTTATATATATATATATACATTTATATATATATATATTATACATATATATATATATATATATATATATATATATATATATATATATATATATATATATATATATATATATATTTATATACATACAGGGTGGTCCAAAAGTAGGTGGAATAATGTTTATGCATCGGGTATATTATTACAACTTAGTATATTGATAAAACATTTCCTGAGAAATGGATTGGCCGAAGACGTCTTATTGATTGCCCAGCACGTTCACCAGACTTGACCCCAATGAATTCCTTCTTTTGGGGAGTACTCCAGGACAAAGTTTATAGTCAAAAACCAAAAAGTGTCGGTGATTTGAAAATTACATGAGAGATGCATTTCAAGAAATTAATACCCAAAATGATTTATGCAAAAAAGCTTGTCGAAGGTTTAGAGGCATACTTCAAAGCTGTGTAAATTGTGATAGAAAAGAGTTTGAGCACCTGCGTTGATAAAATTTAAGGGCTTTTGTATTATTGTTCACAATAAAATTTAATTGTCAATGTAATAATTGTGTTAGTGAATAATTGTATGTATATGTAATTTCAAAATAAATGTAATTATTTACAGTCCACCTACTTTTTAACCACCCATATATATATATGAAGAAATATAGTCACAAGATGTGCTATATTTATGGGACAAAGTGCTCAATATCAGAGATAGATGGGTAGTCTATCGCAGACATATGAAGATACTGGAACGTTTTTATCAACGATACCTTCGGTCTGTTCTTGAAATCCACTGGATGTCTCACACTCCTGATACTGTTTTTCTAAAAAGGGCCATTTCACTGTATGTGGAAGCAATTATACAAAAATACTGATTGCGATGGACAGGCCATGTTATTCGTATTGCAGAGTACAGAATCCCAAAAGAATTAATGTATGGAGAACTGGAAAGGGGGAAAAGTTCGCAGCATAAGTCGAAAATTCTTTACAAAGATTGCCTTCGAGAGCCCCTATACAAGTGCAATATTAGTCTAAATAGCCGTGAGACTCTAGCGGAAGACCGGGTTTCTTGGTGAGTTGGTATTGCTTATGGCGTCAAGATCTTCCATGACGCATTACAAAAATATGCAGAAATGATGAGAGGAGTTCGAAAGGGATTGTCATGAGGTGCCAATCTGGGCATGTAGCCAATGTAATCGGATATGTCTGGACTAGATCGTAAAAGTCCAGGTCGAGCTTGACAAGGTATATAAAAAGTGATGATGTTCAAAGTCAACTTCTTTCACTTGGAGAGGATTTACATGCCATATATGTAACACACACACACACACACACACATATATATATATATATATATATATATATATATATATATATATATATATATATATATATATATGGGCAGGGAGAGAATGATAGAGAGAGAGAGAGAGAGAGAGAGAGAGAGAGAGAGAGAGAGAGATTCTCATGTATAGAGGGAAAACTTGATTAGCCTGCCATACATCTTAACTCTTTTTTTAGGAATATTGCTCAAATGAATGTAGAACTCATTTATTTTCAATATGCTCTTAAATGCAAATAAAATATGATAACAGAATAAACGTTGTCACTGATTAATATATACCGAAATAATTTTCCTAACGTATCCTCGTGAGAAATATTAAAGAGATTTTCGATAATATATATAATAATTAAACGTTAACCTCTGACACAGATAACTGTGACTTGAGTTGGTTGAATTTATTCAGTAGTTATTTAGGCACAAATATCAAAACAGTCGATAAAGCCTCCATTTCTTTTTCTATCAGTAATTTTGAGACATGATTCGGTGGTAAGAAGAACCATAACGCACATATTCGCATAAAATAAATAGTTAAAATCAGCCAGTATGGACGAGAATATATCCGAATCGATAAATCAATAAGAATGTCACGAAGGTCCAGATCAACTAAATTAGGTCAGCTGATGCTTTTGAGCTGTTGTGTCTCTGCCAGTGCGTAAGGATCTGATACAAACGCGATTGATGAGATGAAAAATGGCGGAAGATTGTTCATGCGCAATCAATATACTAGGCTAATAGCAGGCAGAGTAAATCAAGAAAAATATAATTGATACATGTGACTAAATACACAAAATGTAATAAAAGACCAAGTTGTTCGCAGATGATTGAACAAAACATTGTCTGAGTAAACGAATAGATACAGGTTAATATACCTTATTTATCAATGTACGAAATGTTCTATCGGTATATACATAAGGGTACAATGACCTCCCTGTTTATATATATATATATATATATATATATATATATATATATATATAGCACAAAAGTTTTGGTTCGTTTCCAACTTGAAATTAATTTTAATATAGCTTAACGATTGCGCTCAAGCTTGAAGCAGACATTTGACACTCAGTGTTTAGCTCAGTGTACACTCGTATATATATATATATATATATATATATATATATATATTTATATATATAATCTCTATCCATGATTTTGAGCACTTTTAACCATGAATATAACAGATTGTGAGCGGCAAACTTTACTTTGTATATGTTTTCCCGTCTTTTATTATTCCTATAAAAGTTATATTTATTGCGCATTTTCTTATTTCATTTAATTTATTGTAATTAACAAATACGAACTACCTATCTAGAGGTCGCCAGAAAATTTTAAAGTTGGTACATTGTTCAACGTGATTTTGTAAATGTAAATAACAAACTAATACTACAAAAAGATACAAATCTGAACTATAATTTGCTTATCTTAAAATCAGGCAAGAATCTTCTTATTTAATTATAAAATAAGTATATATCAAAGGATATTTTGTGACATTTAAAAGCAACTGTTAATTCAATTTATGAAATAAATTATAGCGTTAAAATATAGACATGACGTAAAAAACCTTCAATAAGACAATATATATATATATATATATATATATATATATACATATATATATATATACATATATATATATATATATATATATATATATATATATATATATATATATATATATATATATATATATATATATATATATATATATTCTTCATTGCATAGATGCTTTGGAATAATAAATTCAATTTTTAGAGAAAAAATATTGTATAAATTAAATCTAAAATAAATGATAGAAATCCCGAATGAGAATGTAGAAAATGAAAAAAGACCAGAAATATTAAGTAAGAAATATTTTGAAAAACGAAAGCAACTGATGTAAAAGCCTGAAGAATAGTGATACAGGAGTGGTAAACGAACGCGAAAACCTAAAACATTTCTAAATTTACGAGAGAATAATTTTTTCTAGCAGTAAAATGAACAAATATACACTTTTGTAGGGAAAGAAAAAATAAAGTCGATGAATAAAAACCTAATTAAAAAGTAACAGTTGCATCAAGAACAAAACAAAAACAAAAGATATAAAAATGAAAATGTAAGAAATGTTTATACGAGTTAAGAGAAAAATATGAAGAAAAAATATTCAAGAGAATTCTAAGCAATCATAAAATGTTAACCTATGATATTTATATTAGCTTACTTCATCAACGTCATTGAAAATCAACACATCACAAGAGATAGATACAGCACAAATATTTTATATTATATATTGTCTTTTTCCTTTAGCATATCTTCAATTTTCTGCCGAAGGTACATTCACACATTTTCTGTGGTTCGTTACAAGATTATTCCTGGTTTCTTTTTTACTATTTATATCATCTGTTATATAAGTAATACTACTTTTCAATACCGTTTACATTTTTTGTAGATGATCACATTTTTTAAACGGTGGAATAACATTATCAATGTATATGATAATTTCAGGTACAATGCATATAAAAACATAGACTAATGATATATTTTTCATTCCAAATAAGACTGAAGAGCTCAGTCTACCCTACTCTTTAAAGCATAACTATTAGAAGACCAAGAGATAAATTCATACATTTCCAAACTGATTTTCGCAAAATTTAATGTGACGAAATCACACCTCAGATAGGACCAGCAATTTCACCATTTACACTTCCATATATATATATATATATATATATATATATATATATATATATATATATATACATATATATATTAAGGCATAAAAAACATTTTCTTATTATAGGCCATGAGAGATTTAAAATAAAAACACCAGTCGACCGGTTTCTCTATACCCGATGAGACTCTTTTTGTCCTAAACGACAAAAGATCAATTTGATTCGGACTTTGATCCAGATGGCGTTAATGATCTGCTCGGATAACACCTTGAAAGATGAAATTAGCTGTCTAACTGGTATCTTTCTGAACAATGGTTACCCGTTGGACATTGTTCAATCGGTTATACGGGATATGACTGCCAGGTTTAATAAAATCCAGCCTGCTACGGTTGGTAAATGTCCGGTCTATCTCCGTTTACCGTGGTTGGGTAGGATTAGTGAGTCCTTCGCCAAGCAGATTTCATGTAGTTCACGTGAATATTATTTTGCAGCGAACGTTCGTGTTGATTTTCACACCAGGTCTGTCCTTTCACCTGTGTGTAAAGATGTTATACACCCCGCACCATATTAACTCAGTTATTTATTATTTCAAATGTAGTTGTGGATGCGACTACATCGGTAGAACGACACAGCGGTTGGACGCTAGAATTAAACAGCACGTGCCTGCGAAAACACTTAATAAAAATCTTTCGTTGGGTGATTCCATTCGGAATACGTATGGGTCGTCGATAGCGGATCATTTTATAAAGAATCCTACTTGTGCTTTATATTTCAGTGTGAACATTTTTTCTGTTTTGGCCAGGGCACACTCAGTATTCCATCTCAGAAAACCTAACACTGACTCATCCATTAAGAGTCCTAAAACTGAAAGGATATACATTGGTTCAACGAAGAATGAACTTGAAATTAGATGGAAACAACACAAAAGCTCCTTCAATAATATTAAAAATAGAAATCAGGCCTCTCTATCCACATATTTTTGGCATTTAAAATAAATGAATAAAACACCAAAAGTAAAATTGAAAATAATAAATAGAACAAGAACTTGTACAACTAGGGATGACCAATGCCCTTTATGCCTACATGAAATACTACACATTATTTAGTTTATTTAAACCTAGACATGAGTTAACGGTTTTTTGCTGACATCAACGAATTTTTGCATTAAATAATTAGCATAAAAAATCAATTTCATAATCTATTAAATGGTTTAAAAGCATAAACCTAAGATAAAATAGAAAGACCCTTTATGAAAACGTCAAAAAAAATTGTAGTTCAGTGCGACGCGTTTCTGTATGAAAGAGACCTCTAGGAAAATAATAATAATACATAGATAAAATAAAATTCTTTAGAAACTTAACGACGTACGATGGTGCCAAAAGTTATCTGTCGCTGTGCATACATGAATGCCATCATTCACTTTGAAATAGACACCCCGGCCCTGCCTCGGCTTGACCTCCGTCCGAAGGTGACTGATATGTGGATACAAATTGTTATCTCTTACGCCCATTAAGAAAATCGCCGCTCCAGCCGTTTCCATAGTAATTAATTATACGAATGAACATGCTTATAAAGATGCGTAAATTTCAAGATTCGTTATTCCTAAATTTTCGCTTGAGGATGAAACAGGACTTGATACTCTAATTCAATTTAATTTTTAAAATTATATTGAGGTTTTTGGCTCTTGTTTTTGAAACATGAGAACTCTTATGTAGCGAAGGAAACATATTTTTAAAAACATAATTATAATTGAAGCTCTACTTCTGTATGAAGCAATGTTGTTTAAAAATAAAAACAAAAATATTTAAAGAACACCGGATAATTTACCTAACGTGATCTTTCCTATTTTTCGACAGATATATATATATATATATATATATATATATATATATATATATATATATATATATATATATATATATATATATATATGTGTGTGTGTGTGTGTGAGAGAGAGAGAGAGAGAGTATATATATATATATATATATATATATATATATATATATATATATATATATATATGTGTGTGTGTGTCTATGTTTGTGTCTATTTTTGTTTGTGTGTGTGTGAATCTATAGTTAATGTAATTTCGTGATGAAATAAATCAGAAACAACAACTCCAATGCCTACTTTGACAATTAATAAACAGTTATGTGAATAAAAATTGCTAAATCTCATTTGTCAAAAAGAGAATAGGCAAAGAGATAGAAATTATTTTCGAAAATATAGTTAGTAACAAATTTGAAACTTACTGCTATACAGTTTCACCTGTAAATCATCACAATAATATTTTGATATTTGCTCTTTTTTAAATACCATCAGGGAAGAAAATTATTTTTCATATTATAATAAAATAAGAACGAACCTGGTTCGAAACTTGCCAGAAGGAAATTTCTTGCGTGCTTACACGCCATGTACACTATTTTTCATAAAAATCTTATTTCAGATAATTTGCAATCACCATCTATTTTTACAGGCTTAGACCGAAAACGTTGTCTGTTTAAAATTATTTTAACGCATGGAGTTTTAAAAGAAAACAAATCAAAGGAAAATAATTGCAGAATTACTGTGAATTATACTCTAGACGGTAACTACATCATGGAAAACGTCATATGTGCGGCCACAGTCATGTTCAATAAAGACTCATATATATATATATATATATATATATATATATATATATATATATATATATATATATATATGGCAGCCAACAAGGATATATATATATATATATATATATGTATATATATATATATATATATATATATATATATATATATATATATATATATATATCCAAGTATAGGATTGGTGTATACGAAATAAATTCCAATAACCAATAAATACTATTCTTAAAAGAGTGCTCAATACAAAGTAGAGCAAATATAATTATTTATTCGAAAATTATAACATAAATATGTTATAAAATCACTACACAAATAGACATTTTGTTTCAACACTACTGGTGTCTTATCTAATGATGATGTTGAATGCAGAATAAAGGGTTTTAAAAGGTTCAAATCTATCAAACAACCCTCAGTGATGGAAACGCAGTTATAGAATCTGGAATGACCAATCAAAATACAAGTCTACGAGAATTCAAACAACTTGACAACGAACTAACGTTATAATTATTATTTAATGCTTTAATGTTGGGGTTAGATTAAAATAGAATTTCTTCTGATAAATATTAAATTATACGATAAAATTTGAAATTACAAATTAAAAATTACCCATTTTAAAATTTACTAGCAGTAACGCCCATACTGAACTTACGCACGTATCCGCAGTTGTTGAGGTCATTGATATGCCGGGAATCTCACTGGTAACAAAATCAATGAGATCAACGGCAACCGGTTTCAATATGTGGCTGTTGTGTTGCTACTCCGTGCTTACACGATAATCTGTCAATTTTTTAAAAATTCTGGCAATGTAAAATAGTGGTTGCGTTTTCACTGTAGGACTCGCCCCTTCACTATTAAGTCCATAAGTTTTCCCAGTTTTAAGCGGAATACGCGGGCGGTAATGTCAAGTCTGTAAGTGTTATCCTGTCCGGGTAGGACTTCACGCGTTATCTCAACCCATTTGGAGTTGCAGGTAAACGTTATAAAGAAGTCTGGCCGCCCATACTGCCTAACGTATGTCATAGCTTCCTGCGTGCGTTCATGCATGTAACGCGACCCCCCGGGAGTGGTTAGAATGCACAGCTTCCCTAGGTCGCAGGGATGGACTTTATTTCGAAGGCTGTCGCGCAAGTGTACGTAGGAGTCTGAGCGCAGCTGTTTTTGATAATTCGGTATAAAACAAATCCTCTCCGATTCCATCTGAGCGGCCATGTCAACCGCAAACTGTGGAAAACCTCCCTGCATCTATGAAGCATGTTGAAGACTCCATCCCTAACCATGAAACGGTATGAGTAGAAGGCCTTGCACGACAAGGCTTTGGAAATGTTGTAGGTTGGCCTCGAGGTGTGTGAAGGTGAATGCCGAAGTGGTAGCCATCGTCATCATAAGGGAAAAGTAAAGGGTACTCTAATGCGTCATATGATCGATGGGTCTGCGAATTCCTGCGAATAGCGCCCCCTATTGATTTGAGGACAGTATCGCGAGTGCGGTCTTGCTCCCCATTTATAAGAGCGGCCACTTCGCTGCACAGTGGAGCATAGTAGTGGCGTTCGTGTTATTCATAAGGCCATTTGTCGGCGTCAATTACAATGCTGAAGGAAGAAAAGGGAGCATTTTCCAAAGCATATTTGAAACTGCGAATGTAGATGTTAACCTCGTGAAGCATGGCCTGAAGTAGTAGTATGACGTCCCTGCGAGGAACTCTTCCCGATGCCGGCAAAATACCATTTCGGGTTTCGGCCTGTAGGTTGTAATCTGCAATAAAGTACAGTTGAAGAAATGTAGGCGTAGAGGTCTCCTCGGGCAGCAGACCCCAGTGAGGTGGTATACCTGCTCCTGTACATTGAAAGTGGACATCCAACCCTTTTCTCAAACAACCTGAGCCCCAAATAAGGTCATTTGTAAGGAATTGTTATATTGCCTAATTGTTTTAAGGAAGTGGTTGGATTCGGGATAGGAGCCAGCTATTAGTCCCCTCAACATGGTAGGTGGTTAATGCAGAGATAGCAGTCGATCTTTGCCAGAGGAGCATCACAGTCCGAGAGGCTCACCGGCACGTTTGCGGGCGTTGCAGAATTGGCAAACGCAAGTCATGGACCCTACATTGATGTCGTCAGGCGTAGTTAATTCAATGTCGGGGTCGTAATTCAAAGCCAAGAAAGACCAAAATTAGCTACTGGGACAGGAAACACCACGGTCGGTCGCAAGGCGCTGAATGTCGCCGTCGTGTCGTATGCGTCGAGCTTGGGGAGTTTGAGATAAGCACACAGCGCCCATGTTTCTAGCGGCCCTTGAAAGTCTGTTTGCCCTTCTCTGTGAGCTCTCGGAGTTTCTGGCAGCTGAAATCCCTGCAGCGTTACGAGCATTGCGGGTTCCCCGCTGCAGCTCTGTCTCGGAATCCCTCAAACTAGCTGTTGCAGCAGCGGCCCTGGATTGACGGCCGCGCCTGCGTTCAAATGTTTCAGCTGCCCTCAACCTGGCAGTGGTGGCAGCATTCCTAGTATTTTGACGAGACCTACGTAGGGGTTTTTAACCAGCCCTAATTCTCGCTGTTGCAGGAGAGACCCAGGATTTACGTGCGTGTCTGCTGTCAAATTCTTCAGCTGTCCTCGACCTGGTAGTGGTGGCAGCATTCCTATCATTTCTCACAGACCTACGGAGCGGGGTCTCATCCAACTTAGCGGTTGCTGTTGCAGCAGCGTTCCTAGATTGACGGGCGCGCCTGCGGTCAGTTGTTTCAGCTGTCCCCGACTTGGCAGTGGTGGCAGTATTTCTAGCAATTCGAACAGACCTACGGATCAGTGTCTCAGCAGCCGTAGCAGTTGCCGTTGCAGCAGCGTCCCTGGATTTACGTGCGCGCCTGCTGTCCAATGTTTCAGCTGCCTTCGACCTGGCAGTCGTGGCAGCATTCGTAGCATTTCGTACAGACCTATGGAGCGGTGTCCCAACAGTCGTAGCTCTCGCTGTTGCAGCAGTGTCTCAGGATGACGGGCACACCTGCGGGCAGGTGTCTCTACTACCCTCGATCTTACAGTGGAGGTAGTATTTATAGCATTTCGAACAGACCTAAGGAGCAGTGTCTCAGCAGCCCTAGCAGCCCGTATTGACCGGCGCGCTTGCGGGCAGGTGTTTCCACTGTCCTCGACCTGGCAGTGGTGGAAGAATTCGTAGCATTTCGCATAAACAAACGAAGCGGTGTCTCAGCAGACCGTGCGCTCGCTTTTGCAGCAGCGTCCACGGATTGACGGGTGCACCTGCAGTCAAATGTATCTGCTGCCCCCAACCTGGCAGTGGTGGACGCATTCCTAGTATTTCGAACAGACCTACGGAGCAGTGTCTCAGCAGCCCTAGCTGTCCCTGTTGCAGCAGTGTCCCGGGATTGACAGGCACATCTGCGGTCAAATTCTTCAGCTGCCCTCGACCTGGCAGTTGTGGCAACATTCAAAGCTCTTTATTAGAAGAGTTAGTACTAATTTTAAATCCAATGGAAGAGGGTATGTGCTTGATAACCGAAGGGGATGATTGGATTTGGGATGCACATATACTGGGTTGGAATTAACCTTCACATGAGGTTTGAAAGTATTGCTAGTAAAGTGTAGGGTGACTTCCAGAAAATCAAATTGTCTATTGTTAGCCGTAACTATAATCCTAAGACCTAAATACTTAAATTCCCTGTGGATCATTTTTCTAATATGGTCTACCTTAATTTTAGTAGAGTTTTTAACAACTAATAATACATAATCTCTATATAATCCTACACTATCAGAATCTAGACATTCAAAGCCACTTAAATTGTATAAAAGATATAATCCAACCAAGTTAGAGGCTTTTGCAGAATACAAAGAACCCATTGAAATGTCAAAATTATCGCTGCAAGACATTTTTGGTCCACTGTTCTTCATTGTAGACCAGAACAGAATTTCTGTATTTCATGATTATATCCACTTCCCTCTCAGAAATATTGGAGTATTCCCGAGCGAACTCCTACGCCAAAGTGAACAGATCCTTCGATATGAAGGGATAATAGTCAATAATGTCGAACTGTATGAAAGTACAGTTGTCCTTATTTTTCATGTTAGTAAACCAGTTGATAACATCAGCTGGGTTAATCCACTGTAAGAGTCCAAGTGTGTTTTTTATGGAGTAGTTGGTTCTTTCCAAGAGGGTTTTACTGATCCTACCGATTTCTGCTCTAGTAGGGGTAAAAAGCCTAGTTTATGGCTTAATTCTGAATTCGGGTTTATAATTCTCCTTAGTTTGCTTTTTACTGACCCGATCACTTATCCTTAGTTTGTCAGTAACTCATTTACTGACACAGTTAATTTTAACTATCTGGTTAAAATTATTAGTGTCAATTTTCCTGTATCTTTTGATCAAGTTATTTTTAACTAAGGTATCATAATTCTTAGAGGATAACTTATAAAGTTTAGCCGTTTTATCGGATCTGACATAAAATGTCACCGGATTTATTGATATCCTTGACAATAACATCAAGATTGTTTTTGAAAAGTGTTTTTATATTTATGGAAGTTAAATCTTTTGACGATTTCCAGTAGGTCATTTTCAAAACCAGAGAGTTCCTTAATTATTGGTGCAGTCTTTAAACTTTTAAAACCATAATTTCCATGTTCATATAAAGAAGAAAAAGTAAGCTTTCCGTCTCATTCTTCTGATAAGGTTATATATATAGAAAACATACAAAAAGTATAACATGTATTTTTTCTTTTTTCCTCAGTAATTTTATAATTTTAAACTTAATATAAATTAAATTTACATTTTAAAATGGGTAATTTTTAATTCATAATTTCAAATTCTATCGTATAATTTAATATTTATTAGTTAGAATAAATTCTATTCTAGTCTAACCCCAACATTAAAGCATTAAATAATTATTATAAACTTAGTTCGTCGTCAAGGATTTTGAATTCTCGTATACTTATATTTTGATTGGTCATTCCAGCTTATGTAACAACTTTTTCCTTAGCGAGGAATGTTTGATAGATTTGAACCTTTTAAAACCCTTTATTCTGCATTCCACATCATCACTTGATAAGACACCAGTATTGTTGAAACAAAATGGCTACTTTTGTAGTGACTTCATACCATATTTATGTTATAATTTTCGAATAATAATCATATATATATATATATATATATATATATATATATATATATAATCGTAGGAAGGGATATTCAAACAGATTTTATGATTTAGATGTTGCAAAATATAAGAATATCCAATATATGTCTATATTTTTGCGATGAGATATTATGTACATTATTTACATTATTCGAACTATTGTCCTCATATTTGTCGCAATATTTATTACAACGTTTCGGCCGTTGTACGCTCCGGCCTTCTTCAGGTGGTTAGAATTTTGAAAATAAAACTTTATTTCGCTCACTGGAAACTGATAACTGACACCAATTAAACAAGGAACGTGGAACTGGAACAGTCTACCTCAGTGAGCGAAATAAAGGGTTCAGTTCAAAATTCCAACCACCTGGAAAAATGCCGGAATGTACAATGCCCGAAACGTTGTAATAAATATGGCGACAAATATGAGAACAATAGTTCGAATAATGTAAATAAGAATATCCAACCATTTTATTTTGCTTGATGTGTGTGTAAAATAAAAGAAAAAGAAAAAAAAATTGGAAAATGTATAAAATAAAAGATTTCATTTTTGTTTAAGAACCAACGATTTAAGACTACGTCAGGAGGAAAAATAGCTACAGAAAAAAGGTATTTTGCTAAAGGAAAGATCCGAAGTGAAGACAGCGTATAAATACGTAAATTATAATCATCTTGTAAATATGTGAACCAGGTAGGTCATTTTATTTAATTGTTATATGTACGTATGACTATATATATATATATATATATATATATATATATATATATATATATATATATATATATATATATATATATATATATATATATATATTTAAATTATTTCACCACAGCCCTTTTAAAGGAACGCGGATCATCAGACATTATTTCCAATGATTGAAACGAAAAATGAAAAGAAATTTACACATTTTTGACGGGCAGTATTAAGTATATGTATATTAACGAAGTTAGGAAGTGAGTGGGGACAGAAACAAGATTGAGTTAGATGTAACATTTCTATTCTTTGAAATTTAAATTGTTTGAGGAAATCCAGGCATTGAAACATTAAATCGGTTAACTTAACGGAAGTTATATATTGATATGGAAGGGGGATAGGAGAAAAGGCATAAAGAAAAAAAGAGAGATACTTTATGAGAGAAAGCGACATTAACTTTCTTTGGAATGAAAGAGACGCTGCTGTTTTGCTTTACTTTGATAGTTCATAAATATTATAATGTTTGATATAAGTTTGAATGTTTATACAGTCTATAAGGTATTTAATTATATGTTTGTTAAAGTTTTTTTTAAACTTTATTACAAAAAACTTTGGGGATTTAATATGAAATAGTCGATTAGAAATTTATTCATAGAATTTACATTAAAACACTAAAATTTTATTTTCAAATATAAGTTTACTTCTAGTTGTAATTGATTGTTAAGGTGATATCTCCATCAGTTTGAATTTTATTCATGAATTTAATTAGCGACTATTTTTAGATTGGTAATTTCTCTTACTTAAAATTTAGTTTTTAAGTTAATATGGAGTGATATTTGAAGGTAATATTAGAGATCTTGCTCTATCATATATTGTAAAAACGCATCCATGCAAATTTCACATATACATACGTTCTTTTACATGTGAAGTCACTCCTACAGGTACACATGTACCGATATACATGGGCAATTTCATGTATTAATACCTACATATATCTTTTTAAATGTTTCCGCATACTTACACATATATATATATAAGTGTATCCTTAGAATTCCCTAAAAAATTTATATAAAAAATATTAGGTGATGACTTTAGTATTCAATTATCAAAAACCTAAATATTATATCAATAATGATTATTAAAGGGTAATACATATAAATTCAATTACCAATTTAAAAAAAAAATTAGAAAATATAAAATATGTATCTATATATATACATATATATATATATATATATATATATATATATATTTATTTATTTATTTATTTAATTATTATATGTACTTATGACTATATATATATATATATATATATATATATACATATATATATATATATATATATATATATATATATATATATATATATATATATCTATATATATATATATATATATATATATATATATATATATATATATATATATATATAACACATATATTTATAAAATACTTGTGAATATTATCTTTTCTTACCACTGGCTTGTGATTGAAGAAAATATTTTTTAAATGATCTTCAGATCTTTACGAATTAATGTGTTCTTTCTTTCATATTCATTCAAGAAATTATCGATTATGTCTATCTACTTATTTTGTTTATACCTGCGGATTTCAATTACTTCTTTTGAAATATATTAAATTGTATTAATGTAAGCGTTATTTTGGCGCATACATGTATTTGAATAGCGGTTACGTTCATTTTAGACCACAGGTCTTTAGTTTAATAAGTTTTCTCCAATGTGCCATGTCTACTAAAAGTATGTCGAATTAAAAGAATGATATCTATTAATTCTTCAGAAAATATAGTAATGTTGTTTCCTCTTGATTTCTACAAAATATTCCTTCTACAAAAGACTGGTCACCAAACAAGTTTAGTCTTAGTCTATGCTACTGTTTCAAATAGAGTGGATGGATTGTAAGAGATATTAGCATAAGTTTAACATTCTGAAACCTCCTCCTTGATTCTACGTTTTCTGGAGACAATACTCATATCCTCTTTGATATTTAATGACTGAATTTTTTTATTATTATAGTTGTTTAAGAAGTAAATATGTTACGGGTGAACCCAAAAATCACTCATTTTCAAAATGGCACGAATTTCGGAAGTAGATTTTTGAAATGGAATATAGATTGGAATTTTTTTTGAAAAACAAACTTGCTCATAAATTGCTTGACTTTCAAACAGGCTTCTACCTAACTTTGTAGTTAGTTCATACAATATTTTTTCATGTCTTGTTCATCTTAGACTGAATATGGTTAATTTCTCGTGTTGGAATTCATTTGCTCTCTTAACAAACATCTTAGCTATGTCTATTTCTGTTACTTTTTCGTATCATAAAACAATTATTATCGTTTAGAATCTGCTAAAGCAATATTTGTTAATGTTCGTTTTATCAGTGGTGGGAAATGAACGATCTCATTGTAAAATTAAAAATGATGCTTTCCTTTGTTTATTTTTAACTTGCATAACATTTTTCCACCATATATATGTACTAGCAGCATGGCCCGACGTTGCCCGGGCTTGAGTAAAAAATCGTACTACTCATACAGAAATCTCAGTCACTTGAATTAGAATATTTTTGCCCTTCCGTGCCTTTTCCCTGCTGATGTTGCTACATTCCTTACTTCTTGCCTATCTCACACTGCGAATTTTTTCTAAGCTCTATACAAAACATTAAATCTGTTACGAAAAAAGAACTAAACAAAATGAACACAAAACGATCAGCTTTAAAAAAGGACTCGTAACTGGAAAAAACGAATGAAAAAAGAATGTTAACAACAAATACTTTTTCACACCCAACCTAGTTCTGCGGAATCAGAATCAACGTTGAGTTTAAACAAGCGAATGAGCCAATTGGAGTAAAGTGCCATGCAGATTTAAATTTTTCCCACTTGTGACGAATGCAGCTATCGATTTTTTTTTGCATGCTAGTTAATATTCGTGTTAGTCAGCTGTTGGCTGTCACGCTGGCAGATAGAATCTTCATGCCTATTCGTGACAGTCAGCTATAGGCCCGCACACTGGCCTGTGGAAAATGGCCGCAAACTACATGAAAACTGCCGTAGAAGCATGAAAAAATCGATTATTTCCACTATCAATGGGAGTTGGGAAATGCAACGTCGGTCTTGGCCATTATACTAACTTGGTGCATGTGCATGTAAATATCGGTTCAAATCCGTCGAAAATTGCGGCCGTGTATTCGTTGCGCGCGCGCGCACACACACACACACACACACACACACACACACACACACACACACACACACACAGCCTGAATTTTATAGATAGAGATTAGTATTGTTATTAACCGTAGTAGTCGCAGTTGTATATCATTCATGGTTAAAGCCATATATATTAACTGCTTCAGATTGAGTATTATATAAGTTTTCCTCATTCAATCACCACCATAATCCAGAGCAATAACATTGTTTTAGGAAAAATAGAAAAAACTAATAAACTTATTATTATTATTATTATTATTATTAAATTTCCATTCATTTCTGGTGTGTACTCATTTCTTCGCGGGTCCTGCCCAGGGACATAAGGTTAGAAATGGCATCATGATATTTTCCACTGGAAAAATAAATTTACATAGACAACGCCCTTCGTAAGTTATGCGCTGTACCCATGCGAACATTTTTTTGTGTTTCTTTAAGGAATGGGCTCCCAGGAATCCCTTCAATTAGTCTACTGGAATCATATCCAACCAATCCGATGGCTCCAACTACAACGGTGATTGTTGATGTTCCAATGTGCCACATTTTTGAAATTTCGATTTCAAGGTCTTTGTATTTTGATATGTTTTTGAAGATCGTGAAAAATACATTGCAGTTTGCAGGTACTCTCATATAATTAAGAAGGCACTTTTTGTGTGCGATTTGTAATGACAATGTCTGCGCGGTTAGCATTGATTGTTCTGTCTGTGTGTATTGTGTAGTCCCATAAAATTGTAATAGGTTTCGATCTCCGTAACCGGTTCTTGCAGGTGTTCATAATACTTTCTTTCAGTTTCTTCCCATAGAAGTTACAGATTTTCCACTGCAGATATTGGCCAACTCTGTCATGCCAGGTTTTATATTGGGTGCCAATACCGGACAACCTGATACAAGATGATAGATTGTTTCTGGGTAATTATCACAGAAACTGCATTTTGGGCTTACACTATATTTTAGTATGAGTGCTTGATAATTTCTAGTTTCCAAGCATTGATCCTGTGCAGATAGGATAAAGACTTCCATTTCAGGTTTTAACCCTGCATTACGCAGCTACTGATTGTTACGGGGCTTGTCTACATCAGCTTGTTTGGTACGGGCAGAGTATTGGCCATGAAGCGGTTTATCATGCCAATTTGATCGTTTTTTTAGCTTTCTTTTTTATGTATTTTGCAGCGTCAAACGGTGTATTATATTTTACTTCTATTTCTGCATTCATTTGAAACTCTATTTTGAACTTCAGCTTAATTTATTAAGGAATAAAGGCGCTTTCCACTTTCATGTTCTTTGACACATATCACCATCCAGTCTTCCGTGGTTTCCAGTTGCTTTGAAGGTCAATAGTTGTAGTTTTTAGGACAGTTCTAGTTGAACTAATCCTCTGCCTACTTCGGATCTGGGCACATACAGACGATCAACATCAGCTTTGGGATGATGCATGCGGTAGCAAGTGAGAAGCTTTCTCGTTTTGGCGTCCATTCGTTTAATGTCAGCTATGGTCCAATTAAGGATGTTAAATCTGTATTGCACCACATGGACAGCCAATGTGTTTATGGCTGATATTCTTTTTTTTATTTTAGTTCGGTATTTAGTACCAGGCGTACATGCCTGTATTACTCTTTTCTTACCATTATTACTCCATTTGGGTATTTGTATACCATCTCCTTCGCTAATTCCTAGGTACTTATAGGCTTCATCTTGTTCCAGTTCCTAATCGCTGTGACAAAATATGAATCTATTGAGATTGTTTCCATAATTCTGCCTTTCTTGAATGTTACTTTTGCTCATTATTATTATTATTATTATTATTATTATTATTATTATTATTATTATTATTATTATTATTTCCTTTGATATCTGGCGTTTACACATTTCTTTCCGGGTCCCGCCCAGGGACCCAAGGTTAGAAATGGCATCATGACACTTTCCACTGCAAAGAAAAATAATATAATAAAATAAAAAATAATTACATAGATAAAGCCCTTCGTAAAGTGTGGGCTGTACTTGTCAGAACAATTTTTTGTATCTCTTTGAGGCATGGACTTCTAGGGATCCCTTCAATCACCCTACTGGAATCTTTTCCAACGAGTCCATTATTATTATTATTATTATTATTATTAAATTTTGCTCCTCTCTGCGAGATAGGGGTAACCCTGCAATTAAATAGATGAGGATATTTTAAAAGAAAATTTTTAAAATGTACATGAATTTGAACTTTAATCAAAATACGTATTTTCACTTTTTGGCCGTTCTTCATAAGGAACATAGGTTCAGCAAAATATGTTAATTTGAATTTTCAGCAACATATGTTGATCTGAATCTTTGTAGTTTGCGTTCAGGTTTTATGCCTCTATAAGCTTTCCTTTGAGAGCCAAGCATGTTCAAAAGTATGCGAGTCAGCAAAAGATGCTCTGTGAATAAATGGCATAATGCATGACAAAATGATTGTATGGATGCCGTAGTTCCTAAAGAAAGATTTATTATCATGAAAATCATCTGTGTTTAAATGTTCAGATTATTTGAAATTAACTATGACAGAAGTGTATTTTTCTGGATGTACCACAATCTTCTTTTGCAAATTTGTTTTTTTATGTAATGCACTACACTTAGATTTACACACACACACACACACACACACACACACACACACACACACACACACACACACACATATACACGCTCACACAAACACACGCACACACACACAAACACACATACACACGCACACTCCCATATATATGTATATATCTATATATCTATATATCTATCTATCTATCTATATATATATATATATATATATATATATATATATATATGTATGTATATATATATATATATATATATATATATATATATACATATATATATATATATATATATATATATATTCATATGTATGAAAAATCAAAATAACACAACTGCATAACCAAAACAAAAACGTCGGTTTATTTACAGGCACATATATTTTAAACAAATATGAATATTGTGTTAATTTTACTACTATTGAAGGAATAAATTTATTACCCTCTATCTAGATATATATTTGCATCCTAGTTTTACATCTATATTACTGAACATAGCCACTACTTTATTCAATGGTACTATCTTACCTACGAATGTGTACATGCATCCCAACTTCGTAAATTTCAGTCGTCTGATGATGTAGCTAATTCCACACAGCAGTTTTTATTTCTTCCTCACCAACATAATATTTGCCTCTGAGTGCCTCTTCCTTTGAGCAAAAGGAGTTTTCCCTTCGCCAACAAATAACTTCATTAATGAATTCTACTTCAGTCAGACTTTCAACGGGGCAGCCATTTCCATATCAGCTCATCAATATATCTGAAAAAAATAAATAAGAAGAAATATATAATTTTAAATAAATTTAGATAATGAAAGATCACGTCTTTACATGTATACAAACTTTGAATATTTCATTGAAAAATGCGCCTACTTTTTAAAAAGTGCATTACTATTTCACTGACCTTCATATACTCAGAATCTGGGAGAGACAGCTGAAATTCCTTGGACATGTATTTAGGAAGGAGGACATATGAAACTTAGCAGCTAACGACCTGACAAGCTTACGTGAATGGATTGTGTGGAAAGGCAGGGAGCATAGCAAAAAGGAAATATATGCTAAAGTAAAAAGGGATAGGGAATATTGGAGCAATTGTTGCGCATGTTCTGAAGTGACATGTCATTTAGTAGAAGAGAAATCGTTTAGTCAAGTTATCTTAGATTTCTATGCCTTATCCTCAGCTGTGTTGCGTTCAATACGACATGAGTTTGACTCGGGATTTATTGCCCTGAGAAAAGAATTAAACGTCCAATCACTAAGACATCTTATTATAAAGAGATAAATATACCTATCGCACCCGGCCGGAAGTTACTGCCAGCTACTCAAAAATATGATAGCGTCACAACGGTAAGCAGAACGGGTGCCGTTAATTTCCGGTGACTCAGCGTTTTCAGACATCGAAACAAAAAACAAAACAAAAGGAAACGTAACATACACAACTAAAAATAATGACCAGAAACTAATTTATATACACATGGTACCCCAAGGAAACCCATGTGTGCATTCAAAAGTGGAAGGTAATTTTTAGTCGACAACCAAAAGACATTGTTAACTCGGCAACGATGCTAACCGCGGCAGACATAAACACAGCCGATTCCTTCCACCAAATAACTTGGCCCCGGGGTAGAGCGACGCGCCCACCATCTCACCTCCAACTGACCGATCTTCGTCGCTGACCATAAGAAGCAGCCAAGACTAGCAGGACCAGAAGCAGCAGCCACCACTGAAGCCAGACTCTCCCAGTCTTGTTGATGAACTCAGCAGCAGCAGCAGCTGAACAATCCAAACCCAGCAGCAGCAGCTGCCCAGGCCGATTCGTATGTGATAGTCCTTCTAAGTACTGCCATGCTACATTCTTATGCGATAGTCCTTCTAAGGACTGCCAAGCCACATTCTTATGCGATAGTCCTTCTAAGGACTATAAGACAAGATTCTTATGCGATAGTTCTTCTAAGGTCTGCCTCGCTATATACTTATGCGATAGTACTTCTAAGGACTACCAAGCTGCATCTCTTGTGATCGTCACCCATAGGACGAACAGGCTACCTCAGCACTGCCTTGCCTGCCTCTGGTCTGCCGCCGTGAAACAAGACGATATTTCGATTGGCACTCCCTCACTTCATATCGGATTACACAAAACGATACCTGCACATACTTTTGCCAGATTGGTGAATAAAATTTGGCTTAGATTTTAAAACCCTAGCCTTTGTTATCCTTGCTTCGATCGTATTATCCCACATAACGTTTCTGTTTGCGGGGTTAACAGCACCTGCTTGACGTTCCATAACATACCCCTAATCCTATAAACATTTTGGAAACATAATTATTTACACAGATATATTAAAACAAAAGCTGCGTGGGGTAAAGGTCAAGGGTAAATCAAAAGATATCACTCATCGTACAGGGATGAATCTAATCCTATAACATAACCTATAACAACAAAAATGAAATAAGAAAAAAAGTTCTAATCGTTCATTGCCCGATAATCGAAGACACGAAATAAATGTATGCACAACGCTTACAAAGTGTAGGGTGGGAAGAAGAAAATAATGTAAAAGAAGCAGCAGTATAAATCTGAATGTTTTACATTTACATTCAGCAATCATTCCTTCTGTTGACAGAGCGAAAACTGTTCAGACTTTAGATAAATATAACTATTAAGGCTTTTTATATTCTACTAGAAACATTCGCTTATTAGATGCTTGGCAGTAATTTATTTATCTATCTACATATCGTACGCGTTATAGTATTTTGTTTCTTCAGTTTTAAGTGTATTTCTTTGTTCATTATTTTTGGTTTCCATTCATTAGTTAATGTTCCCTAGCCAGTACTCTCTCCCATGTTCTCATCATTTGATCTGTGGTTCCTTTAATTTACCTGTCAAAAAGACCGTACCGCTCTTTGTCTGTATTTTTTTTCGTTATTAATTTACTCTATTCGCCATCCAGCTGATTATATTACAAATTTTGGAACTTGTAATTAATCCTTCGACAGACTGCGATTCTTTGTCTTCACCTCACATGATTGTTAGCAACACGCGCTCTTCAAAGTTAGCAATCTTTTATTTTCGTTTCTCATATATTCTGTAAATATTAACTATTCCTTGTAAGGCTTTGTCTTCTCGTCAATGTCATTGTTTTCTGGACTTAATGGCATGTCATTTTGAAAGAACTGTTCTCCTACAGCAAAGCCGATTCTAGTTAGCAGCTTGAAGGGCCAATGCACTTTAATACCAGGTGCTTTAAGCTTAGATTCGTGGTGGTGTAGTGGATATCAGCTCGGAATTGGAAACGAAAGAGCCAAGTTCATATTCGATTCGATTTCGTTATATTCGCTTACGCGCAAGTACTCTTGGAAAAGTATGAAATAACCTCTTCTCTCTCCAGATGTAGTTTAATTAGTAAACGTTGTATCAGCAAAAATAATTATCTAAAAATAATCGTATAATATATAAAAAAAGAAAATGGTTGTTCAAGCGAGAAAAACAAATTAATCAATGATAATCAATTTTAACTACATATACTTGGAAAAGTATCAGTTGATTGGATATGTTTCTGGCATCAAATCATCTTTAAAGTAATGTCCACAATCTTATACTGAATGACCAATCTTTACTGAGTTGAGTTTGGTGGAAACATATAACTTTGGGAAATACTGACCTGATTGTTGAATAATTATGTATGCTAAATCAATGAAGTTCACTCACCATTCATCCGCTCTAAAATACTCTGAAATATGGATATTTATTTATACTTAAAATATAAATATTAAGTATATATAATTGTAATGGTCTTTACACTTTTACAAAATTAAGATATATCGTTGCAGAACATTGTTCTGTCATATTGCTGTTTTCCTTGGGTCCAGTTCTTGACCAGGACAATAAGAATCAGCATCCAGTTGGTTTATACATAAATACTGAAATCTATAGTGTTTTTGTCTTACATACATAATAACCACACGCAATTTTGACCAATGTTATATAGCTTCCTGTGGCTGTTTTCTGAATTTCAATTTATCTTTATAAACTGTTTGTCACACACGGCGAGAAATGTCAGTCTATACTGCTATTTAATGGGTTGAAATGATCCCCCAAAAATGGAGCTTGATACGAACCAATGTAACATAGGATCCAGTGAAAACTGAAATTGAAAAAAGATTCTCTAAATATGGGACAATGTTGAAGTTTTGAAAGGATTAGAAAGTTATTGTTAGTATTCTTGAGATTTTCTCTGAAGTCGATAGAAGTAATGACGTAAATAGGAATTGACTCTTTTAAGCTGCAACGTGCAAATACGCTTGAAATTTAAAAATATTGCGAGAATATGCATTTATCTACAGTCACTTAGAGGCACATTATTATCCATTAAGAAAGTTAAAATTAGTGATGGAAATATGTATTTAGAAAATATTAAACAATTATGTTATTGGCTTACTTGTGACGAACGAACTTAACACATTAACTGATAGCTACGTGAGAACTTTTGGTTTGCAGTTTTCTAATGGTACCAATTTCGAGTTGGACGTGTTTGGCATTTTCTAATATATTTTCATCTCCAGGCGTCAACAATGTGTACATTCGCAGGGATACATTTAGTGTGAAAACTATGTTTATATTTCTGTTTTAGCTATAAATAAAATCATACATTTTTGTCGTCTGTATACCTTATTATAAAGTTGACAATTGCATTCCGATTTGGTAAATGAACTCTGATAGGCAACGTGTTGCAATAAATCCTGAAATTAAACTCAGTACCAAAGATATTTTTACTCGTATATATTTGTATTCCACGCAATGCATCTATCTTTGATACTAATCATTTTTACAGTCGTGATGGATGTTTCTTGTCCGTATTTAAACGTTTAAAATCGTCGGGATGAAATAAAATCATGCTCAATCAACTTAATGCTTACAAAGAATAGTAACTATTTGTAAAACCGAATGGTTCAAATAAAAACAAAAATGTGTTTATCGCAGTTAAACAGAGTTATACAGAGTTACTTTTTCCAAATATATTAAGTGCTGGAAATGTCGTTTCTAAATTGGTCAACTGTAAGACAAATGACGTTTACAGAATACTTCAATGACGTTTTTGAAAGTACATCTTTATAATGATTACAAATGAAATTTAATCAAGTACCTTATTATTTTTTCCTTAACGAATTTAAGAGATTCATTTTTAGATATCCTGTTAAAATAAATATATGGTTCGATTTTATATTATACTGACTTTTGTTGATGTTATGCATGCAACGGTTTACATATTAGCAAAACTTATCCAGTATTCCGATTATTAATGCTAACACTTCGTCTACAATATATGGAACTAAAAGATCCTCTTCATGTTTAGTAATACTCATTCTCATCAACACCATCCCGTGTGCATAAATATCATTTGATCGAATATTTATTTCTGCTCCGGTTTTGAAATTATTTAATCTTGTAAATCATGTAAATTTCTTCATGGCGACATCAGCTTTACTGCGATTAAATATGACCGACATCAGACGGAGAACAAAATAAGGAAGACGTTACACATAATAAACACTATATTGATGTGGTTATCAGAAAGAATTCTCTGTCCATTGATGAAGTGTTTACTTCAAAGTTTATCTTTATCATGTTTCTTGAATGTTTCCCGAATATAATTACTTTTGATGTGTGATTATGAGATTTGGTTGGATTGAATGAACTTAATTCCTTGAAAAATAAATTATGTATAACCGAAGATAATCTAGATATACCGTGGAAATTCAAAATGTATATGTATACATAAACACCTTTAATCCATTTGTCTTTAAATTTCTCTTTTTAATTTTCCATATCGCTCTTACTGTTGCAGCAATGATTAACAAAGTAACTATCACCACGAGCCATTTTATCATGATCCTTTTATTACCCCCCCCCCAATGCTTACCTTCCTTTCCTAAAATATTTAATCTATCTTTTAACTGATTCGTGCTAATCCTTGCTATTGGTTTCAATAACTCTGTCATCGTTTCTAGTGTAACTTTAGAGAATTTGTTCATTATCGTCCCCCATAATTCTGTGCAATTATTTAAGCTTTTATCAACTATCCATGTTATTGTGTCATCCTTCATATTTATCTTCGACCTGGTAATATGGGGGTAAGGATATGGATATGCCAAATTCTGAATACCCCAGGTGGAAGTTTAATTAGGGA
>OZ038478.1:149564682-149664682 GCA_964036315.1 Acanthosepion esculentum | reverse complement strand
TTACTTTATAACTTCTTGATAATAAATTATTTCTTCAATAGTGTACTTATGAGAACCCTATTGAAGCAATATTCTGTAGAATTACATTTGTTGCCTCAAATCATTTTGTCATCTCTGAAGAAATCGTATATCATTCATTGCCATTTAGAATTGGTGTTACGTAGTTATTCTGTACTGATTTTTCTTCTGGTAACATTTGCAACATTTCCCTCGATATTGCCCTCAAAGTTAGGCTTTTTGTGTTCACATTTTTCGTCGTATCTAATAACACTTCCTTGGTTGTTGCAAACATGGTTGAATTTATTATCTCCACTTTGCATTTCGAATCTTGGAACATCTCATTGGTAATGACACTACATTCGGTTCTTTTACAATTGATGTGTAATCCTTTCTCCTCGTGTTGTTTTACAACATTTGCTAAGAGTTTCTGGAGTTTTTGAAAAAATTACATACTCGGTTTTATATAAACCAGAAATTTTATATTTGGCCCGTTGCTGCATGCTTTGTCGAATGGCATTCTCACCTTGGTCCGTCTCCGGCGAGCCCGCTATGCACTAAATGTACACCCTCACATTTTGTTTCAATATCCGCTGGAATATCGCTGAAGACCTGTCGAAGATCAGGCTTGATTTCTCTCTGTCTTTCCTGACTATGTCTGTGAAATTCTAATTTCACTGGTGTCGCCAGTAACCTTAGTTAACTTCAATAACACTCATTAACAAGTGTTAAAATAACAGCATTTATGTATAGTGCTATAACTGATTTAAATCTCGAATACATAAACAAAAGTAATTCGAAGAAGTCTCTTCAGCTGGGAGAAGGAGTTTGTGGGTTGAAATTATGGCTAAAATATCAAGATTTTAACGAAGGCAGCTGATTGAATGAGTTCGAAAAGGGACGTAGAGAACAGTACTTTAGTTTAGAGAGACAAAAAGACCATCCAGCAAGGAGTATTGATCTTCTGGCGGTGAGACCAGTTCGAACTTATGTCCTTTCGGTTTTCTGCTTTTTTGAAGGTTGCAAAATGCCAATCGCACTTCAAAATTATTTTGTCATACGCATCGAAAATGAGGAAAGAGAGCAGACAGGAACCCGATATGAGTGGTGGTCTAAACGGTATAATGGTATTGTGTCATACATATCGAAGTATATATATATATATATATATATATATATATATATATATATATATATATATATATATATATATATATATATATATATATATATGTGTGATGATCCAATCAAGTCCTATTAATAAAATATTAAATGTTAAATGTTAAAACCTACACACAAAGAACACTCAATGTTTATTTTCGTTAATTCGCAGGTGAAAATGATCATTTACTAATTGTATCTTAATACCAATTTCATGATATATATATATATATATATATATATATATATATATATATATATATATATATATATATGCGTGTGTGTGTCCAATTTAAGATTCATACGGCTGGCAAAGGTCTTTTGAATGACATACTGATAACAAAAAAAATTGAAAACATGACATTGAACATTGCAATAAAAAGTTAAGAGAAAGTTACAATAATGTAATGGAATTGTAAATAGTAGCAATAATAAAAATAATGATAACTTTTCTTTCAAAGTATTACAAAATAACATGTGAGAAACAATGATAATTCACACTTTTTCTTTGCAATAAGAATATATATTAACGTAAAGTGTATCGACACGTGTGAGCGAATCGGCGTGCCGAGTTCTATTGCGCTCACTTGAGAATGTACATTGAGTTGATTGGCGTTATAACTTGGTGTTATAATGAATTTCTTGTCAAAATACAGAGACGGAAGCAATGGGAACAACAATACATTTTCTATGTACCGTGTCTTTCAGTTCATTGTCGATTATGGCTCACCACAATCTCCTGTCTTTAGTATCGTTTAGAATAGTTTGCATTTTTGATAAGTCTCCTAAACCCTGTTGTGCTAACCAGTAACACAAGTTCGTTAAGTAGGAATTTTATTTTTTCTTTTCTCCATCTTGCCTACATTATGACTTGTGGCTGTCAAGTTTTCTAAATAACTTAAATGAACAGATATGTAAAAAAATATGCCGCAGCCCTGGTAGGCAGCCAACAGGTGCTAGATCTTAGCCAGAGATCCCCAGTAAGTAACAATGATTCAGGGTACCCTAATTCTGTCTCCTAGTCGAGACACCATTGTCGTGTGTAGTTTTAGGTCGTACTCAAGACCATCCTCCATAATTATTTAAAAAAAAAGACAGGACAATAAAATAATATATCAATCGCTACTTCCTTTCATCTTCTTACTGAGTGCCAATTACTTGATCTTTTCAACCATAACAATCTGGTAGCTTCTTCTGCTGCCAATGTTATTGAGTGGATAGCCTTGTTTTTTTTTCTAAACCTGTTACACCTAAACTTGGCAGTATCTTACATACTGATCGTCCAGTAAATGATTTCAATCGGTTCGCGCTGGGCTCGCCAATCATGTGTTTTACATTCCTCGACAATCTGTAAATATTTTCCAAGCTTTCTTTCGTTGGCTTCGTTCCTATTCTCTTCCCAAGGGACTGTTAATTCTATCATGATGATTTGCGTCGTCCTTTCAGAATAAATAATCATGTCTGGACGAAACTTACTTTTTATTATTTCCATTGGAAATATAAGCTGCTTGCCTATGTCTACTCTCATGTGCTCGTCCATGGCAGAGCTGAGTAGGGACATTTTCTTCTTCGATGTCTTTACTTTTCTGGCATTGACAAAATTCATTGTCTTTTTATTTGGTTCATATTTGTTTCAGTTTACACTCCTTGGGACTATTGTTGTAAGGACCGCTAAAACTTTATCATGTCGCCATCGGTACCGCGGCTTGCTAAGCGATTTGGGGCAACCGCTCAGTACATATTGGAGGGATCCTTTTTTCTGGTATAATGGGCATAGTGGATAATCTATATTTCCCCACGTGTGGAGGATTACCTGACTGGGTAGTGTACCATACACTGTCTGCACAAAGAAGCTTGTATTACTGGGATTAGTATACCAGATATCTGTCCAGGAAATCCTCCTTTTTTCCAGGTTTCTCCATTTCGTCCAGGCTCCCTGTTGACCTAAGGCTACAATTTTACTGGATCTAATTTTCTCCACACACGATCTCTCGTCATATTGAAGACCGTATTTCTCTTCTTTTCTTTTTACCACCCACGTGGATTGGAAGAGTAGGCCTGATCTGCCCACTCCTACCTTTCCTACTAGCGCTTTTTGTCTCAACCTTTGTTCTGTGGTACTGAGCTCGTGCTTTGCCTTCCACTTTCTCTCAGTTCGTACCTCTATTCCTGCTTCTGCAACTTTAGGATGTTTTGAATCTCCATATAGGATTGCCTTTATTGTTTTCACCACTTTAAACTCTTCGACTAATCCTGTGTTGGGAAGTTGCAACGCATTGAAATTCTATAGAGAGCTGCACTGTTTAGACTCCTCGGTAATCTGAGCCATTTTCTCAAATATCCGCTCATTTTATTCTCCATTTTCTCAACTCTAGTCGATGCCACTTCATATAACATCAGTGACCACAGAATATTTGACAGAATGGTATATTAGTATAGCCATATTTTAAAACGGCCTGGGAGCCTTGACTTTTCTACTTTGGTCAACATTGCTTCGAGGTCTGCAAAACATTTCTGGGTAGCATCAGTATCTTTGAAATTAGCATTGAATGCCTTTCCCGGACACTTCACTGGATTTTCTTTAAGTGACGTGATCATAGTCACTGCAATTTTGAATGGAACTTTTCTATTACAAACCCTCTTTTGAGTACTAATGACCTCGATTTTGTGGGTTTAAACATCAATGGTACTTAGGTCATTATCTTTTCTAACCCTTGCAACATCCACCGACATCTAGGGACTGTGGGTGTTCTAACTGTCATGTCACCCATATATGCACGGATTGGGGGTTGTAGTACGCCGTTTCTCATCACTGGACCTCGACACACAACTCCTGAGGATTTTGCTAACATATTCATTGTTAAGCTAAATAATATCGCTGAGATGGCGCATGCAGTTATAATCCTCCTTTCTAGCCAATGCCAATCGGAAGGTATGAAATATGTGGTTTGTTTCTAATGTTAAAATCATTATAATAATCGTGTATTAGATTCCGTACACTAATAGAGACATGTTATCTTCTGAAAGCTTCCTGGACCAGTTTGTGTGGAACGGATCCATATGCATTAGCAAGGCCCAGCCACAGTACAACTAGATAACATCTTCCTTCTTTTGCTTATCTTAAGAGATGCGTTATTACGCCAATATGCTACAAACAAAGTGAGAAACCGAGAATCCCTCCCTTTTGTATGGAAGTGTCTACGTAATTGTTGGCGCTTAGATAATGCCGAAGTCATTTGGCCAAGATGCTGAAGAATATTGTGTTCTCAGAGCCCAGCAAAGAAATCATTCTAAACTGTTCAATTCCTTTTGAGTTTTCTTCTTTAGAAATCCATACAGCATTAGCAAACCTACACTGTCTTGAAACATTAACTCTTCTCCAAATAGCTTTTAATATCTTCCAGAGATGTAATTGAATATTCGGACATCTCTTATTGACACTATAGGGGACACCGCTGGGTCCTGGGGCCGAAGCTGATGTAGCTGCCAATATGACCTCCTTAAATTCTTTCAAGATCGGTGCCCTCAAGTCGAAATCAGTTTCATTCAGTTCAGTTTTCACTAATGCATTATTTCTCGTAGGAAAAAATATATTTCTTCCGCCGTACACTCAATATAACAATTTCTCTTGTCTGCGAGTAATCTCTTCGTAAAACCAAAAGGATTTGAAATAAAGGCAGATCTTTTCCTAGCCCTCTTTTTCACACGCTTTCTATGACTTTACGCTCTACGAAGAGTTCTAAGTTTTTTTCACAATATATCTCGGAGTTCTGAAAGAGGTACTTTTTCTATCACATTTGCTTGTTTTTATAGTTTCTTTAGAGATTTTAGCTTGTGTCTCAACTGGTGAATTTTCATTTCCCCGTGGTTATTTCTGGGCTCTTACTTGCTTTCCTTTTGAACATAACCGAATCTCTGAGACGCATAACTAATGATGATAGTCGTCATTGAATATCATCTAATATCTGCATCCCCTTTCGATATCGTTCTTAAAATATCAATTATATACTGGTCAAACTGTTGCTCTTCTTATTTCTGGGGCCATTAAATTCGCTTTCTGGTCACACTCGCTGGATTTCGAGAGACAAGCACATGGAGGGACGGGGCTCCGTGGTGTTTATTCCGGCCATGCTCCACCTCTGGCTCACCATTGAAATTACCTGTTCGTTGTGACTGCTTCTCTTCCTCCAAACATTTCATCCTGCTCTGCTGGATTTTAAGACCACGCATTTTTTTCCATACCTTCCCACAGAGGCATTTCACTTTCGTAATCTGGGTGTAATCCTTGGTCGAAAGCCCTTTATCCTTCCTAATGGAGATTTCATTCATTGCCCCCATATCGGAATCCCCCGAGGTTATGTATTTATTGTAAAACTCGTAAACAAACAATGGTTGCTTCCTATTGGAAGATGCATGCTAACCTAGCTTTCCGATTTGTCAACTGTCTTTCCAGTTTTCACCAAAACTATCCTCTGGTCATCATCTAGTCTTTTCCTAGAAGTCACTGAATAATTCAGAGTTCCCTCCTTTCCTGAAGGAATTTCCAGTTTTCCGAGTCAACATACACTAAAAATGACTTAAAAAATGAAAGGAAAACGCCTGAATCCATCATCCCCCCAAGGTTATGTATTTATTGTAAAATTAATTCATTTTGAAGCTGTATAATACAAATGAATGCGTAGCCATTTCATTTAACCTTTTATTGAGCATCTTTAAATTTTTAAATTTCATTTCAAAGATGCTATATAACGTATAATTGATCTAACACCTAAATAATTTCAGTTAAATTGCCGTATATTCATGAACGTTCCTAATTTGCTAATTTTGAATTAATTTCAAATATATACTTGTAAAATTAAACCATCATTTTGTTTGATAAATTCAGGTGAGTGAAGAAACGTGTCGACTAAACTAAGCATAGTCTTCCTCTTGTCTTTACATTCATTTTGTCTCTTCTAAAATTTCATGTACGTTTCGGTCGGCCCATCTTCAGAAAAATAATATCGCCAGCAAATAAAATTTAGAGGTTGAAAAAAAATTATTTTCAACAACTGGTCTTAAAATATAACAAACTAGGGAAAAACACCATTTTCGTAGTTTGGCGTTGGATTGGCGACCGGCTCCCCGAATAAGTTAAACTTATGTAATCCTTCAAATCTATATGATCAGCGACATATGGTAAAATAAAAGCTGCTGCTTCATAAGAACAGCGCTCAAGATGTTTTCAAGCGAGGCGGGAATGGCATTATTTCAAATGCAAGAATTATAATCAATAGAAATGTAGATGCTGTCTCTACTTGCACGAATTGCAGTGATGTATATATTTTATGAAAGAGAGGAAATTATATAATATTTCAGGGCAACTTAAAACAATTATCACGTTAAAAAACTTATTTTGTGTTTGGTAATACCCATAAAACATTTAACCATGAAATAAAAAAAAATATACAAATTTCGTAAAGCCCGCCTTTCCCTTATGTCTGTTGACAATTTTCACGAGTTTTTCAGAGAAGGAAAATGCGTCTGTCTCTATCAAAGAATTTGCTTTGCTTTAACGCTTTCCTTTTTAACATTTGTGCCAGAAAATTATGCATTTATAAGATTTTCCTAAATCTATTTTTCGAATAATCTCCCTCTTTCTCAATATTATATTCAATAAGATGCTAACTACAAAAATTCGAACATACTATCTGCATTGTTCGTCACTCTCATCCAGATATTATAACCTATTGTTACAGGTGATTTTTCGCGCATTAGGTTATTTTTAATTCATTCATTTCTTAATTCATCCAGTGATTTTGATATAGAGACTTGAAGCCACAGAAATATAATTTTACAGAAGGATTCTGAGAATTCTATCAACTGATCATGTGAGCAATGACGAAGTTTGACAGCAAAAAGTAAAATTTTACTCAGAATCAGAAAGGTCAGTTGAAATTTGTAGGGTGCATAATCAGGAATGTGGCTTTAGGAACGTTGATACATGACTTATAGTTGTCCTGGTTAAGACGTTAAATTACATCCGCGTACTAGGTAAGACGATAAACTACATCCAGCAGCAAAGCCTCTGATCAGAAGGCTTTGAGGCGCGTGGGACCACCTTTTAATTGCTGGTGGTCCCAGGTCCACCCTGACCCGGGGTGGTAGCAGCTGTTAGAGTCCCAGCTATGGGCAAATCGTTAAATACTACCACCAATAATATTTTGAAAAAATTATTACCAGCAATACATTTTTGAAGGGAAAATATTACGAGAAACAGATTTTTGAGAAAACAAAATATAACCAGCAATAAAAAAAATGTTGTCGGCATTAAATAATCCATTTAGGTTAATATGCCATAAAACAAAATAAACCAAACCTAATCTAAACGAAAGAATACATATTCTATTCATACGAATCTATCCTAAAAATGTTGTCGTCGTTAAATAACCCATTGAGGTTGATATGCCGTAAAACAAAATAAACCAAACCAAAACAGATGAATTATGGAAGTGAAGAGCTCTTGTCTAAGAGAGATAACAAAAAAACTGCTACAGAGGAGAGGAAAATGTGGAGAGACGTAGTCGCTAACATCTTGAAGGGACATAACACATAGAAGAAAGTTGTTTTTTTAGCTTTGCTTCTTCTTTAACATGATATGTAGATTTCTACCTTCAACACAGCATTAAATTACGTCCACCAATGGAAACTATTATGATTAAGGAGCCTTGTAATCTAAGTTTGCCATTTTGTTTGCTGGCTTTATAGAATTCTATATTATTTATATTTTTTTTTATTTTTTCTAATAAACTACCATTTGATTCTGAATAATGTTTTTATATGATGGTGTGTCTGTTACCAATTCGTTGTGAATTAATATTTATATTTGAGTGTACTTTTCTCATATTATATCTAGAGTCTTTTTTCGTCATCATTCTTTCTCTCCAGAAGTATTTGTATATTACCTTTCATTCAATCGAATCTTTCTATATCTGTTCTGTTTTATATTCAAATATATTTTTCTTTTATATTATTTATTCTTTAAAGTTTTTTCTGTCACCTTCTCTTTTGTATAATTTCCTTATTGATATTTCAGTTTTGAAAATGTCTACAGGTCTTTTTTTATTCAGTTTCACATTCCAAGCACTTCTCTTGCACTCTCTATTATTTGATTGGCTCCATTATGTACTTCTTTCCTACAGATTCTTTTCTTTTATTTTAGTTCATTTTCCGCCACGCACAATCTAACATTTCTCTTCACACCGCTATTTTTCACAAATATTTTATGGATGCCGTTTCCCCCCGTTTAACACTCCGTGTAATTTCTTTACGTTTTTCCTACTTTCATTACTCTCTATATTTCTGAGATGAGGTATTATGTACATTATTTACATTATTCGGATTATTGTACTCATCTTTGTCGCCATATTTTTTACAAAGTTTTGGCTGTTGTACGCTTCGGCCTTCTTAAGGTAGTTGGGATGTCGAACTGAACCCTTTATTTCGCTCACTGGGGTAGACTGTTCTAGTTCCATGTTTAATGGATGTCAGTTATCAGTTATCCCCAGTTACTTTCCTTCTGAATGTTCTACACTGCCTTATTGAAATCACACTCTTTGGGTCCTGTGACTGGATCTAACCAACACCTTTATCCACTGTGCCATGTGTCCTTGAGACATCTGTAAATGAATTTCTGGGTATTATAAACCTAATGTCTTCAGCAACCATTTTTACCAGTGCTCATATTGCAATTTTTTATGTTATCCAATAATGTTATTACCAGAGCTCATATTGCAACTTATTTTTTTTATTATCGCTTTTTGTGGCACTCCTTATTACTGGTTCCCATATTTGTTCATTTTTATCCTTGGTTGGCTGAGGAAATTTTTGTGGACTACCATATGTGCTGATTCTTTCAGTTTACGAATTTTCAAATGGT
The DNA here is from genome assembly GCA_964036315.1 of Acanthosepion esculentum. Taxonomy (NCBI): domain Eukaryota; kingdom Metazoa; phylum Mollusca; class Cephalopoda; order Sepiida; family Sepiidae; genus Acanthosepion; species Acanthosepion esculentum. The sequence continues at coordinate 149,655,606 of OZ038478.1, read as the reverse complement.
GTTATTTGCCTATGATCTCAACCTGATCCCAAAGATGGCGGTGATCTCCATTCTCTCGACATCCCAACTACCTGAAGAAGGTCGGAGCGTACAACGGCCGATATGTTGCAATAAATATGGCGACAAAATGAGGACAATAGTCAGAATAACGTAAATAATGTACTTTCATTACGTTTATATTTCATTTGTTCACATTCGTACTTCTGTTTCCTCTCACGATACGCATTTATTTTGCTTTTGTTTTTTTTTTAATTTGTTTTAATATTCTATTCTTTACTTCGTTTGATTTATTTTTCGTTTATATTACTTTAATTTCTAATGCTATCCACTTGTTTTTTTCTTGACCAAAAATTCTCCATCCGGTAAATCACTCCATCAGTCGAGCTTTCTTCCTAATATCGTCCCATATTTCTTTCCGTACATTTTACTGCCTATTTTCTATATGTAAAAAGGTGTTTTCATATCCGGAGTTCTACATCTTTATACGCGTACCAATTCCATTCATATCCGGAAATTCTTTCACAATATATTAATCATTTTTGTTCCATTTTCCACTATATCAACTTTAGACTTGATTTCTCAATTTTATCTTTGAAAGGTTGACTATGCATTGTTTACTGTATTTGTCTAGATCGTCGCTCATCCTTTCCCAGACTGGCACTACTGTCAACCGCACATATTTAAAAACCTCAGTCGACCTTGTGCCACGTCCAAGCTACGCTTAGAAAAATCAATATATTTCAATACTCAGACATGCTTGAATGCGAATCAATTTTACATACCTCGATAGATATTTATTTGGTAAAACATTTATTTTATACAGGTTACTACACATATTTCACCGTTTGGTATTAAATACGGCCATGGAAATGAATACAGTTGGGTTTAGAAAGATATAATAATCATGGATTTTTTTATCATGAAGAACGCATAAGATATTAAACCAATGCAAAATCAGTATCAATATAACTAAATTAGATTTGGATATATGTTACTTTCAGCGGATGAATATGCATAAAACATTTAACAACAAAGATCATTATAAGGCAGGTAATTAAACCTGGGCCATTTGGGAATTTATGGGGACATTCCATAGTCTTCCCGTCGACTGAATTCATCTTAAATAAAAGCCCTAATTTATCGTTTTTTTTTTTTGCTGGACCGGCCCCTCTTATATTCATCCCTGTCCACCCTACAAATCGATTGTGTTTCTAGAAAGAATATTTTTTCTTTGTGTCCCTGGCGGGGTGGGGTGGAAGAGGTGGCTGTGTGAGGTGGTGTTGAGATTGGACTGAGGGAAGAACTGGAAGGAGAGGGGGATGTAGCACGGGAAGAAGGGAAACTCCTTGCTTTGGGTATTAGAGTAATTTCTTTAGGGGAATCAGGGACGGATAGAGACCTGGTTTTGTCCATCACCCAATCCGCCCTACTACGCCCCGAGTGTTTTTGATATCGCGTCTCAACCTCCTCCTTTCTATTTCTCCTTAGATATAATGCCCGAGATGCTGGCATTTTGTCCACCTCCATTTCCGTCTCCGCTTCATGCTACTTTTGTTCCTATTGTTGATGCTGTTTCTCTTGCTTTTCCTTCCGCTTTGGCTGTGGCGTTTGTTGCACCTCTTTTCTGGCTCTTTTGTACTTTCTGCCTGCTTGGGACTTTCTTTCTACCGTTTTCTTACCCGCTGATGTGGTGGTGGTTATTTCTTTCGTGTAGTCTCATCTTTTGACGGGTTGATGGCACGTTTTTTGTCCACCTGTTTACAACTTCTTTCCAGGCACCAGCGTGGCCCTTCTCCACTACTCCCTCCTCCGTAGGTGCTGCGAGCCGACTTGTAGGCTGACGAGGTTTACCGGGGCTCTCTTTAGCCATGTGTGCCGAGGTATCGCACGACCAACAGCACGGTATCCAGACTTCAACTACGACCAACATCCTCCTTTCTCGGCATATAAGAATTTTTTTTGGTGGGGGCGGAGGATTTCCCCAAATCTCCTTCGGGGCAATGTGACCTGCAACTCGACGTCGCTGGTTGTAATACCTGATTTTTCTATAATTCTCTTTACCTCCTCCATCTTGCCGAATTTAGAAAAGAAGGCCGTCATTCTATCGTCACTGATGTCCACTGGCACCCCATGGCACGAAATCCTTGTTCTACGGGTGCCCATCTACTCGGTTTTTGTAGAATTAGCTCTTTGGTTGTTAACATATTTCCGGCCATCTGTTTCGCATCTTGTTCTGTAGGAAGGAGAATGTCCAAACGTGCATTCGTCCTTCTAGCCCAAACTTTAGGAACAATTTTTAAAATCTTTAGGACCTCTTCCGTTGTTTCCCTGCCAAATCCAATCAATTTGTCGGAGGTCTGCAGGGATACTATTCTGGTGTTCACAGCTTCGAATGCTTCGGGAATGGTAAGGAATACATTGCTCTTAAGATCCGTCGAATTTAGATCTTTGTTGCATAATAATCAGCCTTATTTTTCAGTGGACTATTGTTACAACAGGCCGTTTTAACTGGTGACTCCGGCGGTGGTATATTTGAATTATCTTCCGCCATGATGGCCTGGAAACCACCACGGTGGGGAAAAATAAGTGATTTCTTTTTACTTTTTAAATTTTCTCAGAACAAAAACGAAAAAGAAAACAGTAAAGAACAAACAAAAGAAAACGAAACAAGCAAAACCAAAGACAATGAGCAACAAAAAAAATAAATACGGAAAATTAATGAAAAATAAAAACGGGGAAAGGGTCAAAATACAAGACGGAAAATAAACAATAAAATAAAAGAAATACTTACACAAATAAATATGCACAAAAATTAAAATTGAAAAACTGAAAAATTCAAAAAAGTGTTCAGAAAATACAGTCAAAAACTTAACTTAATGAAAAATTAACTTAATAATAAACTTAATGAATCACTAATGCAAGCTGCTCCAAAAGTACGGTAAGCGCTAATGTAATGTAATGTAATGTAATGTAATGTAATGTAATGTAAGCCGGTACACTCTTCAAAGTCTATATCACCCTCACCCGAGGGGCTAACTTTTCCTACTATTTTATAGTAAGTGGAAGAGTCCATAACAGACTCATTAGAGGGAAGACAACACAACACCCTTATCAGCCTGACTCATCATGGAGTCTTTTTTATTATTACCACACAATACTTTATTCAACCAAAAAAGAAAAAAAAACAGCAATGACCACTTTGAAAATAAAGGTATATATTGGAATTACGTCACAAATATATTTCTTTTTGTCTTTAGATGAAAGACACTTATTTCGCGTGTTACAACAGTCTCTATTCATTATACAAAAAATAATGAAAAGAAATGGATAGGATTTTAATGGTAAATCCAATGAATATTGCATTTTTCCTGGTAATTCCAAAAGTTTATACGTGAAGAAATTTTTTTACTCATTCCCTTGCTTTTCTGTAGTCATGGTATGAAACGAAAAAAATTCTAATATCGTTTCCTTTTCGGATTGACTTGTAACGGTTCCGTGAACTTCCTTTTCTTTTTGGACCTTCTGAGCTCTGGTGCCGATTGTGGGGATGGAACCTAGAATGTGTCAAAAATGACGATGGGATCCCTGTCGATTATACTTTCATACCTTCTGATTTGGTTAATATGCCGTTTATTTACTGACGTTGGTCCTTGAACCATGCACGTAATGTTCCCAATTTGTTTGTCAATTCTACCTATCACTCAATGAGCTTTGTTTTTCCCCAAAACACGAAAATAAACGTTTTCATCGATCCAAAAACGTTTTTTAAGCACTTTATTCTTATTACCTGTCTTTGTTTCATTCGGCAAGAATTTGTCAAATACTGACTTTATTTTCGTAGCAAACATGATCTCCGATGGCGTCTTAGCAGAAGGAACACTAATATTAGGATTTAGCCGATAGACCTGCAAAAACTGTTGTATAGGCGTATCGGTGGGAGTGCCACTCGCCTCTCTCAGTGCTCTCTTGAAATCTGCCTGCCCATTACTACTTGGGTGATATGGCGCCGTGGTAACATGTATAATCAAGAATGACTGACAAAACTCTTTAAATTCACACGATGTAAATTGTGTGCCATTTTCTGTTACAATGCAGACAACGACTCCAAACAGGCAAATAGTTTGCGTAAGAAATTGACTGTTACTTCCGCGGTCGGCTTCTTGCATTTCAATACTTCTCTTCACTTGGAATGACTGTCCACGACTACGAAGTATTGAAAACCATCAAGTGACCCAGCAAAATCCATATGTATCTGCGACCACGGACAATCGATTTTAAGCCAGGGATTGAATATTATCGGGGCGGGGTGGGGTAGCAGCCAAAGCATACCATTTGCACGATCTTTCCGTGTTATCTATATCCCTGTCCACCGGAACGACTAAATAACATATACAATTTTTAGCACGTTTTTGTATGACACACATTAATTTAGGAAATCTTGCAAAAATAAAAATAATTGGCGGATGTTAATGGAACTTTCCGAAACTATTCACAGATAATCGAAATTATTATAAATATTTTGTTTTTATTAAAGTCATGGCAGTAATATTTTTTATATTTATTACCCCCCCCCTAAATAATTTTATGAAAACGCTAGAAATTTGATCGAACCGGGTTTAGTGATTACAATAGTTAAAAGCACAAGTCTTTCAGGAATGCCAATCATGTCTTTTTTTTGTTTTTAACTGGACCGCCCGTACCTAAAAACCAGCTCTGAATTGTAACATACAAAACTCAATAAAACAAAGATATTATTTAATTTCAAATGCTTTTATTTATTTTTAACTGTTTTTATGATTATGGACAATATTTTCTGAAAGAAAATTTTTTTTTCGAATTTTTAATACAGTTATTTGTTATTTCTTTAATTATAATCGATTTTTACATTTAACTTGTTAAAATATTATGAAATTAGTTAAAAGCCGCATCGGCTTTCCTAAGTGCCTTTATGAGATATTTCTTCTTTTTAGCGCTTTGTAAATTGTATCGTTTTGTGTAATCAGATGATCCGCAGTAATTAAGAAATGTAATTTTGTCTTCAAAAAAATCGTTAAAATGGATGCAAGTAAAAAGTACGGAAGTTCACAAGCAACAAAAACGTCGCGTGGCTTGAGTGTAAGCTTTCTCTGCTGAATGTCGATTTCATTATTGCACATTCTTCGTGTGAAACACATGTTGGGCATTTTTCAGTTCTCGGTCCATTCTGCCTGCAGCTCATAATCATTCCTTAAGTGTTGTCATCACCCTGCTCAAAAGGTGCTAAAAAACAAAAATACATCAAGCCATTGTTCAAACAGATTTTTAAAAAATGGGATTTTTTACAAGGTGATGACAGCTTGGTATTGTCGGCTGGCTGGCCTTTGACCCAGCAATGTCAAAGTCAATTTTGCCTTAATTTCAACACTGTTTTCCTTATCGCTGATTTTTAAAAAATATACATAAAAACACATTTAAAAAAATCCTGGTGTTCAGGTAATAGCAATTTTAACTATTTTTGTCATATTTTATTACCAAAAAAATAAATTTATAATCATTTACACCAACCAATTTCACTTAGAAATGAAAGAGCAGTCTTTGCTTTCAGGAAATACCTAGTTCCATGGGGTGAAGATCAAACGTTTCCTGGATGTTTCGTTCAAATGACGACAAAAGTCATTTTTCAATATTTTTTTTTCAGAGTAAATAGGCTGTAGTGCAACAAAATAACTTTTGATATGTTTGTGATGATTTTTACTTGTTTGTGATGTTTTATCATATCAGATCTGTATTGATATTAGGGGGCTTTAGTTGCCCTCAAAAAGCTGTGCTGCACTTGTGTTTTAATTTATTTATATATTTATAAGTTCTACAGATAGTATCAACAAACTTATGGTGTAAGCTACAGTAATAAAAAAACAAAATAAAAGAAATTGGAATTCTGAAAGTTTATTTTTTACTTTAATATTTACGAGGTATTACATAAGCTGGTTCACGTAAAAAACGTTACGTCAATTATGTCCTTCGTATAATAACTCAAATCTCACGTTAGCTGTCGATATGTGATGACAGCAACCATTCATCGCCTGCCAATAGTCAACGATGTTAAGATCGCTTCCTTTTTATTTTAAACAACATTTTTCTTCCAAAAAATAAGCAAATTTTTTTTTTCAAAATATTTTAAATAATCTTTAAATTTGCTAATCAAATAAATTTTTAAAAACGTATAATTGATTTTTGGACGAATTTTAAAGTAGGATTTTGACTTGGTTTACAAAGTTTTTAAAAAAATGTCTGATATCGGTATTTTTTAGTAATTTTGCTGACAAAAAAAAGATTTTTAACTAAAATATCGGACATGCTAAGAATGAGTAAAACATTTTAAAAAATAATAAAAAATACTTTGGTATTTGTACTTAATAATGATATATATACTTAACCAGATAAAAACATTTTTCATCAAATTTAAGGCCGTTCTTGTCATGCTATGCTCTTTTTGTTTACTTGTGTGGAGGTACCTAAGTAAACATAAATCTTTATCCTTTTAGTTCCCGGATGGCCAACATGGAATTCCTTTAGTGTTTTACTCTGAAGTTTAGATGGGATTACTAATCTGTCTCCGTACATTAATATGTCGTTACAGAGAGAGTAAACTTCTGAAATATAGCGGTCTTTGCTTTTTAATGAGTGCGTTATTGCCTTTATGAAGTCATCCTCGGTCGCTTTGTCTATTATTTCGTTGATTATAATTGGAAGCTCTCTGACAGTATTGCACAAAGTCCTTTTTACTTCGACCTCTGTTCTTTTGGCCGAATTGTCTCTGTCTTCCAGGTTTTCAGCATTTTTAGGTATGAATCTCGCTAACCCGTCTATGTGGCAGATTGTAGTAGATGGGAGAAACTCCATTTTGTAATTGAGGAGAATGGTTCCCTATCTTTGCAGTCTATTAGCTGTATGTGTTAGCGGCATATTTTTTAACCAAATATAGTAAGAAGTGGACGATGGTTTGTCTGCAACACAAAGTGCCTTCTGTGAATAAATCTCTGGAATTTAGTTACAGCAAAAATGATTCCTAATGCTTCTATTTGAGAGTAACCCCTTTCAGCTGGTTATAGCGTCCTAGATACATGGGCAGTTGGCTTTATCTATCCATCCTTTAGATTATGTAAAATGCACGCCCCCATACCGTAAGAGCTAGTATCGCTGGCTACAATGATGTCAAGGTTTGGATCGTAATGAGTCAGGAACAGATCTGATGTAAGGACATCCTTTATTTTCTCAAATACTTCCTGGCATTCGGTTGTCCATCCCCACTCTGTCTTTTCTCAATAATCCATTGATTGGAGCTCTTAAACTGAATTTCTGGAACAAAAAACTTTATAATAATTCGCAAAACCTAGAAAACTTTGCAAAGCCAAAACATTTTCTGGTGTTGGCATATTCTTTATTACCGTTACCATATTTGGGTCGGGACGTCTTCCATTTTTGTCAATTATTTGCCCCAAGTACTTGATTCTCTCCAGGAAAAAAAACTCATAGATCACGTTCTTTAGCTTGAATCCGTAATAATGGATTCTCGTGTACACATGCCAGACGTGCGATTTGTGCTCCTCGATGCTCTTACTTTTCATTTGGACTTCATCGAGATAGGCCACAGCAAAATGCAGACCATTTACATCGTGTCCATTAACATCTGTTGAAAAATGGAGGTACATTCACCCCGAACGGAAGTCTTAGAAATTTGTATAAACCCTTGTGGGTATTTATACAAAGGAGCTTCGAGCATTCCTCGTCCACGGGTATTTGTAGATATTCATCACTTAAATCAATCTCAGATAAATTTTTCCCCCACTGAGCTTAGCGAATAACTCCTCTGAACCTGGAAGAGGATAAGGGTGATCCGTTAGGGTGCTGTTCAGCCTCGCCGAGAAGTCACCGCATACACGAACTTCCCTGCTCTTCTTTTTAATATAAACTGTGGGGGATGCCTATTCGTTGTATTCTACCTTTGTCAGACCTCCCATTTCCTCAAGACGATTCAATTCTTCGCCAGTCTGATTTACCGAGGCAAATGGAACGCTACCTTATTTTTTAAAAAATGGATTAACATCTGACTTTAACTCAAACATAGCAGACATTTTAGCGCATTTTCCTAGTCTTTACTGAAAACGCCGGGAAACTTTTTAAAGTTCACCTTTCAGCTTTTGTGTTTCGTTAGACAGATTCTCGACTCTGACATGAGTTAATAAACATATCCCAAAGTTGAAACTGTTCTAACCAATCAGTCCCAAACAGATTACCCGTATTCTTCATAATATACACATTAAGTTTTAAAGTTTTACCTTTGAATGACACGTTCGTTATAAGTTCACCAATAAACTTAATAGTGTCGCCAGTTACTGTTTTGCGTTTCCTTTCATTTTTACAGTCGGCTTAACCAATTTCTTCCACGTTTGATAATTATGTATAAGTCTGAACCTGAATCTAGCTGTAGCCGTATATTTTTTGTTACATATTTGAACTTCTGTATATTTTCTGATGCTACTGCACATTCTGGTTCATAAGACTTGGTAGATTAATAAAAAAAATCTTGTCTTGCTCTTAATCCTGCAGTGAGAACATTTGTGTCCCATTTTATTACAATTAAAACATTTTTTAACTTTAAAAGGACAATCTGTATTCCAGTTTAATTGACCATACCTAAAACATGGTCTTGAAGGCAAAGTAACGTATTATTTTTTTGATTGGCTCATTTTAAATTTTCTTTTGCGTATTTTTTTAATGTTAGTCACGCCACTCTGTTCGATGTTTCTTCGAATTCTGTCTAAGGCTCACGAAACGTTGGAAATCTTCGACAACTTGCTGTAACGTAACGTCGGGCTCGTTTTCAAGGTTGTTGAGCACCCTATGACGTATTTCGGCGTCTTTCGCTGAAATCAAAACCTGAACGAAAATCACGCATTTAAAATTATTGGCGCGTAACTCTGCCAATTTGAAATCATCGCTGTGTTTGTTGACTACACTCGCAAAAGCAGTATAATCCTCGTCTTGTTTACGGGTGAGATTCATGCATTTCCAACGATTGTGGAACAATGACGTTTTGGGACTGAAGTGTTCCGTTAATTATTGAACCACCCCTTTATATTTCAAGTCGCTTGTTTTCTTTGGCAAAATATAGTTAACAAACTTAATATATTCTGTTGTGCCTAATTTCCTGAGGAGTAGGAGAACCTTTTTCTGGTCAGCCCAATTTGAACAATCCTGATTGTATACGTCCTCGTAACGATTAAAGTACGACGCAAAAGTAATTTCATTTTCAGTTGGGAACGTGAAGATTTCAGTAGCACTCGATATAGCATTTGGAGAGAACGCGTTCTCGCTATCCTCATATTGTCTTTTATTGGATAAGAGCCTTTGCTCATTCTATGTTTTAAGGAGCAATTCCTCAAGCTTCTGTTGTCTAACTTTTCTAGGTGCAGTTTTTAATTTTCTTTTTCATTTTGCAAACGCAATTCGGCTGGTTCTAGTTGGAATTTCTCTTGTTTTTCTTGGAATTTATTTTCCAACAGGAGTTCCTGCTGATGATTTATCAACTCTAGAATTGGACTTTTAAATTTATCCGCTTTAATGCGGTGGTACAAAAAATTATTTTTATTTTAACTTCACCCAACAATAAAACTGCTTGACTTGAACCATTGTTTTCCAGAAAAATTTAAAACCGAGAAAGTGGGTAATTTTTTTACGCTATTAGCGAAAACAATAAGTCTGCTTGACTTATTGAGTTCATTTACTGTCCTGTTGGAAAAAATAACAAGATTCACCAACCTTCTTCGCAACCACTGAATTGAAGTTGTAGAAATCCTATTGTCTTACGGCATTTCTTCTTTGCTTTTCACTGACAGTGTAGTAATTAAAACTGGATATCCTTTTGACGTAGAGTTTCTTTCTTCACCAGTTTGTAGACACTAGAAAACCTTTTCTTCGAGCCCTTCGTTGCCAAGATTTTGTGACCATGTAATTGGTTAAGGAATAACAGAACAAGAGATGGCAGATAAATAGTGTATTCAACAGTAAATACAACTGAATTGTGTTACCCGACTTTGGAGTGTGTATAGTTTGAACAGTGTTCACTCTATATCACCATTCATATTTAACAGCCTTCCCACGAGTGATATATGTGGCACAAGGCCGAGTTTAACGTGGATCCTCCGAGCCCGTATGCATGGCCAAAAGTCCTCGTAGAACACGCATAAACGGGTTCGCGTCTGTGTACCTCCACGGACGAAAATCTGTCCTTTGGCACAGGCTCGTCCATGTTCCTCTTTGCCAAAAGCAGAGAGTTGGACAGGAGCTGCGAGCAGCCTCAGTAAAACAGTCTATATCACCGTTAATATTTATTGCACAAAAGTACAAATACGGCACAAGGCCAAAAAAGTGGAGAGAAGAAAAGGATGCTCATCTTCTGTCTTAAAAAAACTTAGCTAGCCACAAACACTGACCCAATCAAGCAAACAATACTGCTCTCTCCAAAACAACTCATTCTAATTTAACATTCTTACCTCATACACCATAATGCCTCAGGAAATCTATGAAGTCCTACATTTTCCCCATATATTCAATTCAATACATACATATATATATATATATATATATTTATGTATGTATCGATTTGTGTAGATGCATGTGTGCACACATACTTATGTGTGAATTTATACATATTGTTATATGTTTGTACCCGTGTATATAAGTATATATGAGATATTTGTATATATTTTTGTTTATTTTTTCTTTGTTTATATATTAGCTTCTTTTATTTTATTTTATGTGTCACATTTTGACTGGGCATTTGAATTTGGGTTATTTCATGTTTGTATGCGTATATATTTATGTTTTTAGTCTATTTCTATAGATTTAACTGTCTTTTTTGATTGCATTTTTCATTGCTGATTATTTGTTTTCCTATTCTACCCCTCTTATATTTTATATATTGCACCCTCTTTTCATCTATATATCTTTGCCCACTTAAGTAATATTTTAATTGTCTGTCTGCATTCATTCAATAACACTTTCAAACTTTTATCTTTGTGTGTGTGTGTGTGTGTGTATATGTATATGTCTCTATTAATGAATGTGTCTTTATTGCTTATATATGCCTTTCATTGTATGCTACCTGATTTTTGGATTTTAATTATTTATTTTTTGTGGCATCATGGACATCTATTTCTTTTTTCATTCGTGAATTAAACGCGTCCTTAACGGATTCTCCATCAGTCCCTTTCTCACGACCGATTTTTTCTCGCCCGAGTCCATCCTTCAAATCTATAAATCAACCATTCGCGCTTGCATGGAATATTGATGTCATTTATGGCTTGAAGCCTCCGCTTTACGTCTTAGGGTCCTCGTCAAAATCCAGAGACGAATATGTAATGTGGTTGGCCCTGATCTGGCATCTCGTTTACAGTTGCTCACTCACAGACGTGCCGCCGACTCTCTGTCTTTCTACAAATAAATTCTCGTTAACTGCTCCAAGGAACTATTTTCACTAGTTCAAAAACTGCATGAATGTAAACGTGCCACTAGGTCGTCATCTCGGTCCCACCCATTCAGTGCCGAAACGTTTAAATGCAGCCGTTTCTTCTACTCCAATAGTCTCATGTCTCGCAATTCCCACCTATGGACTTCCTTTCCTCTTATTGCTTCTATAATCTCCGATTATTCAAATGCAATGTCAATCCACATCTCCAGATGCCTTGATCTATTCCACAACCTTCTCTTCCTTCTTTCCTCTCTCACACCATTTTATTCTTGCTCCCACTTCCTCTAAACCCTTGCATGCTGATGGCACCCTCGCCTTGCTTGGGATGAAAAGTTTTTAAAAAATCATATATATATATATATATATATATATATATATATATATATATATATATGCGTGAAAACTCACTGATATATAAGCAAAAATAATGCATTTCTTTATTCTTGAAAATAGCATCTATCTTGTAAAAAGAAATAAATTTTAGGATGATATATTTATATCTTGCAATGTGATACTTAAACCTGAATATAGTATTTCGGGGGAACACTAATACAGTGTAACCCGGATATAAGAGTGTTGTTGGGACCGGAGAAGAAGTCTCTTATATCCGTGTTTCTCTTATATCCTGGTTTGGTCTATTTTGTTTAGGTAAGTATGGCTATAATTTGGGACCAGAAAAAATCTCTCTTATATACGGGTTACACTTATATATCCACAGTCGATGCAGTATTTGCGAATTCTATCAAGGAGAGAAGTACAAATTTTCAGGAGTTGCATATCTGTCTAAACTCAGTATAGTTTGAAATTAGTACAATACGGAACATGCTTGTGCATACTTCGGGAGGAAGAATATGTTATGTTTATCTTCCAAATAATGTGAAATTTCCGTTTGAAATTTTGTTATTTTCGAACGCTTTCAAATAACATGAAAAACGTTTTAGCAACATGGAAATTGAAGACTTTATACATAGTTTCATTTTTTGTCCTCGATACTGATTTTTTTAACTACTCATTTCTTTACATTTCTTATCTACTCTTTTTACTTCGTCGTTGTTCTTTTGTCTTAACTTACATTTCAGCTTTTTTAGATTCTACCATGAATTCGGGCTTGTCATTTTCTACTTGCATTTTAATTAATGTTTTATTTTCTTTCCATATTTAAATTTGTTTTTGCATTTCATTTAACAACTCATTTCATCCCTCAAAATATTTCAACAATGCTATTTTTCCTGCTCTCCTTTCAGCAGCGATAATTATTTCACTTCCATTTTCGTATTCAATGACATCTTCAATCTGTACCACTTTTTACTTAGATTCCCTTATGCGATACACTCTTTTCATTACCACCATTTTCAAACTATATATTATTTTCTTCATTCATTTCCGAAGCACATTTCGCCTTGACACAATCCCCGTCCATTTTGTGAATAAATTCTTTCTTTCCGAAAAAATCTTATATTTATATGTTGTATTCTACTTTAATTGTTTCACATCTTTCCTATACACTGAAATTTCTTTTCTTTTTACTCTGAGCTTTACTATCAAATGCATTTTCACTTACCTTTAATTTTATGCCTTTGCTTGATTCCACATACTTCTTCAAAGCTTCAGGTTTATACATTATATTTTCATTACGTTAAAACAACTACATAATTTCTATACCGTTAGCTCATAATTGTAATCCTACCGAAATGGAATTTTCTGCGATGAAAGAAGTACTTATTAGGTATTATCTATCACTATATGTGACTTTACATAATGTTTGCCATTGATATATAAATATGTAGCAATAATAATATGAGAATACCTTTGCGAATTAATTCTACTTAACAATATTTACACACTAAACATCATATCATTGTTAAGGATTTAGATGATTTAATTAATATAAACAGAATTTTACATGTAAACATGTACTTATAAAGACATAGACTTTTGTGTACAGATTTCTTAAAATAAACTACAACAGCGTGTAATATATTTTTACTAATTTAAAGAGCATAAAGGGTGTAGAAATGGTCACCTAGGGATTTAAAAATCTAGCAATTTCAATTTTTATTATTCAAACATTGTTTAATATAGAATGGAATTTAAACACATTTTAAGGAAATTTATTCGTACTTATTCCTAAAAAATATGCCACGTCAATAATTTCCATCTTCTACGCCATACGTCTAGTTTTAAATAACTTAACGAATTTCTGCATATACTATCCTTAAGTTATCTCGAGAGGGTTAGGGTTAGATGAGAGTTGGGTGTCGTTAGATCAGAAGAAAGTGGTTGCCATAAAATTTCTGAGTTAAAGTGTCATTACAACCAAAACAAAATCCCTAGATTTTGATTCATTTTCAGTTGTGTATTTTTGTCAATGATAATTCTTCTGAATTAATCTAAGTTCTGAAATAAAAAAAACAAAAATTATGAACAAATTCGACAATTATAACATTTTTAAATATCTAAGTTGTTTGAACGGTACCAGGTATATATTCGTAGAGTGTTTAATAAAATAGAAATTTGACTAATGTTAATTTACCTGAACAAAACAATCTTTCATTTTCAAACATCGCGTGGGAAGAGATAGCCATTTAGAGAAGTAAGCAGGTATGTTGATACTTCATTTCTTATCATTTTAGTTTGTTTGGTGAAAACTGGCATCATTGTGCATAAACGTGCTGCAAATATGCATATGCATGTGAATCTGTAATTTATCGTCTACAGTTTTTAGATAACTTTAAGCATTAATGATTATTCGAGAGTTCTTGAATTATAACGTCGATGTTCCAAAGACACCTGAGATATAATTATAACTGTATAGTTTTATGATATATGTTAATCATATTTCTTTTGAGCAACCTATGTAATCCACTTCAGCCAGTGTTTTTAGTTTTCATATATAAGAAAACTTGTCTCCTTACCTAGCTTCAGAGCGTTAACACATTCTTGACTCAGGAAGTAGTTATGTTATCTTGATTTCTGTGTAAGCGATACATTTACACCCATGATATCACAGTTGTATTTTCTTTGCTTGGCTGTTAGTTTCTACATTAAATGTGCTGTAGTTATACGCTGTCTTGGTTTTAGCGTTATCCGGCTGATGCATTGAGCGTGTAGTGGACCGTGGGTTGAAGATGTAAAGAGATATCAGAAGGTTAAAATTTCCTGCTAGCCGGTCCAGCTACATGAGAATGTTGGACTTTAATTAAGTCCAAAGAAGACAAAGAAAAACAAACAAGACCGATATATATGTGTAAAAAAATATATATTAATAACAAGTTACAAAGACAGGCAGTTACATAGTGCTTGTGTGGGGGAAATTGTGTGTGTGTGTGTGTGTGTGTGTGTGTGTGTTGTGAGTGTTCGTACATACGTGTATTGTTCTTAGCGTGTTCCCAGAATTTGGGAAACGCTGTATCTGTGAGAGGTCACATATTGGTGTTTTAGTTGAAAAGCCCGATTTACTCCATCTCCACGCGAGGTGGCGGCCCAAGGCCTAAGTGGTAAAAAAGAGGTTGAGGCGAAGGGTCAGCCAGTATTTATAGCCAGGGGAGAGAGACCCTGTTGAAGGATTAAGGAACTGAGGAGGAGCTAACTCCGACAAGCGAAATTATTACACATTTCGTTAGGCTCGTTCCACTGCAGATATCCTAACTCGCTTTACTCACATATTCAGTGAAACACGTCGTATCGTATATCTCAAGGACGAGCACATAAATATTACAAATGCCTTATCTAAGGTGTGACACCGAGGTTTACTCTACGGCAGGGGTGTTCAAACTTTTCTCAAAGAGGTCCAGATTTGATGGGAATATGCGTGAGGGCCAACCATTTTGCTTGGCATATTTTGATCCATTAAAATTAAATTTAAATGAACTACCTTTTGAAAATTTTATTGCACATGATATATTTTTATTTCTTCACGTGGATAACAAATACATTTAAATAGGCTGAGTAATTTTGGTAAGATCTCTCATATCTTAACCCCTTATAAGATGAAGTAAAATATGTGTAAGAGAACCGAACTTCCAGCAAGCTATAAAATATCTCAGGTATGGGCAGGATCGCCGCCGCTGCATAGCATCTTGTTGTAAATATAAGATAGTCAGTGAAGACCAGCCTCAGCCCATTCACCCTTTTGGTTCTTGTGCCATAATTGTATATTTGTATACAATAAAAATCAATACATCTCAGGTTAATCTTAAACATTACATATTATAGGTAATTAATGTATACCCTCATTTAAGTTAAAAACATATGAATAGGAACATAACGCCAACATTCATTTTATAGTAGAAAGTAAAGTAGAAACGTTAAGTGTCACAAGACCAAGTATCCAAATATATTTATTACTGATTATGACCGACATAAAAGAACGTTAATTCACTCAGATTTTAGACTTTATTTATCTCAGATATAACTTGCTTGCACTAACGTAAAGAGCGATACTGAGATCTGGACTGTAGTATGAAGGCCTGGTTCAAAGGCAGTGATTTTAGAAATTGTCTGGAAACGGTCATGCTCAGGGTTACACTGCTAGAGTGCGGCCACACAGTGTTACTGCCATATTTTAATGAAATATGAAATTTCATTTGTTAGTTCTTTACCTTTCATACTCTGATTGATAATACTGACAGGCAGTAAGTTATAAATTCTATGAGAGAGCATGGCGTCCATATCAAATTTTATGGCGGGCTGTAATTGGCTCATACCTGCTGTAAATGATCTCAGGCTGTGAGATAACTGTGAGAATATTGTCAATTAACAGCCCTTCCTAACGGATTGGTGCCTGCATGTAGTTGTGAGGTCCAAGTAGTCGAATCAGGTAAAAGTCTAGATGAGCGGAGTTGTTAGCTGATATCTCCTCTGTTTGAGCTTGAATATTTCAGTGGGAGAAAACAGGCTGGTCAGATTCAATGCCTTGAAAACCAAATTAATGACGTTCCATAATCACCGAGCGGACCCTAAATTTCCACCGATCGGGAAAGACGTGTGTTCTCTTAAGAAGCCCATTGCTTTGAGAGCCTACTGAGTTTTTAGCTCAACCCAAACCTCACGGGGAAATCATACATACGATCCAAAGCTAAATATACCGAGAAAAAATGTCTATTCCCTCTGCCGCTCTTGCCACTACCTAAATCTTCTTGCTATCCTCTACGTGTGAAAGAGCTAGACAATACAGAAAATGGAGTAATGCTGTATATTTGGGAAGGATCAATTGCAGAGATGTATGCTCAATTCGAACAGCTTCTTCACTCGAACTGCTGCTTTGTGGAACCAACTACGAACAGGAGGCTTCACTTATAACTAGAGTCTTAAGCTGTTCACGTCTAGGGCTAACAGTTATCTTCCTCATATCTCTGCCTAACTTCCCACCTAGAACTGAGTCACTGTTGAGTGATATGTATATAACGCCTTCTATGGTATCTGCTGTCTTATCCTACCTGGATCATTTGTACCTCATGTTATCACTGTTACAGTAATCACGCGTGTACCCGAACTTAATCCTTTTTTTCTGTAAACAGTATAAGAACTGAAGTCTGTCGTTAAATGGAGCAAAGAATAGCACGTTGTTTTAAACAGCTCTGAAACTAAACCGCTCTATATCACTCATCGGAAAGACCGCTACCTGCCTTCTATCAGCACGGGTGATGCCAGCCTCCAGGACAGTGACTCGCTCGCCTTCATGGGCTAACGTTTTCAGCTGACATGAAGTGGAAAGACTATTATTGAAAGTTGGTTCACTGTGTCGTGCTAGACAATATTTCTTTCAAGACTCTATTTTTATGCTCATGCCTACCATTCGTTCATGCTTAGAATATTGCTACCACCTATGGTCCAATGCTCCTGCTATTTATCTAGAGTTTCTTCAGTGAAGAACCATTAATATTATTGACTCTCGGCTTTAGACATTTTCCTACCACTTAAAGTTTGTCTCCCTTTGCCTTTTCTAGAAAAACTGTCATAGTATATATTGGGATGAGCTATTTGCTATGGTGCCTATACTCATTGATTTTAAGCTCTGTATTTGACTGGCGAAGTGATCTCAGTAAATTACCGTTGAGCCGGTTAGGTATGACTGCAAATTTTGTGCTAACACTTTCTTTTCTCCCATTTCTCGCAGTGAAAATCACTTCCGGCTAAATGCTTTCTAGCCAAACTTAATTTGCAAAATTGTTAATGCAATGTCATTCGCTATCTTTTTTCCTCTTGAATACTCTTCCTCTGTTTTCGCTCCCTAGCAAATGCTCCTGCTTCTAACTCTCCGATACCCAGTAAACCATGCGTTTTAGTGACATTACTGCCTTGTTTGAGGGTGAGCTCGATTTAAAAAAATCCACATAAACTGCACTTTCTACTATGTAACCGTCTACCTCGCGTGACACAATGACCTAGTACAGAGTGAACATCATTGTAAAAATACTTCTACAGTGGTGCTAAATATCTCTTTGAAAATAGAAGATTACGCCTCATACAGATCATTGTTAATAATGATGTTTGTTAGGAAATATTTGCTTCGGAGATACGCATAGCTTCTATCCAATTCTGTTATAGAACTCCTCGCGTCACACTAGAGTGAATCTCTGAAAATAATCCATACTACATATTATTACAAAAATAGAACAAGCATGAAGGTTGGTATAACACTATAAGTATACATCATATTGTTAATGTAGTGATAAAATATTTAATACAAAATTAATTTTCCTTAAATAATTTGCAAGTTTGTCGATACATATAATGTAATAATGAAACTTATCGCATATTTATGCAGAAAAATATATTTTACAGAGAATTATATTTCGTCTAAGCCATCTGATATACACCAGATATATAGATCGGAATAAAATTGTTATTTTTCGAATATGTCATAAATTTTTCCACAGAATTAATGATGGTATAAATATATATATATATATATATATATATATATATATATATATATATATATATATATATATATATATATATATATATATATATATATGCGCGCGTGTGTGTGTGTTAAAAAGTTGATGGCCTGAACATTGAGTGAAAACTTGAAACAGTTTACTTCAATGAAAATAACACTGACATCTCTATTTACAGAGATATTTACCAACGTTACACAAAAATATTTTGAAAGAGTAAAGAGCAAATGTATTCAATAAAATCACCATTGGCCTCAACCCTGACCTCCTGGCGACTTCGAAATCTCCTGCATCTCTTCCGAACGGTGTCATTGGTGAATGCTGCCATAATCCTTGCCTTCAGTTCATCTTTGGTGTTACACATCGTTTCTATGTCTCTCGCTCAACTCCGCACCACACATAATAATCAAGGGTTTGCAATCTGGTGAGATAGGTGGCAAGATTTAAGGAATGATTGGGGTCGGACAAATCGTCTGACAGCTATAACTGTGTTCTCCTGTTTGTGTGGTAATGTGCAGAGTATTATTGCCAGATATATGGTTATCCAGCAGCCACCATTTGGAGCCAGGGCAGTAAAACCTCTTCCAAGTTGGGTCTGGGGTCATGTTGGAAGATGAATGGAGGCATAATGTCGCTATCACTAGTGATCATTCTAAACACATTCGTAATCAGCATTAGTCTCATACAGTTATTTTCATATCTGCGCGATCCTCAGATCGGCACCCAAACACTCTGAAATGTTCGTATTGGACTTTACGGCAAGAAATAGCAGGTGATGCCGTTTCCAAATTTCTGGCGGAGTGAATTGCGTCATGGTGCTCCTATTCTCAAAGACGATGCCCAACTTGCACTACTATAATGTGCAGTAGACAATATTAAATACAAACTATGTGCAAGCACGAAATTAAAACATAAAATGGCGACAATTTACCCATCACACACTGGGCGTAACAGCAAAATTGTACATTCTACAAAATGTTTAATATCTAAAAAAAAAACCACTAAACTGATGTTTTTCCAGGTTGTCAGATAAGATGTTTACCATTTGTTGTAAGAATTATTGAAAAAAAGTTTAAGTTATTCTACGAGAACTGAACAGGTTAAAATCGTTTTGTGTCAACACCACTGTCGTCCCAAATGAGCAATGGGGAGTAGAAAAAGTAATTCAGGCCTTGGTACGATCATTCATATTATGGTTCCATCTTCAATGTCCATCCAAGTAACATGAAGAGAACGGTGAATAAGTTTAACAAAGAGGGAACAGAAGAGAAGAGAAAAGGGATCATAATTTCAAATTGGATAGAATTGGATCTTTTCTGATTGATCTCTAAAGAGATCCAACTCAATCCATTCACGTTTGAAACGTGAGAGATATGTTTCATATATGACTCATTAGGTTTTATTTATTTTAATCTTAGTTTCTTCATGAACTTTCGGTCCTTAGCTAGAATTAATTAATAATGACCAATTCACTTTCGTTTATGATTGATTCCATCAAGATTCTTCTTTTAAAATTGGAGAGAAATTATACATTCTCATTGCTCAAAGTAGAGTCCAATAGTTTAATAAAAACCTCGGTGAATTCCAGAAATATATCTTTAATTATTTCTAAGATACAACAGTTCAATTTTAAACTACGAAATGGATACTTTTGCTTTTACAAGATTTTGACAATTTTACTGTTACAACTGTTATATGTGTGTGGGTCTGTAAACTTGTTATTAAATGTCATGATGTATTAAAGTGATATTTTCTTAGTATATATTATTACGAAGGTGAGTAAAATGAATACATATTACATAATACCGCCATGTGCCCCATGTAACTTGCTTGATATCAATTATGTAAGCAAAATATATTCTGTTAAATCCATTATTTATATTTTACTCGTATTCCAATAACGGATGCAATTAACACTGAATTTTGCTTTTTTTTTTAATGAAACTAATACACATTCATTTGTCCATAAAGCATCGCCGTCCTCTGTTCTGTTTTATTAATCATATTACCAACTGCAATATTCGCATCTGATTTTTTTTCATTTTCCTCGCATGCATTATTGGTCAAAAAAAATATTATCGCCTCAAAATAATTTATTTATGCATATTTCTATGGGATTAAAGGTAAGTGTTAAATTAAAATTTGTCAAGACACATTTTTCTCCCATTATTAAGCCATAAAAAATATTTGTCAGATCATATAAATAATTCGTGTGATTTCTAAAGTTTAAGGACAGTTTGCATTGAGATTATGATGGATGGGTATCTACTGGAGTCGCATATCTTCTTGTCTGTTTTTCCCATCGGTTTTACTGCACAATTCTATATATAATAAATAGGATATTACGTATCAAATTTATACACTGTATCCCTGAAGAAGATCAACAGAAAAATTTATTTTGCATATTCATGAGAATGTCCTTCGTCTGATCATTAATATAAATGAGAAATTAGTCATGATCGAGTTGTCTTGTGCTCATTTTCAATGTTATATCATGATTTTACGCACTACATTTTAGAAAAGCCGATATGAATCTTTTCCTTTCGAGCCATTATGAAGATAAAATGAAGATTTACCTTAAATTAAAGCTAGGAGAATATATTACTAAATTTCTACATGAACTAAGAATTATAAAGAAAGATAAAGAATATCAAAGACATTTAAAAAGTTATTCATCTTCAATCATTTCTTTCATCCCGAGAAACGCCAGGTTATCTAAAAACGTACAAATAATCTATTAATTAAGCATACACACACATACAGACGTTTCTTTGTTTCGTGTTTGTATATAATTAAGCCTAAAAATGCGAAAGGCTTAATCAAATCAAGTTTCAATTAAACTGGTTTTCATTTGTCAAATATATATATATATATATATATATATATATATATATATATATATATATATATATATATATATATACGTATATATATATATATATATATATATACGTATATATATATACATACATATATATATATATGTATATATATATGTGTGTGTGTGTGTGTGTGTGTGTGTGTGTTTTATAGAATTAGGAAGAAGGAAGAAAGTACTTCATCCAGTTTTACATGTAGTATTTATGGCTAATGATTAAATTATGGCGTGAAAAAGGACATTTGAATTGTTAAATTAAACAGCAGGAAAGAATTTAAGACCGTTCTGCTCTTCTCTTCTCAAAGAGAGATTAAAAGGAATCACCACTTCAAAGAGATACTAATATGCTAAGGAAAATATTTTAGATGCAGATCACATTAAAACCGATCAGATATTACACAAGGAACCCGGACTAGTCTTAATAACAATATCCCCATTGAAATACGATCTGCTCAACATAGGAAAATGTTTTCCCAATAAGTCTTTCTACATTGACGATTATTTATTAAGTGCCTGCAATTGGAGGCCCATAAGCAAGCGACGTATGTAAATTATCTCACAGCCGACCATTCTTTATAAATACCGGAATATGCTGTGAAATCCTCTAATCCAATATTTGTGCTGGCCTGCCAATATATTCAGCGTCGTACTGAAATTTAATAATAAAAGAATAACTGAGCAATATTAAAGATAGACAGACATTCCATACAATCTGATTTCAAAATCTGTCGATACAAGAATATTACGCCTGGCATCGTAGAAAAATGAGATTAAATAATACTGGATGATATTTGCTTTGTAAACATTGTCATTGTCTCACCAGTACAGAGAAGACTTACATAGACCTGATATTTTTTTCCGGATAAAACATGATTTTATGATTTCTATAAAGAATATTATTGCTCATATAAATGTGAATATATATATATATATATATATATATATATATATGTGTGTGTGTGTGTGTGTGTGTGTGTGTGTGTGTCTGTCTGTCTATATATATGTGTGTGTGTGTGTGTCTATGTGTTTGATTGTATATATATATATTTACGGATACATGTAAGGATATATATATATGTACATGCATGTATATATATCAGGTCATCGCATAAGTTCTGTCCGAATTTTGAATAAAGAATACAAGTGACCAAATGTTACATTTAATTATAGATTCAATCAACAATGTATTTTCCCTGATTATGACTTCCTTCCATCTATTAACAAGCTTACTAATTCCATTACTGTAAAATTCTTTTGGCTTTGATTCGAAGAACTCACAAATGTCAGTTTTAACCTCTTCCTGTGTTACAAAAGCTGTTTCTTCCAAATGATCCTGTAAGCTACGAAACAAATGGTAGTCTGAAGGAGCAAGGTCGGGAGAATAAGGTGGATGAGGGATTTTCTCTCAAACAAGTTCTTCAATATTTTCTGACGTGATTCTTGCTGTGTGTGGACGCGCATTGTCCTGATGAAACACCACCCGTTTTCGATTCACTAGAGCAGGTCTTTTTTCCTCAAATCTTGGTTCAAACGCTCTAATTGCTGACAGTATATTTGAGTATTATTTGTTGCATTAGGTGGTAAGAATTCAAAGTGAATTATTCCTTGGCAATCCCACCGGATTGAAAGAAGAAATTTTGGCCATGAAGTTCCCTTCTCAGCTGTGGCTTGGGTCCTTCCCCGTTACCAAGCCACTGTCTACGACGCTTAACATTTCGATAAAAGATCTATTTTTCGTCGCCAGTCAAAAGTCTATCCAAAAAAGGTGAAACAATTTCGCGATAACGGAGAGAAGAGCGGATGTCAACTCGGGATTTCAGGTTGTTTTCAGACAATTCATGAGGCACCCATTTTCCAAGTTTAGGAACTTTTCCAAGGAAACACTGCCAATTCCTCAACTGATGAAGCAGGATTTTCTTCAAGGGCTGCTTCAGGAAGCTTTTCATCAAACTCAAGTTGATGTCCGATTCGATCTTCATCTTCAAGGGTGAAATCTCCACCTCTGAATTTTGCAAACCATCTCCTGCAAGTTCTTTCATTCACACATTCCTCTGCATAAACTGAGTGAATGTTTCAAGCCGCTTGGTCTGCTGAATTTCCTTTGTTGAACTCATAAAGCATTATGTGCCTCAAATGATTCTTGGGTACTTCCATGTTAGCAGGGTTTTAATCAAACATATGTACATATAGAAATGTATGTATTAATATATATATATACATATACAAATGAAAAACTATATTTTAGTATGTATATATATATATATAAAATTGATAATCTTTATATTAGTATATATATATTTGTATATATATGTATATATATATATATATATATATAAATATATATATTTTGTATATATATATGTCTGTGTATATCTTTATTTCTGTATATATGTGTATATATATATGTTTATATATGTGTGTATATATGTATAAATATATGTATGTATATATGTATAGACGTATATATATTTACATGTACATATATGTATATATTAATGCACATGTATACATATATAATATAAAAGTATACATCTTATGTCTGCAGTATTCAATGAAGCATATTTGAATGAAGATAAGCTTCGTCTATAGATATATATGTATGTACATATATATATATATATATATATATATATATATATATATATATGTATATATATATATATTTATATATATATATATATACATATATATATATATGAGAGAGAGAGCGAGTTATTGCCAAATTGCAAATATGTTTAATGCATGTAGTTGTGGACACATACATTTCCTGCAAACTTTCTACTACGTATTTATGTGTCCATCCGTCCACCAATCCGATAAACCATACATACATATGTCCATGAATATAAAATTAATTTTTCGATCATTCAAAGGCATTATGCCTTTATGGGAAATATCAATAAATACGACTTTCAAATATTCCGACTAAGAATAGAATGGGAGAATTAGAAAAAGACCATCAAAGATAGAATAAACTACGCAGAAAAACCAAAGAATTGTATAGAGCAATGAAGAAAATCCTTATGGTCTTTTGGCAACAGCGAGCCACGCAGTACCGAATTTAGTACTTTTGTAATTTTTATGCATTTTTATTTTTTGTTTTCATCCCAAATGTTTCAGCTCGTTCATATCTCCATTCCAATTAGATCGAAACGTTTCCTCCATATCCCGGGGGACAACAGCTCAGACATCGTGGAATTAGCATTCATTTAGAGAAAGACAATATTGTAACTATTCCCAAATTCGAACCTATTGATTTCTCCCGCTGCACTCCTTCAAATATGTATGGTGTTGTGTAGTAAGACACAGACGCTCATGCGCACGTATATATGTGTGTGTGTCTATTTCATGTTTCAGATATATGTCTGTTTCATGCTAGATGCAATCGTCAGTCCTGACGATTGCATCTAGCATGAAACAGACTGTCACCTCTAAGTGTTGACTTCTATGTTCACTTTTATATTTACACACGACTTATCTCAGATATTGAGCACTTTATCCCATAATGATCAGATTATTGTTTTATGATCGCACAAGCGCGAAACCCAGGGCCAAAAAGTATATCCATCGAACTAAATATTTTAACCCCATCGCGGCTATTGAGTCAATTCCATTAAATACTGCATGTATAAAAAACAATATATATATATATATATATATATATATATATATATATATATATATATATATATATATATATATATACACATATGTTCATATGTATATATATACGTATATATATATGCATATATGTATATACGTATATATATATGCATGTATGTATATATGCATATGTATATATGTATATTATATCTATCTATATATATATGTTTACATATATATTTGTATGTATATATATATGAATTCTTATATATGCATGTATGTGTATGCATATATATATTTGTATGCACATATATATGTATGTATATATTTATACAAATATATATATATATATATATTTATTTATGCATTTATATATATATATATATACCTATATTTGTATATATGTATGCATATATATATATGTATGCACATAAATATTTTCCATATATATATATAAATATATTAATGCATGTTTCATTACCTAATATAGACAAGTTTTGTCTATTTATTTTATGCAAGTTCTTTTCATATCGTCTGTTAAGCTTAATAACATTATCATTGATAGACGAATGAAATCACCATATTGATACATGTTTTTTCAATCCTATCTAAGCTTTCGGCTTACATAATCATCAGAGGTGACAAGTACATTACAATAAATTAAACAATTCACCGACATAGCATGATAGTCTGTTTTGCTTGCATGGAAGGTTTCCAAACAACGACAAACTCGTGCATACGAGACGCTGGGAGCAAAAATCGCACCGCGGCTCATGACGTGACACATGATCAAACATTGTGAAAACAAGTAGTGTTACGTATGGAAAACCGTTGGTGCAAACCAATGGTTTCTGTTATCAATTATAGGCATTTGAATATATTTATGGTGTTTTCATTGTTTATTTTGTTCAGGTTAGGTTTCAACTGTTTTATGTATATAGCTTAAATAATTTTAAGATTTTGTTTATTGTTTTCATGTTTAAGTATAGTTGTTTTTTCCCAAAGGATTTTCTGTTTTTTTTATGCGGCCGGGCATGTTGTTTTAAATGCATTAAAATGTTAGAGTTATTATTCCAGTGTAGAATCAAGCGTCGTGAATGCGAGTTTGTGGTCTGACCAACATAAATATTATTTAATCCATTGGAGATACAATCTGCCAGAGGGTACTTAAATTTGTAAACTATGTTGATATTTTGCGAATTGCTAACGGGGTGGGGGGAGAAGAATCATTGCGAATAATTGAGTTGGATATACTACATTTAGTGTAGCATATGATTAACTTAATTATTTTATTATGATCTGTTGTAGATATATTAGTATTTACGACTTTGTTTTGAGTTACATAGTTGACGCCTTCATATTATGGCCACACCAGGAAGATCTTCAAGTTCTACTGGACCATGTTAACTCAATAAGATCTTCGATAGAGTTCACAATGGAGAAAGAGATTAACAATACACTCCCATTCCTGGATATTCTAAATTCTCGAACAGAGCATGGGTTCAAGACATTCGTATACCGTAAGCCGACATTCACCGGAGAGTACCTCAATTTCAAATCCCACCATCCATAGAGCGTAAAGAAAGGGGTCGTCCGCTGCTTACAACACCGCACAAAAGTCATAAGTGGCGACCCAGAGATATTAGATAAAGAATTGCCCAGTATAAGCAGTAGCCTAAAACGTAACAACTACCCTGGGTACATGACAGAAACACCAAAAAATGGGATAGTCGGTTACAAGAGGAGGAGGACAACAACACTCAGAAAACAGTCTGCCTGCCTTATCTCAAGGGGTTATCAGAGAAAATACAAAGGATCTGTGGTCCATATAACATCAGGACAACCTTCAAAAGCTGGGCGACACTTCGAACATATCTCTCTCGAGTAAGAATAGGAGAACATGACTAAAGACAGTGTGTACGCTGTCCCGTGCAGCTGCGGAAAGAACATAAAGGGGAGACCTCCCCCCTCTTCAAGTAAGGCTTCAAGAACATTAGAAAGCTGTAACACGAGGGAAGGGGAAATTTAGGCGTGGCTGAAAAATTCGAAAATTCGTAAAAATAAGGAATCAGCACATATCCTAGGCCGACTAAGCATAGAAATGAATACAATATGGGAACCAGTAATAAGAGTGCCAGAGAAAAGCGATAATAACCATAAAAATTGCAATATGAGCTCTGGTAAAAACAGATGGATAACAGCAGAAATTGCAATGTGAGCACTGGAAAGAAATGGTTGCTGAAGACATTAGGTTTATAAAAACCCAGAAATACATAAGCAGATGTCGTCAGGGACACATGGCACCGTGGATAAAAGTGTTAGATCCAGTGACAGGACCCAAAGTGTGTTAGTTCAATACCCGGTTAAGGCAGAATAACAGGACTTAAATGACAACTGACATATATTTAACATGGCACGTGGAATTAGAACAGTCTACCCCAGTGAGCGAAACAAAGGGTTCTGTTCGACATTCCAACGACCCGAAGAAGGCCGGATCTTTGTAATAAATACGGCGACCGTCCGAATAATGTAAATAGTAAATTAATAATATGTCTGTCCGTGGCGACATACGAACCAACCTTCCTTTTAATCAGGTTATTTAAATAAGCTACATCATTTGTCTTGGTTCTATTATCAAAATAGATATCTATGACAAACAGACACACACACATACAAATATACACACACAGACATATACATGGTTGGCGGCTGATGAAGACATAGTATCGCACGTGCTAACACACGTTGTATGTTAAAAAAATGTGTGTGTGTGCGTGTGTAAGATTTATTTTTACACTGGATAATCTTAAAATGTGCTACAATCATATTAATATTTGCAAACTTTGTCAACAAGAAAGTTGGCTCTAACAACATTGCTAAACCCTTTTGAATGAGAGATCGTAAATTTGACCTGTTGCATACATACTTAAAGTTGTGTTTTTTTTAAAATTAATTTGAGCCGGTTTGTAAAGAAATTAGTTATTTTTATTTAACGCTACCGCTACATTTACCTGAAATTTGATTTTCTTTTACGATACCTCACATCATTCGTTTATTAATTTATTTTTAAATAATATAGCGTTCTTTAATTTTTCTTTTATTTCTTTCAAAATTAATCGTCAGGAATAAATTGACTGAAATCGGCTAAATATACAGAAAGATTTAAACGATATATATTTAGCTGAATTTTCAGAGCTCCTATTTTTTTATTTTTAAAAGCCAAAAAGTTAGATCTTTAATTTGTTTGTGAATATGAGCTCATTTTAATACCACTGTCTACTGGTATAATTCAACTCTGACCATTAACTTTATATATATATATATATATATATATATATATATATATATATATATATATATATATATATATATATATATATATACAGTGCTGTTCGATAAAAGTGATCACCTTATCCTTTGTATTTAGCTCAACTTTCGTTTCATCGGAGAAGAGAAAATTCTTCTAGTCTTCTACGGTGAAGTTTTTATAATAGTGAGGCCATTCAAGTCTTTTGGTTTTGTTGGCTTTGCTTATTAGCGGCTTAAACCTTCGTGTACAAGATTTGTAGCCTTGTTCTAACAGCCACCGACGCACTTCGCTTAGACTTGGCTAGTTATAGCCCTATTCTTCGCAAATTCCCTCTTGATTACCCTGCTAGTTCTATCATTAATCTTTTTATTACTGTTTAGCGAAAAAAACATATTTTAAATCAGTTAATTATAATACATATATATATATTTATATATATATATATATATATATATATATATATATATACAGACATAAGTTTGCATTGTTATATTTATTAAATTTTGAATGAGCTGTATGTAAAAATTATTCAGTTTATATAAAATAAAAAAATTATTAAATAATTATCAAATTATTTGTAAACAAAAATGTAATTATGCATATTTTTCTATCTTCGAAAGGGCGTACGCCTGACGAAATATACGGTCTTAAAGAAAAATTGTAAATTGCTTAGTGAACTTTGTAAAAAAATGTAGAAATGTTCCATGGTATATGACAATTTTGAGGATTCTGATATCATTTTGAAGAATTAAATCAACCAGATTGTGCACATAGCCCTACACTTTTGTTGTTCATATTCTGTAATAAATTTTTAATTAGTGAATTAACTTCATTTTCTAAGATTTTCTCCTTATTAACCGTTGCATTTGATCTTAAATTTGAAACAATATTAAGCATTTATGAAAGGAACAGAAGGCCCGAATGATCCATATAATATATATATATTTCCTATAAATATATTCACTTTATATAATTTATTATGCAAATTATTTTACAAACGATTTGGTATTAAGCAATCAATGCTGACATATTATTTTACATAAATGTATATTGCAAATATACCGTGTAAGATTAAGTATGAAAGATATTGCACATTGGAAATGTTGATAATTATACGTTTGGAAACTGTCTTCAAACATTATAGATGATAAATAAATACAGAGTTTTTTTTTTTACAAAACATATGTGTCAAGTAAACCTGATTGATACAATACCACATTCATTTCATTAAACTGATTTTTTCTGTATTTTGTGTGTGTGTTTGTGTGTGTGTGTGTGTGTGTGTGTGTGTGTGTGTGTGTGTGTGTGTGCGTGTGTGTGCGTGTGTGTTTGTGTGTGCATGTGTGTGTGTTTGTGTGCGTGGGACACATTTCATGCTCTAAACTTTTGTTCACTTTCATCAATACTTTGGTATATGTTTTAAGCTGTTTTATTACTTGATGCATTTGCATTACTTCAAATTGCATTTTCGCTTTATGTTATTCATATTCTCACATACATTTCCTCCTTTAATTACGAACTAAAGTCTTCATGTATTGAATATACGCACATCCCGATGACATTTATCTTTCGCAACTTCTTGTCAGTGTGACCAATTGTCAGTTTTGCAGAATGGGAATGATCTTTGTATAGCATGTATGTACACGCTTAATTTTATCTGCTATGTTGCGGCTTTTACCACTCAGTAACATCATTCTAATCCCGTAAAATAATTCCTTGATTCCATTCTCAAAGTAATGGAAAATATGTTTTACTGCCTACAATAGTACACTGAAATATTACTTCTCTTCATCACTGCTTAATTATTATTCCTGTTAGGTTAGTATTTCCATGAAGGTCCAAACACTTGCTTGTTTATCCAGTTTAACTCGACATTCATGACTGAAAATGGATTTCACAAACCAGTTGCGTCTCTTCAGTTAAATCCTCGACTTGTCGTATATATTTGCTTATTAGTGCCAGTTTACGTGTCTTCAGCGAATATTTTAAATTTTCAAAATCTTTTATTCTCTTCATATTTACGACATCACTTTCTTCATTATTTTATTTTGGGGTAATCTATTTCTCATTCTTATCATTTTAATATTCCACAGAACACATGCTGTGGAATTTTTTCCTTGATGCTCTGTTATAAATATGTTCAATTCCTTTTTTGTTTCTTCTTTGTGATCTGTTCATTTTTTGCTATATCCCACGATGTGCTTATGTGTGCATGAGAGATAGATAGATAGAGAGATAGAGAGAGCGAGAGCGAAGGAGAGACAGAGGTACACATTGTTCACACCGTTTTGAAGTATATACATGTGTACGTGTGTGTACATGTGTTTCAATTTTCGTCGAATAAGATCATTAAAATTATTGATTCGATCATTTAAATTGTTTACTGATTTCTAATCGATAACTTGAAATTGTTAAAGTATTTCAGATGTCAATTTCAAATGCAGATATATCAATTACAAATTCGTTCGCTTCACGGACATAAGTTTTATTTAACATGGATTGCAAATTAATTTTCTCATTGTTAAATTGCTTATAAATAAATTGAGATAGCAAATATTCTCCGTTCTCAGTTGTAATGAATTCAGAAGTTCGGACATTTTTTCATGTGCAACTTCATCATCTGTCATCTTCGGTAACAGAATGTATGTGAATACATCATTATTCCATCCACGACTTTAAACTTGTATCATTCTGTTGTGAATGCAAGATGCTATCTCTCATGTGTTGATTTTGTTTTATTTTTTTAATTCATTCTTTTGATAAAAACATCTGCACATTCCACTGAACATTAATATATGCTTATCAATTAACTCACGATCCGATAAATCAAGAAAGATAATCAGAAAATTCGAAATTTTACCTAAAGAAGATCGTAAGATACACACGAAGAAACGCTGTCATCATACAAAAACTATACGATGAGAAAAAAATTGTAAACATAAATATATATGTTGTTATTTTTATTTTAATCATAAAAAAACTTTGATGTGTTTTGTCAAGTGTGTAACTGTCATACGCTGGGGTCAATAGATAAATTGCATCCTTTTATTTTTTTTGAGAACGGTTTTTTGTTTCTTTTTATAATATCTTCTCACTTTTTCTGTTTAGATGCAAGCGTTTTAATCCTTCTCCAGTTTGAGTTTAGATTCTTTTCTATTGTATGCCTATGAAGTAAGTTCCTTATGTGACCTGCTATTCAAAAGTGACCCGTTCCTGGGCAAACAATTTTCTTTTTGAACTAGTAAAATATAAATATAAATTAAAACATTCAGATTAGACATATATCAGTGAATTAGATATTAGTAACATTTAGAAAATACCGATATAGTGTGTGCTATAAATAAAAAGAATATGCCATAATATCAAATACGCTTTCTAAAATAGTATTTCATATTTATATTCTTTCAGGTTTAATTAAAAATATGCCTGGATGGTAAACCTTTATTAAATGCTTAAAGCCGTCAAATCACGGTAAGGATCAATTTATTTTACACTTGTTCTAACTGTGAGTATGATGAAATCCATCGTTCTTTGTATGATCTATCCTT
This sequence comes from Acanthosepion esculentum, assembly GCA_964036315.1. Classification (NCBI taxonomy): domain Eukaryota; kingdom Metazoa; phylum Mollusca; class Cephalopoda; order Sepiida; family Sepiidae; genus Acanthosepion; species Acanthosepion esculentum. The sequence goes on along the minus strand of OZ038478.1, from coordinate 149,623,850 downwards.
TGTATATTAATCTTTAATCACAGTAACATACTCAATTTGTAAACAGAATAATAATAATTTTTTTTAACTTATTTGCTTTTTAGAAAATTGCTTGATGTGATCTTGTGTTCAAAAGTAGTATTTAACTATTTGCTTTTAATAATCTTGATCTGTTTCCTGCACATTTATGTTTGTTACTAGCAGCATGGACCGGCGTTGCTCGGGCTTGATTCAAAAGTCGTACGACTCATACAGCAATCGCTTTCACTTGACTTAAATTATTTTTGCTCTTCCTTGCCTTTAAAGAAGTGCCCTTTGCCATGCTGATGTTGCTACCGGCCTTACTTTTTGCCTATCTCAGACTACGATTTTTTTCTAAGCTCTATACTAAACATTAAATCTGTTTTTTTTTTGTCTTTTTTTAAGCTTATCAAGCAAGGCTGGAAGCCACTAGCACGCAAGGGGTGACAGAAGGTTTGGAGGAAGAGCAGATAGGAGTGGTAAAGGAGAGGATGTGGAGAACGATAGTGAAGCGATCAAGGCAAGGGGGTTACAAAAGATTTGGAGCGAGAGCAGATAGGAATGAAAGGGGAAAGGATGTGGAGAAGGGAAGTGGATAGATCAAGGCAACTGGAGATGTCGATTTACGTTACACTTAAATAGTTGGAGATTGTATTTGTCAGGGAAACAGGAATAAGGAAGGGAGTTCCACAGGCGAGATGTGCGAGACATGAAGCTATTTGAGAAGAAGAGACGTCTACATCTAACAGTTTCAACGGTGAAGGGGGCGGAAAGGGATCCAGCCTCGTAAAATGAACACAAAACGATCAGCTATCGATGGGAGTTGGGAAATGCAAAGTCGGTCGTGGCCTTTTCAATAACTTGGAGCATGTGCATGTAAATTTTGGTGTAAATCCGTCGAAAATTGCGGCTGTGCATTCGTTACACCCCCCCAAACACACACACATACATCCTGTCTTTTATAGATAGAGACTATAACAAAATTCTATAATACATTCCTGTTTCTGCTTACATTTAAGAAGTAATATTTCAAATACCGTATTAGGAAATTACTAATTCATATATTTGTCATGTCATATAATTCCAAAATATAGTTGATAGATGTGTTTCTACACATGTATCAACTATATATTGGAAATGTCACAGAATTAACTACTATACATAAAAATAAAAGAGATAAACTGACATAATAGCTATATCTCCTTACATACTGATTTTTTTGGTTTTGTATGATACCATTTCGGTTAGAGGAAATACATTTTGAAGTGAACGTAAAATGATTTCTTGATATTTATATCTGAAAAATATGATAAATATTTGCGAATAATTTATAATGCGTTTGATGTCTCACAGCAAATATTTAACTTTAGAAAAAACCGCTCACTATAAGGGTTAATTTTGCATAATTTAAAAACCGAAACGAGAAATATGTACACTATTTATAATGTTCGGGGTATTGTCGCCATCTTTATTGTCATATCGACGACGTTTCGGTAGTTGTACGCTCCAGCCTTCTTCAACTGATGCACTTTGGAATTTTGAACAGAATACACGGTAGATTTTGCTCTATTTCTAACCGAACAATGTAAATAGTGTGAATATTTACAATACGTCAGCCAAGAATTATACAAACAACGGAAAATACAGAAATTTAAGGGATCAGCGCATACGCTAGCATAAATATTGGGTTGGTGCAAAAATAATGTTTTTTGACGTTCAAGTTCATGTGAGAAAACGACATTATTTTTGCACCAACCTGATATCACATTTTATAAGTCTTAGGAATTCACTAACTGATCTCCCCAATGATAAAAAAATGAAAGATTTGATTGAAGTAATCCAAAAAACGTGTCTTGACCTAAAGTTGTGAGTTCCATACGACCACAGCAGAGGTGAACAAAAATTTAAAGATTTGACTTAATGAAGGGAATTAACTGTAACTGAGAGATCTAGAAAATGCATGTCACGTGGAACAAGAACAAACTACTGTGAACTAAAATAAAGTGTTCGGTACAAAATTTCAAAGTATATCATCTGAAGAAGGTACAAAACTGAAACTACGTGGATATGACAATGAGGACAACAGTCCGAAAGGTGTAAAAACTGTAAATAGTTACAATACCGAATGTCAGAAATAAAGGCAAGTGTAAGAACGGTAAACATACCACTCGGACTCATGTGCAGGTTAGAGATACATTCTTATTCATTTATAATTATATCGATTGTAGTGAAGAATTCATCGTATGATAAAATTAAATATAGTCTATTGTCTTAGGTGTTGAATAAATGCTCATATTCTTTTTCTGTTTATAAATTAAAATTTGTAAACATTTAATATATTAATATTGTAAAAACATATTATTATTATTATTATTATTATTATTATTATTATTATTTTATTTCCTTTTGTTTTTGGTGCATACTCATTGATTTCTGGGTCAGGACCAGAGACCTAAAGTCAGAAATGGCATCATGACATTTTTAACTGTGCAGTTTTGAACAAAAAATCGCACATATTTTACATAGATAAAGCCCTTCACGGCTGTACTTGTAGGTACATTTTTTTGTATTTCTTTAAGACATGGACTACCAGAGATTCCTTCAATTAGTCTGCTGGAATCTTTTCCAAACGATCCGAGGACTCCAACTACAACTGGAACTGTTAATGTCCTCATGCGACACATTTATGATATTTCGATTTCAAGGTCGTTATATTTTGATAATTTTAAGCGGAACAAAATAAGCATGAACAAAATTATACGTACGCTATAACTACATGGTAATCACTTCGACTTTATCTTCAATAGCGTTAAGTAAATATTTTGTGTGTTCATAATGAATCTATAGCATATTGTTCATCAGTTCCTACCACATATTCCTATTCTTTTTATGTTCGGACTATATGCGGTCCAATGAAAAACGTTGATCCTGTCTTCGAGTCAATTTTTCACTAGTTCACTTCTATGTTCAGGGCCATCCTCTACAATATTGCCTAGAACAATCATATAAATTGTAGTCTAAAATTTAATAATGAAAATATTTAAAAATTTTCACACGAGGTATGGTGTTACAATGATTCGTGATATTTCGTCTTTTCCTCAACACTAGATGTGTGTGATTCTGAACAATAATCTACAATCCATTCTTTTTTCCCGCCTGTGACGTGCAAATATCACTCTTTCGCGTAGACTTTTTGCTAGTGTTTTTTTCTTGGACGAGTTTCTACTAATATGTATTTGAGGTCACAGTCTGCGTTAAGGCGCAATATATTTATTTAATTCTTTGATAAAAATCTGAATTGCTATCCTTCACTACAGCTTCGTGTTTCAGGGACAATCATTATAATTTACAATTTTTTAAATATTTTATTCTTATATACTGATCCAGATGATGATAATCGTCCAAAGAAGAAAAACAGAAATAGGAAGATCATTTCATACACCTCACAATTTAATCAATTAGTAAGTAATGAGTTAGGCCATAAATACCTCCAATTATGGGCTGGAATATTTCTACTTTAATTCCCTTTTTGTTTTTGAAAAAGTTGTGCGGTGTTTTCGTTTAGAGCTAGAAAATGAATGCCTATGGGTATAAAATAACTGTTTCCTTTCTCCCGTGGAAATTCCAATGTAAACATTATAATTTTTCATATTTCCTTTGGGGAAAATGATCGATTGATATATAACCCTACTACATCTGAGTTTGCTCTCTACAGAAAAAAATTGCTTTATATCTACAATTACAGGAGGGTCCAATACAAGTTATGTTGTTTACTCCACAGAAATTTCTTAAAATATGGTTATAACCATATTTAAATGAGCCAAATACTTAATCAGAGGAATGAATTAGTGTTACAATGTCGGCATAAAAACAAATTCAAATTTCCATAATAGAGGCTACCGTAATTAGCTACGATATTTCCATAATGTCCTCTCCCCTCTGTTTCATCAAATGTTGAAAGTATAACTAATTCTAATTTCTATATTTCCCCTCTATAACTTCTTTACACTATATTATTTATAATTTATGAACCTTTAAGATCTCCTCAACTCTCTTTCCATTACTCCATTACAAACTTTTATCAATATATTTTAAAGTATTTTAAGCCCCTTTTTATTCCTCTTGAAATTGTAAATTAATATTTCATTCTTCATATAACCCCAAATTAATGTCATAAATTTAATACTCGGGTTTAATTTTATAAATCTTCTTGCCTTTAAGACAAATACCTTCCACCTGCTTCTGCCTCTCCTGACCCCTGACTGAAACATTGAAATGGATAAATTCTGTGTTACTTTTAAGACTTTATTATTATTAGCTTTCGCAGGTAAATTTATATTTCCGACACGAACGCTATCCACACCCAGGTTGATAAAATAGACGACCGATATATTCGTCTAACGAAATAGTCTATGCCCCATATGAGCTTATTTTGAATTTTGTATATATACATATATATCGTAATGATATAATATGGTAATCCGTATGGAATTTCCAGGAGGATATAGATATTATGTAATAATAATAATAATAATAATAATAATAATAATAATAATAATAATAATAGCTGGCCACTCGTATTCAAAGATACTCGTCTACTAGGGCGGCTAACCAATCCCTATTGCAGATTCTCGCTCAGGCAAATTGGTGTTTGTTCAACACCTACATATCCCACTTGTAGTTTGTACTGTAACTATGCTGATGAGAGCTTAATTATAGTTTCTTGTAGAGAACGTTTTATCTAGAGTGATCAACAATGTGAACAAGGCCAGTATCCGTAGAACCACACACACACACACACACACACACACACACACACACACACACACAAAACAACACAACAGGACCTAGCATTGTTCAAATATTATAAACGAGAAAATGCAAAAAGTAAACCAACCAGAAAAGAACATGAACCCAAAGGAAGCCAAACAAACAAATAGTAGACACAAACAAACTTTTGAGGCAATTATGCCTTTAAAATATTACGCTTGCAATAATAGTCACGTCAAAGTGTTTTATGAGTCTTGAACCTTGGAATATATTACTCCCATGGTGATTATTATTATATAAATAATACATGTATTTTAATTGTTGTTCGGATATATATTTTGATTAACATATACAAACAATATTATCTGATATCAGTGAACGAATAGAATGAATTTTTTCATCCCTACTCTGTTTTGCTGGGATATTTCGGTACTCATTCCAATATATTTAATAAAAATGGCTATAAATCCCAAGAATAAATGTTTTATAGATAATCTATGTAAGAATCAATATCAGAAAGATTAAATTTATAATTAACAATAAAATCTTCCTGACAATCCCTGATAGACGAATAGTCAAAATGCCAACAATTCTCTAACATAATTAGGAATTCAGTACATGTCTGAACTTATGGGAATTGTTTGACATAAATATTGAATTATTTTCCCTTGAGACCACAAATAATATTTTCTTTCTGGCCAAACCATGCTCACGTTCATATATACGAAACTTATAAAAACTAATACTAACATAACGTCATTGTGTTTGTTTATAATTTCTTGCATATGTGTTACAATATTGTCCCGATAAACAAAAGGGGTTCTGGATTGAAGGCTCATGCATTTCAATGTGTAACGACAATATATTAATGGATCAAAGGGAACTCGTAGGATAGTTCTACTTTTCATTTAGATAAGAAGCACTTTTCACATAATTAACAAATTTTGCTATTTTTCCCCAGGCATACTTCTCAATAATTCTGAAAATTTAGCAAGCTTCGATAAATATTGACTGACACCATTTCAGAGTAATAACTCGATATGCGTTTGTTATCAAATCTAACACAATGCTGCTCTCCTGATATCCCAAGTTAAATCAATATATATATATATATATATATATATATATATGATAAAGACGGCAGTAAGTTTAATTTTGTATCTCCTGAGTCCATTCCTAGCACGGTAGCCAGAAGTAATAAAATAGGAAAAAGTGCATTTAGATCGGCCTTCTTAGGAAATTTTAATAACATTGCAAGCACATTTAACCAATCGAAGTTTATTCGAAATCAATTTAATAATATATCTAGAATTTAATTTCTCCTCTTAAGCCAAAGTATTTCTGAAGAAGCTACTTCTCTCCCAATACCCTATTTTTCATTAATATTTACATTCCCTAAAATTCAGAAAGAAATTCTGATAATATTTATAAATGAAATGTTTTTTTTTATGTGTGTGAAGCGTTGTTATATGCCATGAGATATTTAATTATTAATATTGCAAATAAAAAAAAACTATTAAAAACTGATGTCCCTTGTCCAGTCCGACATGCGTACTTCATTATACCGGAACCTGTAAATAATTATTCGATCATTAAATCTTTTATTGTTGAATTTATAAATGTATTATTCCTCCCTGACATTTGAGTCTCTCCCTTGACAAACATAAGACAGTTATGAAAATGTAAAACGTCATAGATTTACTAATTGATTTCCACCTGTTGATAGGTTTTGAACTATGCTCCATTAATGTACACCAAGACGGTCATTAATGAATAGCTTAACTTAAAATAGATTTCAGTTGTTTGTATTTAATACGTCAGATTCGTGAATTATCAAATTTGTAATTTCTTCTCTATAAGGAACATTAACAACCACTAGAAATACCCGTGACAATTTAATGGTTTCCTATTTGAATTATCTGATTAATCAAAATTCCTAAGTTAAGGATTGAATAGAACAATAAAATGTCCGTAAAAAATTCCCTATCACATACCTAATTATTTGAGTTTAACAACTTTACAATCATCAATATGAATGATGGCCGTTATCTTAAGAACTATAGGGGGTGCAACTGAAAATAATTATTGATAACTTTTCCATTTCATTAATGAGATGCAAAATGTATTAAAGAAAATATATTTATTTAATTTTATCATTGAAATCAAGTAGCATCTTTATTTTTCAGACTTTACATGCGATCAACATTGATTATTAAACTATTGGCTGGGCGTAACAGTCGTGCTAAATAAGGGAGGGGCAAAAAGAATTATCAGATTTTTTTTAAATAAAAAGATTTATTGGAATAAGACCGTTGAATGCTCAGAAAGCTTTTATATTATTTTTTTAATAAAATCGAAATATTTTAATTTATTTCTTCCTGCAGAGAATCCATTGTCTTTATACTATGATCACGTAAATATAAATAATAAATTATTCGAAATTACGTAAGTTCATGCTCTATTTAGAATTCTCGTTAAGTAGACACTGAGGGTTTGAAAATATGACGTGGAATCTATTTTAGTTCCCAAGATTTTAGTGAATCCTGAGTTGATATAAAAAAGTACGACTCGTTCTTGCTTAATTTAGCCCAATAATGTTTCGTAGGCAGCCTGCGAGACAAACAGTTGAAAGATTGCGAATGATTTCCTGAAATGCAGAATATTTCTAAATGAAATCATTGTCAACATCATTAAGCAAGTAATAACAGAGACACATAGGAAAAGAAAATATTTCGCTTGAGTATGACAATGTCAAGTTTTGACAACTAACACCGATGTGTATGTATTTACCCTGGTTTGCCTACTAAGACGGGATATCAGTTTACCGACAATTTCCACCGAACAAACCGGGAGGTTGTCTCATCGTTACTTTTATAGAATCCTTCTGGAGGTGTCTTCTCACGAAATTTGACTTTCACAGACATCACGCCTCGGAACTCAGGGTTGGACATTGGGGATCTGTTGACAGACGGGCAGGACGGAGCAGTGCGGAAAGAGATTTTAATAGATTTCTGACCAACAATGGAGGTCGAATCAAGATAATAAAGGATGCATACAAGCATATTGATTAAATTATGTACACATTTTTAATAATTATATTAATTCCCAGTAATATTATCTCATGATACAGGGTTAAATCTATAGCAGTGAAATCGTATCAATGTACAGTAATATGAATGTATAAACGCACACACACGCAAACACCCCCGCACCCCCGCACACATATATACACACACACACACACACATACATATATATTACACGCTCTATCTTTGATATTGAGCACTTTATCCCATAAATATAGCACATTTTAAGACTATATTTCTTCACACACACACACACACACACACATATATATATATGTATATATAAATATATATATATATATATATATATATATATATATATATATATATATATATATATATATATATATATATATATATATGTATATATATATATGACCCACAAAAAGAAAACTTCTTGAATATACCAACATGAAAACGACTACAGTTTCATCTAATATTCCTGGTCCATAAAATTTTTAAGAAAATATATAGCATAACAAGCAGTAAGATAAACGTTGTTTGGATAATCTAAAACTTTAATTTATTGAGCAGTGAGCGTGAATACAGTTCGTTTGATTATGCGTTTTTGTGTGTGTATGTCTCTCTCCCTCTGTGTGTGTTTGTGTGTGTGTGAGTGTGTGTGTGTGTGTGTGTGTGTGTGTGTGTGTGTGTGTGTGTGTGTGTGTGTGCTGACGCAGTACTGTTTTTTTAGTTATGTCGTCTGACGAATATTTTTGAGCTGCGTCACTCATTATAGGATTTGCTCTATCTGGGTCCATTTCTGTTTTTAGATATTGACCACTGTGTTTTATACCATAGGTATGTTGTTTCTTTGTTTATTTTTCTTTGAAGTGTTCGTTGATTATTTTATTGTTTTATTTATTTATTGTTTCTCGTTTTCCTTTTTACTTGAATTTTCTTTCTTGGCAGCTTTTGTTGTTAGAGTCTGAATTGCGGGTTTTAAGAATGTTGGTTTATTGTATATATAATGACTTCGCGTTGTCTAGTACAACGTCTGATGGCGCATTGGAGATACTTTGAAAAGCATTAGATTTGACCAAATAAAGATTGGTTAATATTTTGAAACAGTTCTTGATCCTGAAATATAGGCTTTTACTGACATCGAGAACCAGGCAATATTAGTAATAGGAATAATACAAGAAAATCAGCAATATTAATGTTGCGGATTCCGGGATGGATCTGATATCAATAAATAACAAACGCCAAGAATAGATAAGGAAAATAAATGTATTAACGTAATAATACAAACTGGTAATACGGGTTAGTAGATCCAGGAATGCGGGTTAGTAGCACTAACATATATACATTCTTGGTATTGAAGTATCGCTGATGACTTCTTACTGTGTCTACGGGCTCGCTAACTGTGCCGCTTGCCGCTGTCTCTGTGTGTGACTTATTTTACTACTACTGAACTCGACTACTCTTCTGTCGTTCCGTCTCGACTCCTTGACTCTTCGGGTATTCACTGGTAGTAGTATATGTATAACTTGCTTGAGTCCATTTGTGTGAAAAGGGGAGACCCTTAACAATTAATACAAAATTTATATCCGAGTTCCTGTAAGTCTTTTTTGATATCTATCTATCTATCTATCTATCTATCTATCTATCTATCTATCTATCTATATATATATATATATATATATACACACACACACACACACACACACACACATATATATATATATATATATATATATATATATATATATATATATATAGAGAGAGAGAGAGAGAGAGAGAGAGAGAGTGAGATGGAGAGATGATTGAAAAAAGATTGGGTAATGGACTTGCAACTTTCGACTCGATCAAAGGGTAAAGAAAGATACCAGAATAAATATTAACGATTTTTAAAAAAAATAATTTATTTAATTTCTTCTTTAATCACGAGAAACGCCATCATTGGGAAGCTAAGGGTCATAATTTAAGAATACACAAATAACATACCCTATTTCACACACATACACACACACACACGCATATATATGTTTTGAACAATAAAAATATTCAAAAATTAAAAACTTCAGACACACTGAGTTGTATATTAATATATTTTCGTTTTTATTATTTAGTTAGATTAACCTAATTTCGGCCAAGATATCATCGGGAGAAAAAATTATGCTTGTTAGTAGCAGTGAACTACAAAAATGAATGACTTGATAGAAAAAATAACTTTATCTCTAACTTTCATTTGTTTTGTTTTTTCAATTTTATATCTTGAATTTTGATCGGTTTTGTGTTGGTCAGTCTTTGGACTTTTCATTTCCTGAATTGCACATGACATTGCCAAGTTTAGAAATTGTAATTTTTCCTCCTTCAAGATATTTGCCATGCGAGTACAAAGCCCCAATTTTTCTTAGATTTTAGCGATATCTACAGTAGAATCAAGAAATGAATACCGTTTTGTAAGTGCATTCGAGTGTAACGAACGCACTAAATGCAGCGGAACTCGACAAAAATTAAAAACAAACTGGCGAAAACCGTTAGTTTATGCAAATATATCATTTTTTCATATAAAAGTTTATATAATATATTATGTCATAATAATATAAAATTGGTTAATATTGCAATTCATGTATTTTGTTGGAAAGTCTAATATTGTTTCATTTCCCCTCAATAGACAGAATATATATATATATATATATATATATATATATATATATATATATATATATATATATATATATATATATATTTCCTTATTTTTTTTGTTGTAGCATTAGTATAACACGTTAGTGTTTGTATGCGCGTTAATTCTTGGTACGTACATATCTTCATGTGAACAATATAGGCATGCCTGAATAGAATAAAGAAAATATCTATGAGGTTACTGTGTATAATTCGCTTTTTTTATTAAAATTCTATATATCGCAGTTAATATATTTTCCATTGGGTTTTGTGACAATTTTGTCTATATGAATATGAACGAGGTAAGAGATATTGTTCATTTATTCGCGGTTTTTGGGATTATATAATGCTTTCTGTCTAATATAAGCTGAAACTTTTCCATTGATTCCCTGGTATACATGATATATTCCAAAGATCTTAACAAATAAAGTGGTCAATACATAGTTTATTGCGATGTGTTGTCTGGTGAGAATGGCAATCAGACATGAGAAATAAATATGTAATTATTTTATCAAATTAAATTGGCTGCTTAATTTCCAATAACATTAATCATACTTCTTAAATGCAATATTAAAATAAAACAATAAACGACACCATGTTATAGAGATTGGGTGTTTAAAACTGAAACTCCTTTTCCTTTATATATATATATATATATATATATATATATATATATATATATATATATATATATATATCTGTTGTACACGAGATGTGTTTGTTGTTTTATATTAATGTTCTTCATATTGACATCAAACACATATCATGTACAACAGATTTATTAAATACTTCTAGAAACAAATTTGTTATTAAATGTATGCCTTAATGAATTATTTCCTTTTCTGTTCCTTTTGGGGAAATGCCCATATGCAGTGTCATAGAAAAACAAACAAGAAAAATATGTTTTGTTCGATTTGAAAATATTGCACTATTTTACTGTATAAAAAATAGATAGTGAAATCGTCAATAATATATTTCGTATTAAAGAAGGTATCTTTACCTCACCGTATAGTGTAAGGCCTTTGTTCATTACAGAAAATGATTCCCAAAGGGTGTAAAGCCTTTGTTCATTACATAAATGATAACCGAATTTATCAATCAGATCAGTTGACGGAGTCTCACACCACGGAAATGAAGCCATGCTCAATAAAATCCACCGGGAGTTAGATTCTCCAAAGGAGCGCATTCTCTTCTGATGACAGCTGGCACATCCTGGTATCTGGTATACGGAGGGCTTGATTCGAATGACTTTGGGGTAGGTAGATTTTCATAGTTATCAATGCTATAGGTTCAGACCTACGCCAAATGTTGAAGTTTTCATCTATATGATTAATATTCTATCACTGAAAGGAGATTAGATTTCATGTATCAGACGAGAATACTTCCCGAGTAGTAATAAAGACGGAGACTAAAATGTATTCCTAAAGTTTATATCTGGGAACAATTCTTCATTTGTGGATCAAGGTTAAAAACAGAAAATTGGTATCTGTATAGAATTAGTATTCTATACAGATCATGAAAAGCAAGGTACAGTGGAGTAAAATATTATGCATATATATATATATATATATCATTCTGTTTAACAAAATTCTTGGAAGAAAGCAGGGAATCATAATTTCAAGAGACAAGATTCGAAACATTTGCAATGCTGTATAATCGCTGTTTCAAAACAAGTCACGTAACACAAATCAGTTTATCAATCATTATACTGCATGATCGATTTTCATTCTAAACATGAACCTCTGCATTTGGAATGTTTAACCTCATTAATGAGTGTCACTAAATACAATTATTTTTCAGTGAATAGAATTCTTGTAACCGTCTGCGAATATTAAAAATGTGCGTCTGTTTATTGATTAATTCTGTCTATGAGTTCTTCTCATCTTAAATAATGTTATCAATCGATATTTCGAAACTACTTGTGATTAAGGTTAAGAGTAACGCAAATACACAGGGAAGTTGTAAATCAGGATAACAAATATATATAACATAACGGATAATAATAATCTTATAAATATAAGTAATTATACTCGTCTGAAAAAACCTTAGGTGTTTTGGCTTGTAAATTAACAAACCAATACCCAAGGGAAAAAAAGGAATAAAAAAGAAAGAACTAAGAACATGTAATTCAGGCGAAAACAATCGTCCAGAATCCAAGCTCAGAGTCCAAAGAAAAAAAAACATCTAACACGTGTAAAGTAAAAATAACTAATCAAAGTGCTCAGTATACTAAGTAGATCAGATCTAAGTAAACCTAAACCTGTTTACTAACATAACGGTTATAACAGTTTAGGTACATATACCTAATGAAATAAATGTTCGAGCGCATATTCTTTTGTTTATGTGACAGTGTGTACATGTATGCATAATATCTTATGTTTATATACATATGTTTGTAATTAGAAGGTGAAACTTAAATATTTTTATGGACATACACAACAATTATGAATCCGTTCTTTGTCTATATGCGCACATACTCTCTGCTCACTTATATACACGTCAATAGATGCTGTTTTATGCAAATGTCAAATCAACCAATTCCGTGATAGCAATTCAATGGACATGGGTGTTTAACGATTTTCTTTAACATTTCCTGAACTTTATCTCATGCACTGTTACGAAACGAAAGGTGATTCCAGTCATTTCCAATGCTGCATCGCCGTTGATGCGAGACTTTTGCGTCTGAGTATTGAAAGAAAACTGACAATCGATTATGATTTTCATGAGAAACACAATCTGTAGAATATATATTTAATATATAGAAAAAATACAGTGAGTGACAATGTTGAGAGTTCTGATGACTTGCTGTTGAAATATAAGAGAGGGTAATCTTCGATGTCATTCACAATGATTGAAAACAAACTTTAAACCAAATAACTACTCTTTAAAGTATTACTTTACCCATAACTCCTAGATGATGGACACAGCAAAAATATATTAATACATAAAACTCAAGATATTAATCCATTAGCATCATCAAAATTGCACAAAAGAAAAACATCAGTTGGTCTGTGATTGGATATTTTGCTGCGTAATTAAAGGATAGTAACATAATATGCCATAGGCATCATGAATGTATAGATCAATCCTGACTGGTATGAAATTTTGTTTACAACATCTGCCAGTAGCGTAATGCAACGGGTGTTATTTTCTTATCATAGTACGTTTAAATGCCGTAGTATAACCGGATAACATAGAGTAGCACGTAACTCATTGGATTTCTACGATACACCTAGTCTACATGGCCATTTTCAGCAGGAAAACACAGCGTACCACAAATAAAAATGTAGCAGATGGGTCCGTGGAAGATAGAGCAATTCTTATTGTATTGAAGGAGCCTCCACAGCCATTAGAATTCCATCACAATGAGGACATTTGTGATGTGATAAGAGGGAGACGCTTAGATTGAATGTTAATTTCCCGTACCAGAAGTGATGCCATCAGAACATCTAAGCAAAATTTGAAAGCATACTCACAGAAAAACATCAAGTCATAAAAAATTGAGGTGTTTCTTTTCATTTTTAACATAATACACCCATTTAAAGACCAATATAAACTCATTAGTGTCGAATGTGCGAGGGTGTTATATGTATATAAATGGTGGAAGTAAGCGTAGATTATGAGCATATCTGCGATAGATATTTATACATTGTAGATTTGAAGTTGAGATTATCATGATCAGAGGATATTTTCACGGGTGTTGCATAATGTCATGAATTCTGCGGAAGAAGCTGATGGCAACTTCATAATTAGCAATAATATATGAAGCGAATAACTGACCAATATATATATATATATATATATATATATATATATATGTGTATATATATGTATATGTGTGTGTGTGTGTGTGTGTGTGTGTGTGTGTGTGTGTGTGTGTGTGTGTGTGTAGGGAAAATGTTATAGTTGTTCCCACGAAAGAAATGGGTATACACCACAAAGAAGAGAGAATCCGCAAACATTTTTGGTTGTAATGTGGAATTCTTTAAAAATATGTATTATATATTATTTCCCATAATTTCGCTATACGTGTTTACAGTCTGGCGGACTTCTTCAAACAAACTCGATATTTCCATATTATATTAAAATGAATTAATTTTCCTTATGGATTTCGATGTTAAGCATTCTCTTTTTTGTGGGGTGTTAGTAGCGACACCAATGTCTTTTTTGGACTGGTGGTAACAAGGTTCTTTTGCTTAAAGGGTAATAAAACAAGATTGGTCCGAGAGAGGGTGGGAAAGATATCTGTATTCTTATCTTTTACTGACCCCTGCATGTTCTTAGATGTATTTTCATTTGTGAGTATTGTGTGTTCGTTTAAGCTTGTATGTGTATGTATGTTCTCTCTCCATACGTACGCACTCACTTATTGCAATGAATTAGTACAAACACATACACACACACACACACACACACACACATATGGACACATGTGTGTATATATATATATATATATATATATATATATATATATATATATATATATATATATATACACACACACACACAAACACATATACACACAAAAACGCATATATATATATATATATATATATATATATATATATATATATATATATAAACACTTCCTATGTTGTCTAGGGTTCGAGTGTGTGATTTTGTGGTGTCTACTTGTATTTGTATGTGCGTATATACATTCGTTTCCATAGATACCTTCGTATGAGTGTATGTATGTATGTGAGTGGTCCGACCAATGTATTTGGCCTTTATGTGTGCATGTTGTGCGTTTTTGTTGGGGGAATATGATCTATTTAACGAATTTCTCCTTATTTATTTATTTATTTATTTCGGGATATTTTCTTTTTCTTTTCTAGATAGTAATATTACAAGGTAACCAAAAAAGTTCTGTCCGTTTTTAAAGGAAAAAAGAAAACGCATCCTAATATGTGTAACTTAATTTAGTCTTCGAAGTAATCGCCATCGGCATCCAGCACTTTCTTCGAACGTGACTTCAGCTGTTCATTACCCTTGCGGTAGAACTCGGGGGGGGGGGGGTGATGCAAAGGAATCCGTGAGGGCTTTGCGCAAGTCTGCTTCATTGGTGAAGGATTTCTCCCGAAGATGATTATCCAGGGAGTGGAAGAGGTGGCAATCGGATGGCGCAAGTTCAGGTGAATAAGGTGGATGGCACAAAGTCTTCCACCCAAGTTCGCGTCATGAGACCTGGCGTTGTCATGGAGGAAAAGCACACCTTTGCGATTCACTAGAGCTGGCTCCTTCTGGCGCAATGCCTGTTGCATACGTTGAAATTACTGAGGGTATAGGTCTCCAGTGACCGTTTGGCCCGTTGGTAGTAGTTCATAATGAAACACTTGACGACCGGATTCCGATATATTCTTGAAAGTATTCGAAATTTCAGGCTTGTATTGAAGCACTGAAAAAGAAAGCTATAATACAACATCAAACGTCGTGAGTAATTATTAAATTAGCATATGATTATTTTGATGTCATTTTTTCCGAATATATAGAATTGTTCCTAGACGAAAACCCTGAAGCTAGCTGAACGGATCTCTTGATACAGCTAACGAAATACGGAGAATATGTAAGCGCGGCTGTTGCTGCCTGAGACTTAGTTAGAAATAGACAGGGTAAGAGGGAAACATTGTCCGAACTAGCAAGTAAAGTTTTAAACTTGGGCAAAATAGCCTTTAAGGATGCTGTACTTAGAGATGGAAAAGCGGTCCAAACCCAACTGGTGGAGTATTATACGGACGCGAATAGAAACATATGTGTAATGACAGATACAGTTGGGGTATCCCCCCACAACACTTGCAGAATTATTTACACTGGAATAAATGAGTCATAAACTGGTTGAGAGAGTTGAGTCTTCCCAAAGAAACGTGCAAGGTATGGGATGGCCTGTAATGGAAAGAGGGGGATCATATTTCAATGGAAACATTGGGGCCATGATCGATCTAGCAGTAGTGGTAGAAAAATTCTGTTCGGTCAGGATGCTGATTTAATATATAAGGCAACGTTGGTGGGTTGGGAAGGAAATTACGCCATTAATAAATACAGGAGCATCAATAGTTAGATCTAGGGATTACATTAAACTAGGATTGAGGAACGAAGAGCTAGATATTACTAAACAAAAAATATTTCAAGGAGACCTAAGGGAAATTAAGTTATTAGGAAGAGTACATCTTCCCGTTGAGTTGGAAGGAGCAGTCACGATACAAGATAGGCATTGGCTTCAATGTAATGAAGCGTAGATAAGACTCAACTGCTAAATATCAGAAAAAGTGAAGTACACCTAAAAGGAATAATAGTGTATCAGGTTGTCCAAAAATATGAATCCCGTTTTGGAGATTACGAATTAGTACAGCATTCGTAAAGGCTATTTTGCCCAAGTTTAAAAAAATATTAGTTAGTCAGTAGTAAAAGATGGCGATGCGGGCTTTATCAAAATAATGCAAGCTATTAGTATTACTATAAAACACATAAGGGCTCACAATGAAGAGAAAGCAGGGAAGGCTGTACTAGCTATTACCAAAGTGGGGGTAGAATGTACGTAAGGCAGTGAAAATAGCTATAATAATTCCTTAATTAGAGAGATGGGTCTTATCTCCGCATTTGCACAAAGGAAATATCCTATGATACATAAGGGACAATATGATCGTGGTGGCTGTTGAGTAACTCTTTCTAGTTTTGAAGTGTTAATTAAAGAAAACCTAGGGTTGAAACTTTGGATTAATACTAAATAAGTAAGAAAACAGGTTTACTGATATCAACGATAAAACGAAATATAAGTTAATGCAGTTTCATATTGAAAATTACAATCAATCAATACCAAAAGTAATTTCATGAATGCGTTGGAATTTGCTACCCAGTACACGGATGTAACGAAAGAAGAAAAGAGCATGATTATAAATGTGAAAAAATCCATACTGATACCTAAGGGTGAGCAATGGATAAAACATTCTTAAGACCACTTTGCCATAACAATGGGGTCACTAAACTCAGGTGAGTCTTCTGACCTTATAGGTCTTTTAATATTATAAACTCTCACAGCATATCGTGAAATAAATATAACTGACATTGGATTATACAGAGACGATGTTCTTCTCTACTAACTTTGAAATCGATAAAATTAGAAAGATATTATATAGAGAATTTAAATGCATGAACTTAAAAATTACTGTGAGCACTAAATTGAAAAAGTTAAACTTCCTTGATATAACATTAGATTTAATGAAAAATGCATACATACCTTATAAAAAACCCAATACCAATCCTTTATATATACACCCTAAATCTAATCATCCTCCATATATAATTAAGCATATACCTTTATCTCTAAAAAAAGAATAAGTACAAATTCAGCAAATAAGAAGATGTTCTATGAACATATTAATATAAAAACTAAAGCTCTAAAAATAGTGAATACAAAAGCCAAAAATTAACTTAAATAAAAAATGGAAATGGAAAGCATAAAAAAGTAGTAGAAAAATAATTTGGTAGACACCCCCATACAACCAAATGGTAAAGAATAAATTAGGAGAAAAATTCCTTGCTTTAATCGTTAAACATTTTCCTAAAGTTAGTAAACCCGGTACTAATTTCAATAAAAAATACCTTAAAACAAAGTTACAGCTATACTGAAAAAAATAGAAAAAATAATTAAGAAACATAATCCTAATACCTTGAATAAACGCATAGACCAAGTCCCAAGAAATTCAGACAGTATAATAATAAAAAGAGATGAAGATAAACAAAAATATGTAACTGAAGAAATCCTCATAACTGTCCTATTAATAATAAATGTCGCACTGATTTTAACTTAATTCTATAATTGAATTTGAAACTTAAAGCGTTTAGTTTCTGATTTTGAAACATGGTAATTTCTGTGTAGCAATGGAAGCATAATTTTAAATTAGTAAATTTATATTTATGCTCTGTAGATTGGCATTAGACACTGTTTTGTAAAAATAAAAATATTAATAAGAACACCAAGTTATATATCTTATTGTTTTTCTCTTTATTATAATATACATATATATATATATATATATATATATATATATATATATATATGTGTGTGTGTGTGTGTGTGTGTGTGTGTGTTTATACATACGTACACACACACACACATATATATATATATATATGTATGTATATATATATATATATATATATATATATATATATATATACGCATAGAATCACAAAAATAGCGATGTCCAAATTATCGTCTAAATAACGCGAAAATGAAAAAAATATAAAAAACACTGACGTCTCATTTTAACAGATATATTTACCAAAGTTACACAAAGATATCTTGAAATACCAAAGAGTTATGTGGCCAGCTGTACGGGGTGATATGGTCGCAGTAATTGTCCGTACATATATTACCTACATATATTCTGATAAACAATATTATTAACATGTGGGTTGCCCAAATATGAGTGTGATTCCCTTATGTAAGTGTAAGCGCGAACATCAATAAATTATTTAAGAAATTCAAATGCTTAGGTGTATTAACAATTTCCCAAATCATTATTGTTTTTTTTAAATCTTGTCTGTCACTAAAAGAATTCTTCCATGCATAGTTTGGGAAAGCTCGATTATGGAAATCGCAATGTTTTTAAGAAATAGAGAGATAACTTGACGTTTCGCGGTGGGGGGTGGGCTGTAATAACATGTTGCACATTAAGCAAAATTTGTTCTCTTCGAACAAAGCAATAACTACCACGCAATTCATGAAAGAAAGAAATAACATTTTTCTTAGACGCAACTTAACAAAAAAAGAAAAATCTAAAAGAATAAGAAAAATGAAAGACGGATGAATTCAAATGAGAGAAAGTAACAGTTGAACTTGTTGGCGGCCATATTGTCAACTTCTTTTCAGAGGAATAACTAAAACAAAGAAAAAGAATGCGATATGTAATAATGTAATCATTTTTATTGTCTCTGAATAAATAAATAGAAAATAGTATTGTCACGCTTGTCAAACTAAAACAATGGACAAGAAAATTGTTACAGAGACATATTTAAGATACGACGTTGGGACGAATTATATTAAAATAAAAAACATATCGATCTTTATAATCTAATAACGCGTACTAAGATTACCGTGTCTATCTTTAGTGAATCGATTTACTGCCGGAGACATTGAGCACGTGACACATTGTTTATATGTGTACAGAAGCAAGGAAGAATGCAGTGATTTACTATATTCACTGAGAGGACATGCGTGACAAGGCGAATGTCATGTATTCAAGAGTTGGGTTAGAGCGTAGACAGCATAGGATTATTACTTTACAATTTACAGCTGTGAAAGCATTTAATCTCAAACAGAATTATATCACTGTTGTTTTGAGCAGGTATCAATGCACATGAGAGATTCATGTAAGATTGATGTTTAAAAGCAGTAGAATCGACCTTGCTAAACGAACGATCATCCGTGGCTCGATCAGTTACGGCACGTCAGGCTATATGACGGTTCCGTATAGGATACAGGTTCGATTCCTGCCGGAGGACGAATATTTTCTATGAAAATTTCTCGGAAATTCAGTACATATTACTAATACTGTTTATTATAAAACAGAACATTTACTTAAATATTTGTATCTATAAAAAAGAATGTATAAATATATAAATGTCTTAAAATATATATATATATATATATAGATAGATAGATAGATAGATAGATAGATAGATAGATAGATATGTCGTAAATTTAGATTTATATATTATTCTAAGAGGTCTGAAAATAAAAGAAAATAAAAATAATCCCAACATCATCCTGAAAAAGTACGATTCTGAATAATTACAATTGGAATTTCATGTTCAATCAATCTGCTAATCTGGAATCAATGGTCATCTAGTGTAAATTGTAAGTGAGGGGTGGTCATTGTAGCATCTCAATGAATACCCCTCACAAAATGATTTGTATTTGTTTCGCTTCCCATCAACCTAACTAATCAAACCGTGCGCATCTTGTCCATGAAATGGTGATAAATTTAAGGTCTGCCACACGTTTCAGTTAATGACCATAGATTTGTGGTTAGCAAGATTAATATGAAGTAAGTATTAAAAAAAATGGAAATTATCTATAGCACATGAATGGCCAAAAAGATTACTCAGAATAAAAGTTTCATTTATAAGAAAATTTGCCGTATAATAAAATTCAACGTAAAAACCATATTTGAAATATAATTTCGGATATATATATATTTAAGTAATTCATCGAGTCTGAAACTTCAACAGAATGCACTGTACGGCCGTTTCGTCCTATATTTGGGACTCATCAGCAGTGCGCATCCACTACCGAGAATTGAAGCCCTGACAGTTAGGTTGTCATTCAAACACCATACCAACTGTTCCAACGGGCCTCGGTGACGAAGAGATAGGAAATCAGACTCAATTGTGAGCGAGTGGCGCTATATGGAGTCTGATTTGCTATCTCTTCGTCAGCGAGGCCCGTTGGAACAGTTGGTATGGTGTTTGTCAGGGTTTCAATTCTCGGTAGTGGATGCGCACTGCTGATGAGACCCAAATATAGGACGAAACGGCCGTCCAGTGCTTTCTGCATTCTGTTGAAGTTTCAGACTCGATGAATTACTTAAATATAATTATCAAATTCTGCTAATAATTTCACATATATATATATATATATATATCCGAAATTATATTACACACACACACACACACACGCACACACACACATACACACACACACACACATATATATATATATATATATATATATATATATATATATATATATATATATACACACGTATTTTCCTTTTAATTTAATTTTTATTATCCTCTCGGCTAAAAACTGCAATTGTGAATGAAATAATCAAACATAGAAAAAGAAGTCTATACGTTGATTCCATTTCAATATATTTCTAACCACATTTTTATAGAGATGACTTGATAAAGTAATTTAATTTTCTTTGCTGGTATTCTACCTTCGCATGCTGTAAATATCTTCAACTGTACTATTCGATGTCATTACGGAGAAGCCTAAGAGATGGTGATGTTCCCTCAAAGAGCATAATTAAATTCGACGGAATTTACTATTCGGGCATTATTTGTACATTCGTACATTTAAGCAGTTATCTTAAATGATTATTAGGTGGAAAATGATATACATATATAACTTCAAAAGATTTTTAAATATATGTTATATGTTCAAGTCAAGTATCTTAAAGTTTTTGCCGCTGGCTGGTGGATATCCAAGTGAACTTGCAGAAAATTTAGCCTCTTTTCCATAGCGCTAATCTGTAGTAAAATAACAGAACCGGTGGTTTAGGGTGATGTCTACTCAAAACGCTAATAAATATGGTGTGTTAGAAATACATACAAATAATGATTTCTCGTATATAATAAACCACTGATTAAAATATGCTAGCTACTTAAGAATCACATTCGTAAAACACGTAAATATATCTTAAAATACTCTCTGTTACTAAACGTCCCATATGCGTATGGTTGCAGTAACTTCACCCCACGCCCCCCCAAAAAAAAACAGAAAAAAACGAAATAAACAAACAAATACTGGAGTCAATATATTATTAGCAAATGAGTTTTAGCATGTTTTATCAAAGATAATGGCATTTTTCTTCTGTAAATAGCACGACACAATTACGCATAATTTTGTATGAGTTTTCGATCGATATTTTAGCGAAAGTAAAAATGATTGGCTTTTAACTGGAAATAGTTGTTCTATAAATACCAAATGCATTGTAGTAGGTTCCATATTATTCAGCTAACAATAATAGAACAATATTAATATTGACAATCACGGAAATCATTATAAAAATGCCAC
The DNA here is from genome assembly GCA_964036315.1 of Acanthosepion esculentum. NCBI lineage: Eukaryota > Metazoa > Mollusca > Cephalopoda > Sepiida > Sepiidae > Acanthosepion > Acanthosepion esculentum. The sequence goes on along the minus strand of OZ038478.1, from coordinate 149,601,566 downwards.
CGGTAATAATAGCCATACCCATCGAATTATTCAACAAATACGATGATTGAAATTATAAAAATGAGATAAACTTTGATCCTCTTCAGGGTTTATATGTGAGACAAATCAACCATGTAGAAACGTCTAGACATAGGTGCAATAAAAATTTCCGCACAATCTCCATATACTTATGTGTTTAAATAAAGAACCTGAATAACATATTCATTAACAATACATGCATACATATATATATATATATATATATATATATATATATATATATATATATATATATATATATATATATATATATATATATATATATATTCTCGAGGACAATGTATTAGGTTTAGTCTTCTTTAACTGGTTGTCTAAACATTTGTATTTAGAATCTCCTCAGCTTTTCTTCGTATGGATTCGCCAATGTTCTGGAAGCATGTTTTGAAATGTCCGTCTATGCTGTTATTATAGATGAGTTGTTGCTCTTCCAAGATCCCAAATATCCTTTTCACTACATCCGAAATGGATTCGATTGGAGTGGTTGTAGAAGCTATCGTAACAGAGAAAATTAATTTACCTTTCACACAAATAAATATTCGACTGGATTTTTTATTTCACCCTACTAGATATCATCACTAGATGATCGGTGGACCGTATGTATAAGCAGAGGCAGTTTCTCAGCTCAACTACCTATGATTACTTATTGGCGTCAAATTTCACAATATATTTCAAGATATATTTCTCGGACAATTACAGCGCCGACACCAGCCCGGTCATTTGAACAAAGCAGGATTGTTCCATATTTGATATTGCTTCCGACAAAATTGGCCTCTAACCTGTTAATATCAGAGCAGAGTAAAGAAGCAACAGACAAGACAACGATGTTTTCGCATATTTCTTGTTCATTAGAAAGACCTGATTAAATTTCATGGTTTTCCTATTTTATTATTCTAATGAATTTAATTCCAACGTTAATGAATGAATGAATTTATGGTGAGTTTTCTGACAATAAAATATCGGTAGAAATCCCCATATCAAATCGTTAAATATTTGAGCTTAACAACTTTAACAATATATTGCAATAAATATCATAAAAATTAATGCTAGTCGTTATTTTAAGAAGTAAGAGGGTACAAATGAAAAGATTTCAAATTCACTGTTTCCCTTTTATCGAAAAAGCTGTTAAACTCTTTTAACGTTCCTTCTATCTTTCATTCATTTTCGCACCTAGCATTGCTTTCCACTTTTTCGCACCTAGCATTGCTTTCCACTTTTTCCACGTGATGAAAACGGAATAGTCCATTATGTATTGAGTATGGGCAGCTTATATTAAATACCACAATCTTCTTTCATTTTCATTTTTTCACGGAAACCAAGTAGTGTTTTCTACTTTTTCCATGTGATCAAAATGATTACTCCATTATTTATGAGGTATTGGCACGTTGTAACGGTCGTGCGAACTAACGAAACAGTCACAAACACAATTAAAATGGGATATTTGTTATGTTTAGTTAATTCTAGCTTGTTGTTTATTGAAAGGAGTAGTTTCCAAGTATTGATGTTGATCATCTGCTTGCTAATTTCAACTTACTGTGCATTCAGATATATGCTTCTCTATATCTCTTGTACAATGTGATTATTTAATCTAGTATGGCATTTCCTACTTGACTTTGCCTACTCTTGAACAAACAAGATAATTCTTCCCAAAGATTTACGAAGCAATGATTTGTTTTCTTTTTCTGTAATTTGAAGCATTGTAGCTGTTTGTACGGAAAAATTAGTTTCTGAAATAATTACACTCGCTGGTCTAGCTACAACCATGCAACGTTTAAAGTTTTTTAAAGTGCGTTTCCTTCCCATACAAATGCGTCAAATGAAATGCAAGCATTTTCTCACGACCATGTTCAACTGATGGCAAGCTATCAGCGGAACAGAACTTTTTATGCAAAGCGATATTTGTTCACCCTTATGTCGCACACACACATACACTTTCTCACTTTCTCTATCTATCTCTCTCTCTCTCTCTCTCTCTCTCTCTCTCTCTCTATATATATATATATATATATATATATATATATATATATATATATATATATATATATATATCCTGGTTGATTATTCACTTTTGTTAATTCTACTGATTGGTGGAAGATATAGAATCATCGACAGCGGGATGTTGAAAAAAAAACATGAAAAAATATTGGACCACCAGTGAAAACTTCAACTTCAACTAGATGTTTTCCACAATAAAAAACATGGTCTTTATTATTGCAGAAAATACAAAACGCTAAATTATGGAATTGACCTGTTATTGGTACTGCTTATAGAATAAATATCCCCTATTCGATGTGGCATTGGATGGAACAAGTTTCAAATTTTCTCACTAGAAAATTTCCCCTCAATCCTCATGATAGTAATCTCAAAGCTCTTGCAGATTGAAATCGCTCTGTTAAACCAGCATTCCCACATCAATTGGCAGGCTGTTAAATTTGGATTGCTTAACGGGAATCTCTTTCATCACTTTTGTCTAGCTTTCTTGATCACTCTTACATCTTGTCTAGGTTTCACAATCCCTAACCTACATCTTGTTGAGCTTTCGCAATATCTCCTTCATCTCCTTTGTCTAGCTTTCGTAATCTCTCTTGTTTACCTTTCGCAATCACTTTTGTCTCGTTTTCACAATGTCTTCTTTCATCTCACTTGTCTAGCTTTCGCTGTTTAATCTCTCTTGACTGTTCTTTGTGTTCGTCCAAGTTTTCTTTGCACTTAAAACATTTCTAATATTAGCAAAAGTTTTTGAATGGTTTAAGCTCTGTTACTTGAAAATCTTCGACGACTGTTTATTTATCATTGAATAATATTCTTATTGAAATTCCCGACCTTCAGCTCTGATTGACGTGAAATATTAGCCAGAATTTTAGTGGGAAAAGGACAAGCTAATGTTCAACTGCAATGATTTGCCCAGGTACCATACTTATTATACCTTTAACATCTCAGATGTTTCATTGAACCAATAGTTTTGTTTCTTTTGATCAGCTTCAAGTGATTTAACGTGTTGTATATTCTGTTACACGTCACCTACAAAACCGCAACAAACTGTTTCCCAGCCTTCGACATACATAGACACTACTGATATTGCATGCTGTTAAACAACCTGAAATTACGAATAAAATAAATCGTATAATCATTTTATGTATGTGACCCAGAAATATAGGTTTGTAATCCGCTATATTGCAACCGTTGTATCTGGGATTGTTTGAGGAATAATTGCCTGTGAGACATCTGTAAATATTGTTATACAGTTGGTTACGTATTGTGTCCATAAGAATTTGGGGAATGGGGCTATTTTTTCACTTGGCAACCGAAATTTTGCCATGCTCCTACTGTCATTGTTCCAATTTGAAGATCTTCATAAAATAGTAAATGCAAAATGTTTACCGATGGAGTTAAGCGTAGCATTCGTAGAGGAATTTTATTTTGTAATTAAAAATGAAACAATTTGACGGCGTATTAGTAAGCGCCGGATATTACTATGTATTTGAGTGAAACTTGTAGAGAAATTCTTTGAAGTAAACATAGTGATAACGATGTCATAGAAAAAAAAACTACCAAAGAATAATGTTTATTTTTCCTGTATGTAACACATTCCCACTGAACGGGAGTGTTTATGACTTACCTCAAGATAATTATGTCGTTTACTTGATGAATACTTCTAACCCTATTACCTTGAATATATGCTTTGAGTTTCACACACTTCAAGATCTCCTTCGAACATACGTTTCAACTGTATGTATTTTAATACAAGACAATTTTCGAAGTTTCATTAATTCCTTTTCGTTCCTCGTGTATTCGGAGCAAACATATTTCTTCAACATAGCTCTGTTTTCTCAAGTCTCTTATTCATCTGTGAGGAAATTGCTTCGCCCTAAAGGTTAGGGAAGTTCGGTATACATTTCTTGGTTTTTGACGAATTTTTTCTGTTTCTTAATATTGGTTTAGCTTTTTCTGGGACTCTTTCACTCTTCCAATGCGCTAAACTCATTTCTATATCACACTTTGCCTCGTCACTTTGCACATTTCCCGCAGATGTAATATTTTCTACTTGTTTGATGCTCTTAACACATATTCTGTCTCTTTACCGTTAGGAATAAATATATCATAACCATGTCCCGGCTGAGATCTATTTTCTATTTTATGAAATTAAACTACATTTGTAATTACCGTGCATTAATGATTTCACTGTTGAAGTCAAATGCAGCAGGACATAAAATGAAACAAAAGATGTAAATAATATGAACAGTGACTAAACTTAAAATTTATTTTATATTTATTGTTGTGGATTCAGAGATGAATCCGATATCAATGAATAACAAACGCCAGGAATAGATAAGGAAAATAAATGTATTAACGTAATAATACAAACTGGTAATACGGGTTAGTAGATCCTGGAATGCGGGTTAGTAGCACTAATATATATACAGTCTTGGTATTGAATTATTGCGGTATGACTCCTTACTGAGTCTAAGTGCTCGTGACGGTGACTCTTGTGCTACCCTCCTCTACTACTACTCACCGAATATTCACTGGTAGTAGTATATGCATACCTTGGGTGAGTCCATTTGTGTAAAAAGGGGAGACTCCTTGACAGTTATCACCATTATTCAATCAATTTATGTATGATTATGTACATAATTGAAAGTATTTGATTACTTATGTCCTGTCATAATAGAAAATGACGATTAAAAATTTGGGATTATAACCAGCCGCGATGGGCATTGGTTTACTAAGAGAGCAATTTGCTCAAGGAAATACGATTAGCTTATTCGTTTTTTGTTTTTTTTTGTTTGTTTTATTTTTATTATGTCATGATGTAATTATCGCTACAAATTGCAATATACCATAAGGTGGAATGGATTGGCGCAATGTAAATCCGTAATATATTACTCCAGTGCAAACTCTAACTACCTCAACATGGTTTGAAATCATTTACCCGATTGCAGTTTTATAAATATCATGTTATCCTAACATTCATTAAAACCTACAAGCATATGAAGTAGTAAAAATAAATATTAGACTAATTGTCAATGTAAATGCAATGCCAGTTTCAATTTTTTAATATACACTCAGAAATCAAGCATTGTACTTTACATGTGAAAGTTATAGCATTGGCTCAAGGTAACAATGTCTCGTGAGTTTAAGTATTTCAGAAGACTAATCTACTCTCAAATCACTTGCGACTCTAGACAAAAAGAGAAACCTGTCATATACATATAACATAGTAGAGATAATTGTAAACCCATAGAGAAAGGAGAATATATGTACTTAATGACAGTTAACAGAAAGATTATTGCTACAAAAATGATTGAATTCCTGCAGGTGAGGCGTTTCATTTTCTGCAGATTGTGCATTATATTTGCCAAGACCTTTAACAACCGGGCTTCCAGAAAGCGCAAATGTTGTCTACTTGTCTTCGTCTCAACATGATGAACACAACACTTATCCTAGGTTAGGAAACGCTCAAGGAATCCAGCTGAAACTGTCTCAATCCAAATCCTATATTCCCGTGATACGACCAGCGTGAGTCGTCTTAGGTATCAGAAAGCTCTGATATGCTAAGTTAATTGTGCAGAATATTATCAACTCTCTCACGTCATATTCTAATAACATTGGTTATGTGACTTATATTCCATCTCCTATCATCCATCACCATGTGGTGAAACGACCAACATTTTTTTTGGTGTCAGTCACAGGACGTCCAGACTTTGGATCCCATTCAACACTTCTACTTCCCGTCATCTATTCAGCTGCCCACTTTTGCACTGTTGATAAACTGTAGTGTACTCCCTTAAACAAACATGTCAGTATGATTCTCCTTGGTGCTAAACCCTTTCGTGTTTGTTAACACAATAATGCCAAATTTTGTCAATTATCAAGTGTAATCGCTACTAGTTACTTTTTGAAGTTTTATTTGTACAGTCAAATATCAGTTCAGATGAAAGGAAACAACCTATTTAAGAAAAGTTGAAAGTAATGCATGCAATATTTCACAGCTCTAGCTTCATTCTTTCAAAGTCACCCTAAGAGCACTCCAGTCGACCCTCGTAAAAGCAGCTATTTGTTTAGCAATGAGCCTAAGACATCATATAACCATATTTGTGTGAAAATGCATTATTTGTCGGATATTAAATTGTACATGAGCACGAAGAGATAAACATATATTCAGTAGAAAACAAGTCCTAATATACTAGATTTCTTAAGAATACACTTAGGAGAAACAGGTGATCCCCATTTACAGACAATTTTTGTCATGTGAAAATAACACGTATTACGCAATTTAACAGCGTGTCATGACAATTGAGACCGACAAGTGTATTCTATGTAGGAATTCGATCGTGTTATCGTGTAGCATGAGGCAATTACATTATTCCAAATATGTGTAGAAAGGGTGAATAGCAAGGAATAAATACCGATGAGCCAGCATAGATATGATATAGCGATATATAATATAAGCCAACAAACGTCAGGAAATTGAATTTGTATGATTGATATTCGTTGAATAAAACTTTAGATATATAGCCTGCGAGTTATTCATCTTTGCAGGGTTGGTTCTGTGCGTCAAATTTATGTACGCATTTTGGAAGATGTAAACATACGTATATCTTGAGGGTAGATTTCTCAAAGATGTATACTTATATAAGTCATCACCAATATAGTAATTATATTTTTTGCTAAAATACGCATTAATATAGAATTTAGCAAGACATTTCTGACCTCTCCACGGTAGTATGAGGCATATCTCAATAACCCAAGACATATATGACAAGAGGGAATTTAGTGAGAGATATGATTTGCCGTCAGGTACTGCTCCTTCTCCGAAAAAGTGCACTTAAGAAGATGTTTCCATTCTCATATGCGTTAAGCAACAAAAACATTTTATTTTCAGACAGTTATTATATATTTTGTGTTTGTTGCTCGTTTCTGTTTTATCTTCTTTTTTTAGTACTATCTTGTTCGAGCAGATAATATTAGATATCTATTTTATCTTAGAAATAATGAGAAAGTGAAATCATACTCACAGGTTTTGTATTGACATCGATTATTGCTCTCATATACATTCTGCCATATATTTCGAGATATTTGGCAAAATTCAAAGGAACATCTGCAAGGTTATCGCTCCGGATATATATATCTCGGCTTTGGACATATTCCCTCTGCCCTAATGTAGTTTCACTGTACCTTTTCTATGAAAATTGTCAGAGATTTTTTTCTGACGAGCTTTCCAATTTAGAAAGTGCTAGTTATAACAGTAATTTATATTTTAATATTTTCTTTTCGGCTTTAATTCTTGCTTGTGGGACTCTCTTCCATTTTTATTTTATACTATGGTCTTCGAAGATTTAAATGCAATGTTAATCTCCCCCATGAATTCAATTATCCATCATATTTCTTTCCTTCTTGGCAGCGCCCTTGCATTCTCGTGGATTTATTGCATCGTTTAATGTGGAATGATTTTAAAAAATACATTAGCGCTCATTCAATTCTGTTACGATTAATTTCTTAATTTAATACTAGATATTGAAAATTTTTATTGCTGCATTGCAAATATTTTCAAATTTAAATCAGCACAAATACATTCCATCGAGCAGACGCAATTGTTGACTTGTGCTTGAAAAGTTCAATTAAAAAAAAAAGCATGTGCAATCTTCAAATTTTTAATGTGATGATTTAAATAGATAACATCAAAAGAAATTTCGATATTTACTCCAAATATGACAAATATTTATTTTCTTCTTGCTGAAAAATGATCATAAAAACTCATATTTTAATCGAATTTATGCAGTATGAATAAATATAATTGTGATTGAATGGTGGTTGCTACCTAAAGTGATAACATGAAACAATTTACAAAAAATGCTTATTTTTTTCCTAATAAAATTCTGTTAAAAAGAGACTTAAAGGCTATTAGCATTACCGTTAATAAAAAATCTCTAGTCGCAAACAAGCGATATATATATATATATTAATACAGAGTAAATTCCTTCATCATTCATTATCATTCAAAATTTGTGAATTTTGTAAATTTTCCATTAAAGGGATGCTTTTCTTTCGCGAAAGGAGGAAATAACCATTGCCTGAGCATTATGGGGAAAATCTTCATTTTATGGATTCATTTCTATAATAAATATTTTTTTACAGTAAATATTTTTCTAGTAAATATGTTTTATAGTAAATATTTTTATAGTATATATTTTTATAGTGAAGATTTTTATAGTAAATATTTGTATAGTATATATTTTTATAGTAAATATTTTATAATAAATATTTTTATAGTAAATATTTTTATAGTAAATATTTTTATAGTAAATATATTTATAGTAAATATTTTTATAGTAAATATTTTTATAGTAAATATTTTTATAGTAAATATTTATGCTTTGGTTTGAAAGAAAAATATCTATACAATATTCTTTCAAAGTTCATAACTTCATACTTAAAACTGTTTACATATGCACAAATACATGTTCGTGCATGTAATTACAGAGTAAAAGATATTAGAAATTAAAATATAGTGAGAAAATATATTAAAATATTATCGATAACGGGATATTTTTAAATGAGAAAAGCACCTGTTCTATTGCCCGTCTCATACAAACTTCTAATCATCTGTACATGCAGAAATCAATTAATTATAACTTATACGTTTATTTGCAAGACACGCACTGAAAGTTGATCATATTTCCAATGAAACCTTTTCTTGCAAGTATATATTATTAAAATATCTCGAATACTGAGTTTTTTATTCACTTGATTGTTAAATATTGTTAGTGAGTAAATATTTAAATAATTTTTATTATGAAATTACATCACCCCCACACACATAATATATATATATATATATATATATATATATATATATATATATATATATATGTGTGTGTGTGTGTGTGTGTGTGTGTGTGTGTGTGTGTGTGTGTGTGTGTGTATTCATAATATTTCTTTTGTGCGTTTCTTTTTACGCCCGATGCCCATTTTTTCTCAAATTATTCTTTCCCCTCGTATCAGACAACTCAAGTCTAATTAATTCCACTTAATCTACATATCAGTCAAATATTTTATCTTCGGTTCCTTTGCTCTGTCGCATCTTTAACTCTGATTTGTGTTCTATTTATTGTAAGCCTATTATTTCTTATAAATGTAATAATATTTCCTTTCTATAAGAAGTCATGCATATACTCAAATGCGACACACTAAGTATCTACATATATTTAGAAAGAAATAGTTTACCTAAAGCCACTTATAAAAAAGCAATACACGAAAGAAATAATATTTATATATGTGAAAACGTGCTTCCTTTGTGCTCTTAAAGTATAGTTTCACTTTATAAAGTTAATGAATATTAGTGCTAATTCAAGTTCAAATATTACTGGATGTTATTTGAAGATTATCAGAGTCAGATAGCAGTTGAGAATTGAATCCAAGCTGTTAAGATTTGAAGTATCGCTAAAAATGTTTGAAAGGAATTTCAATCTTACGAAAACAATTTTTGGGAAACGCTGGCGATTAGACTCTGGGGTTAAACAGTGGAACCCATATCCTTGCAATATTTCGTCTTTTGGAAAGAGGCGGTATAGAAGAAGAGGCTCTGATATTTGGGTCAAATTTCTATATACGAGAGATTAGGTTTATATCAAAATATCTATTTTAATTCTAGGAATATAATCTTTACTTGGTTTTCTTTGTTGATAAAAAGTGGATGATCGTTAAGCCGTCGTTTCGAAAATAAAGCGCAGTAATTTACAAGATAAACATTTTTAAAATACTTAAAAAAATCAAAACGAAGGAATGATAAAAGTTACCCTATCCACTATGCAGAGCCGGATTATCCTTTAGGCTAGTGTCAGATGCAGCCTAGGATCCCCAAGCTTTTATGAATTCAGGATTATAATTTTCTAGATGTTAAAACATTTAAATAATTTCATGAAATGTAACTATATCAATATGACAAACTCATATTTATTTTGATTAATGTATTGTGATAATGCTGGTTATAAAAGATCTGTTTATTTTTACTATAATTGTTTTAAATATGCACTTATTTGGTTTGCAATGAATAGGAAATCAGTGTTATTTCTTTAATTTTTTTTAATGATATACTATATATATATTCATAATTATTTAAAGGATTTGCAATAGTTTACTTCAAGCTACGTAAATATCGCTAATATATAAATATAAAACACAAACACACACACAGACATATATATATATATAATTAATATCGAAGCATAATTGTAATATATATATATATATATATATATATATATATATATTTATTTATATATATATATTTATCCTGTGTCGAAGCATAATCGTGATTGTGTAGCGATTTTCAACATGTTTTTGTTTAATATCCTAAAATAAATAAATACCATATATATATATATATATATATATATATATATATATATATATATATATATATATATATATATAAAGAAATATAGGCTGAAAGTGTGCTATATTTATGGGATAAAGTACTCAATATCAGAGATAGAGCGTGTGTAAATATAAAAGTGAACATAGAAGTCAACACTTCTAGAGACTGTCGCCTCTAAGTGTTGACTTCTATGCTCACTTTCATATATATATATATATATATATATATATATATATATATATATATATATATATATATATGTGTGTGTGTGTGTGTGTGTATGTATGTATGTATATATATATATATATATATATATATATATATATATATATATATATAATTATTTATCGAAAATTATAACATAAACATGTTAAACTTCACTACAAATATAGGTATTTTGTTTCAACACTTCTGGTATCTATCACTTGATAAGGGACCAAAAGTGGTGAAACAAAATGGCTATTTTTGTAGTGATTTTATAACATATTGATGTTATCATTTTCGAATAAATTATTATATTTGCTCTACACTGTGTTGAGCACTCTTTTAAGAATAGTATTTGTTGTTCATTGAAATTTATTCCGTATACAACAATCCTATAATTAGGTATATATATATATATATATATATATATATATATATATATATATATATATATATATATATATATATATCATTTATTAGAAATAAATGTATATACCTGAGGGTTGATAGAGAGTTAGGCAGAGTGGAATGAAGTGAGAAACCAGCCGAATCGGCTTATGTTAATACAAGACAGAACATGGATAAGAAAGATTACAAATATTAAAATTTACTAAGAGCTGGATTAGTATGGTGTATTATTGAGAATCTCTTGTTGCCGATGGCCTGAAGAGATAATTCCTGAAACGACCCCATATCCGTTATACGTAAATAGACCAAAATGTCGTGCTTAATATAATAAACATTGTAAAGCAGATAACATAGTTCTATATCGATTTGACGATGTGCAGTATTTACGGCCACATAACGTTGAAACTTATAACGTTGAAGCAAAATCGTACCTTATCAGCAAATAGATGGTTGAACTTTTGAGAATACCAAATTGCTGTAAACAGGAATAACCAGGTGGTCGTATAGACAACGGTTCCGAACTGCAGTTGGTTTCGTTATATTCACTGATTCGAAAATGACGTTTGCAAATCAACATATTTTTACCTGCTGCATGTTGATAAGCCTTAAATAGCCAGTCACTAAATTGATCCATCATTTCAAAAAAACAAAACACGGATCAAGTATGATCAACAGGAATTGAAGGGATAGATATGAAAGAGAGACCTAGCTATGCAGATATCGAAAGTTTTTTTTCTCTACTCTCTACATATCAGTTTATTTTGCAACACAAATAATCTTACATATAGATGTTTGATCCAGATATACTCATTTAGGTTATTTTGTCGTTGACCAGTATGGAATCAACTTCCTATATTCCTGAAACCCAATGTGACACAGGGTCCATCATCGAACTTTATAAGAGGTAATAAACGAAAGCTAGAAAAAGTATTAAGCATCAAATAAAAAGTGGATGAAGAATGTAATATGAAGACGGTCTGCACACGCTCTGAGCTAAAATGTGAAGGCATCTTAAGAAAGCAAGCAAAGTAATTTAAATATTTTGGGTATGTGTTAAAAGATGGGAATTTGATATATATCCGAAGGCGCATTGTAATAGTGAAAGATATCTTCCAAAAGCTGAAAAAGTATAAAAAATGTGAGAAGAAAGGGTACTTAACTACAATGTAATATCAATTCCCTGATAAGAGAATGGATGCTGGATGATTTCTTTAAGGAAAATTGATGAAACAGAAACGTGCTTTCACATACGTATGCGTAATGTGAAGAAGTTTTAAAAAATGGGAAAGGCAAGGGCACTTTACTTACAATCAGAACGTTGGAATCTTTGGGACACATATTTAAAGAGGGCTTAGAAAACAAAACACTCATAGGGAAGATAACAGATACAGAGGGGAGCGGATTAACGGATTACGAGAATTCGTTGGAATCGAAGTTAGAACATCGAAGGGAATGATAGCAAGCAGAACATGAATGCTAAGAAGGAAAGTTATTTTGTAGTTGCATTCAGAATCGTAATAAAGTATTTTTTAAAAGAGTAATATTATTGACATTTTTAATATAATTTCACCATTGTGATGCTAGATTACTCTTTGACATTTTTGACTAGGACATTTTTCAAGAATATGCCACTATTTAACTAAAAGTCTGTCACATTCACTTGAATTATACAAACAGAAGATATGAAATATGTCAACAGAATTTGTGAAATATTTGACACCTAAAGTGACATATATTTGGGCATGACAGTCACTTTTATATCTGACATACGTATAGCATGGAACGAAATTAGTCACACCAAATTATCGAGCATAAGACACAAACATTAAGAATTATATCATAATGACGCCAACAATAAAATTTCTTATGGTTGATCAATGTTAATAGTAAATGTTAACTCAGATGCGTGTGATTGATTTCATTGAAATCAATAAATTCCATAAGCCTCTATTATCATTAGGAAGTTTTCGAGGAAATTATAATAACGAGGACATGCAACTGAAGTATAAAATATCGCATATTTTCACAATATATTAATATTAATGTTAAGTTCTGTCCAAATTTTAACTTTTTGTTAAAATGAACGAAATGTAAAGAGTATTTTATAATGTCTAATGGAGCTGAAGATTATTTTTATGTTTAGATGCATTGTTGTGTAGGATCCACCTAATCTGCATAGGTGACTACCAACTATATAAATAATGGTTGATACCGGAAGGGAAGGGAGAGAATCACGAGATCCAACTAGAGACTCTGATCGACTGCGACTAGTCAACACATTCTCCAGGAACGTCTTCCCAGAAATATACAGAAATACTATATGTACTTATTGTGTACACTTTCTTGTTATAATACATTCTTGTTCCAAGTACATTTTGTGTTGCATTATTATTCCATGCAATAGGCGAGATTCAACATTGAGTCAAGACTCAACATGCATTTAAACTGATCAAATTTTATTTCAGAGAACAATAAAATTAAATTTTGTTTGATTAAAACCAGCTAACATGGAAGTACCCAAGAATCATTTGAGGCACATAATGCTTTATGAGTTCAAGAAAGGAAACTCAGCAGCCGAAGCGGCTAGAAACATTCACTCAGTTTATGGAGAGGAATGTGTGAATGAAAGAACTTGCAGAAGATGGTTTGCAAAATTCAGAGGTGGAGATTTCAACCTTGAAGATGAAGATCGAACCGGACGTCCAGTTGAGTTTGATGAAAAGCTTCTTGAAGCAGCCCTTGCAGAAAACCCTCCTTTATCAGTTGAGGAATTGGCAGAGGTTCTCGGTTCAAACCATACAACTTGGAAAAGTTCCTAAACTTGAAAAATGGGTGCCTCATGAATTATCTGAAAACAATCTCAAATCCCGAGTTGACATCTGCTCTTCACTCCATTCTTGCCAACTTGTTTCGCCTTTTTTGGATAGAATTGTGACTGGCGACGAAAATTGGATCTGTTATCGAAATGTTAAGCGTCGTAGACAGTGGCTTGGTAAAGGGGAAGGACCACAGCCACAGCCGAGAAGGGAACTTCATGGGAAAAAATTCTTCTTTCAATCTAGCGGAATTGCCAAGGTATAATCCACTTTGAATTCTTACCACCTAATGCAACAATTAATGCTCAAATATACTGTCAGCAATTAGAGCGTTTGAACCAAGCTTTGAGGGAAAAAAGACTTGCTCTAGTGAATCGAAAACGGGTGATTTTTCATCAGGACAATGCGTGACCACACACAGCAAGAATCACGTCACAAAAGATCGAAGAACTTGGTTGGGAGAAAATTCCTCATCCACCTTATTCTCCTGACCTCTCTCCTTCAGACTACAATTGGTTTCGTAGCTTACAGAATCATTTGTAAGAAACAGCTTTTGTAACGCAGCAAGAGGTTAAAACTGAGATTTGTGAGTTCTTCGAATCAAAGCCAAAACAATTTTACAGTAATGGAATTAGTAAGCTTGTTAATAGATGGAAGGAAGTCATAGATAATCAGGGAAAATACATTGTTGATTGAATCTGTAATTATATGTATCATTTGGTCACTTGTTTTCTTTATTCAAAATTCGAACAGAACTTATGGGATGACCAGATATAACACCGTAATGCCGTTATGTTTATATTTGTTCTTCATTTAAGACAACCTCAATCGACAGACGCGTGTAATATATACTTTTTCTGTTTCCATATATATATATACATATATATATGTGCGTGTGTGTGTGTGCTTGTGTTTATTCAAATAATATAATTTTCACGTGGAAACCCATTAACAGTAACAGCATTCGTCGAATGTGTAGGTCCTCCACCCACATTTTATGTCTAATCTTTAGCAACCAATTCCCACCTGCCATAATCTATTGCTCTGACACCAATGATTTCTCCCGATTACGCACTTTTCAGTAAAGGAAATATTGCTATATACACTGATGGCTAATTTCCAATAACCCTCGTCTACACAATGTTCGGTTCTACAACCATAGGTCCTTCACATACAGGATTATGTGGGAAGTGGGGAAAGTTGGAGCAGACGCATATTAATCTGATATTAGGAATTCACATCTTTACTTCAGCTGGGATTCGCAAGATTATCTGGTAGCTAATGGATATTCGTACACACTATTATATGCACATATGTGTACAACGCATCTATTTTTATATGCGCATTTTCCCTTCTGCTTTTCACCCCAAGGATATACTGAAGGCTACGAGTATGGCAGCATTTACTAACTTAACAAGAATACCGTTCAGATGTGTCTCGGAAGATTTCGAGGTAGTCTGGAGGTCGTGTTTGAAATTAATGACGATATTATTGAATAAATTTACTCTTGAATATTCCAAGTCACTTGGCTGTAATTTTGGTTAGTATATCTGATAAAATGTGATGTTAGTGTGACTTTCAATTGTATGTAATTTAGAGAAAAATATATTCATCGCACATTATATATATATATATATATTTATACACACATATTCACACACACACATACACACACACACACACATATATATATATATATATATATATATATATATATATGGTTGACTATCCCGCCGTATTCTACAAGACAAGCAGCTCAATTTCTAGGAACCGATAGCCAGACAAGAGCACATAAGATTTGATTATAGGGGTGAAAGTTTTGTGCTGAACCAACCACACATTATATATATATATATATATATATATATATATATATATATATATATATATATATATATATATATATATATATATATAAAGTCTTTGTGCAGAACCAACCACAATATATATAAATATGCAGTCATCATGCGTCATATAGATATTTTTCAAGATTTTACTGTGCAAAACGAACGTACTCAAATTTTAAAAATGTTGTCTTCAAACTTGCATCGAAAGTGCCTAAACTAGTTTGAAATTGGAAAAATTTTTAAAAAAAACTTAAGAACTAATTTCTGTTCTTCTTTGTACCAATATCTATAATTTATGCGGTATTGCCGAAATACACTGTGTGTTTCCTTCAAATCAGGTATACTTGCATATTTTATTATCGTGTTTAAATGTCATTCGTATTTACATCAATATATCTGTTACCCACTAAATCATTTTTAACATGTGTCAAATTATTTTTGTTATAAATAAATCCATTGAAATAGCAATGTTCCTAAAATATAATAGTAATGACTGACAAAGAGAGACTTTTCTTGGAGCAGCACATGAATATTTTTATTTAATTTCTTATTTCCTTCAGATGACACTCAATAAATATTGATTCACTTTTATGGTGGCATCCATATTCATATCTAGTGAAACTACAAAATGTTACTCTATGTCACTATCTAAAGAAAACATTACTTTGTCAGTTCCTGCCGTCATGATATATGCTTGCCGTAATTTTAAGATAATCTCCAAAATGACATAGGTCTCCAGAGATGTCTTGTGTTTTATTATATTGTTTAAGAGAGACTGAGACAGCATGACGGATGTTTAATATATTGTCTACATTGTCATTTCGATTTGTTTATAACATTCCTAATTCTGTCTCCAGATAAATGACATGGACGGGGTTAAGTTAAAAATAATCATCCTATAAATGATCTTACATCGCTAAGATAATTCAATAATTAAACCTCATACGGTATATACACTTATGGTTGTGCACATTTTAGACTAGGTACCTCTAACAATTCCTTAAAAATAGAGTATAACATGACGACAAAAGGCCCCAAAATTAAGAAAAACAATTTTTTGTCGTCAAAATGTTTATGCTATAATTAATAAGAAAGAAAAAAATATTTTTTTAATTATTAAAAAAAAAAAAAAACGATTTTCTTCCTTTGTAACACATTCTAAATCTGGGTAAAATATCTCGTTTTTCTTTGTCAACTTTGTAAGACTTTTGGTAATAAACATTTTAGAGTAGTCGTTTCACTACACAGAGAGAGAGAGAGTAGAGGGAGAGAGAGTGGGGAGAGAGAGACATACACACACAAACGCTCGGAGCAGTTTTTGGATAAAATGAGTGAAATGACTACTCCGGTTTTCGTGTTGCTCTTTCTGTCGTTACTAAATTAATTACAACGCTCGTGTATGAAATAGCATTTATATTTAATTAGAAAATGTTGTTTATCAACAAACAAGTGAACATTTTAAGCTTTTAATTGATTAATTTAAACAAACATTGAAAAAATGACTTTTTCGTTTGTCATAAAGATAAGACCATGTAAACAAAAAGAGCAAATACAGAACAAATAAGTCATAACGACAATTTATTTCTTAGTATATCCTACATTTTTGCAAATTACTTTTAAAATTCGCTTTTGCATACTCATTACTAACTTCTGCATGAGGGTGTTTGGGATGCTCGCCTAGGATGCACCAACTGCAGCACGAAGAGCATTCACAGTTTCAAATAGCGATCCATGTTTTTAAACATCCTTTGCCATTAATCCCCAAACAATCTCGATTGGGTTTCGATCTGTGGATTGTAGCATTGTCCTGCTGTAAAATCCAGTTCTCTCCGCAAAGATGAGGGCCTTCAGTAATTAGCAATTCCTTTCTTAGCATCTCAATGTAAATAGCAGCTGTTTGACGACGTTTTACCTCCTGTAACTCAAGAGTCCCATTTTACGAAAATAAAACCCTACCATAAGTGATCCAGCTACACTGAGTCCAGTTGAGAAAATTTCTTTGCATGCCAGTAACGCTGGAAACCGTCTGAGCCAGCAAGATTTAATTTTTTTCTCGTCTGGAAACAATACTTTCTTCCATTTATTCACATCCCAAGTTTGATAATCGGAAGTAAATTGTAAACGGGAGTATTTATGGCGAAGAACTGGACGCCTCTGCAGCCGTTTCAAGTTAATAAACGATTTCTTATTTAAATGCCGTCGAATATTTCGAGAGTTGCATTCAGCAGTTGTATTCGCTGATTCGATGCTAGGCTTGAAACATTCTTAACTTCCCGCTTAATGCCTCTGTCTAGAGATGGTGAGATTTTATTGAGGCGACAGCTTGATTTTTTAGAAGCATACGTATCCGGATATTTAATGAAGTTAGCAACTACATTTCTCTCATTTGCAATGGCTCCTTGCGAAAGACCACGTCTTTGAAGTTCAACAATCCTCCCCTGTTTAAACTTTGTTAAAATTTTACCCTTCACAATTTTATAATCTAAAATGTAATACTGGAAATGAGCTACGTAGATGTCTACACGCCTGAAGCTATGAGCTCCCTGGCTTGTTCTAATATTTATGTACAGTAATTTGTTGTTTTTTTAATATGCTCTTTATGACACACCAAAATATATTTCCTAAGTGTTTGTTTAAATTAATCAATAAAAAACTTAAAATTTTCACTTGTTTTTTGATAAACTACATTTTCTAATTTACTGTAAATGTTTCGCGAATATATTTTGAATAAAGTAACAGTATTGTATATTTTTTAAGCCTTTTGTTTCTGATCTTAAGATTTTGACCATGTGTGTATATTAGCACAGAATGCTTGCCCAGTTGACTCGAGCTTAATCAGAAAGAACACGATAGAATTTGGTAATATCTCTTCATATTTCTAGGAGTTCGAATCTCTTTAGAGAGTTTGTTTAAATTTATTATCGATAGGATCATTTCAGTTTTTTCAAAGAAATAAAAAATACAATATCAGAAATTAGAGCAGGAAAACACCTGTCATAATGGAAATATACATGGAATTTGTTGGAATTATATCAAAATCTTGCGAACGCAATCTACGCTGATGAACAACCAATTAGACCTGAGTGGAGAGTAATGCTGATCAGTAACGGTAATGCAGTATATACCTTTTCTATAATGGCTTATTTTTAAAATTGCTTTCCTATTTAATTGTTCAGGTGAGATCTTCGCGATGGTCGAGAAATTTTGAAATATTAGTAATACGAGACATACGTTGAGATCTCGTTAATTTGAAATTTCCCAAACTTCTTGTTTGTGGGACACTTTTCTGATTGCATGCTTTCCTAATTTAATCTGCAAATATTTAAACGCAATGTCAATCGCTAAATACCGATTTCGCCTTCTGCTCTTCATTATTAATGCTTCTACTCCTAATTCTTCCATGTCCTGTAACTCCATGTGATACTAATTAAATATATACATATGTATGTATATATATATATATATATATATATATATATATATATATATATGCATAAACATATATATATATATATACATTAACATATATATATATATTTACATTAACATATATGTATATATATATATATATATATATATATATATATATATATATATATATATATATACGCACACACATATATTTAAAGACATATTATGTTTAACGTTCTTTTTATAGATACAAGTATTTAAGCAAATAATTGTATCTATAAAAAGAACGTTAAACATAATATAAATGTCTTTAAATAAATTGTCGGACTATGTCCAATTCTAAAATACACACATATATATATATATATATACATGTATAGACACACACATATATACACACACACACACACACACACACACATATATATATATATATATATATATATATATATATATATATATATATATACATATATATATATATATTGTTATAGTAAAAGACGACTTCCAACCTCTAAAACCAGCATTAAAAACATGAATGAATAGTGATTAATTGGTATGTAATATCAGTACTTTTGTATGTTAAGGAATTGTAGACCCCTTAAATTTCATTTTGAACCAGTAATTTTCCTAGGCCCATAGTATTTTTTATTTCTTTCTGTTTTTTCGTGTCTTGTGGAGTAAAGTTTTACCCGAATTTCCACGGGATAAATGATTCCTCCATTTATATGAAGGTCTTGTATACGGTTGTAGATTCTTCGTTTTTGAAAACATTGAAACATGCTGCTTTCCTTTAAGTAGATCGTCCCAAATCCGGAGTATTTTTTTCTTCGTTTTGTACGCTTCTTCTTGGATGTGCGATTTTCCCATACTATCTCGGTATCCATGATGAGTTTTGCAATGTTCTACTAGTGCTTCTGATTTGCATTTGTGTTCCCAGGTTTCTTAGTTGCCGAAGTATAGTTTCTATTTTTTTGGTTTCATTTTTGTATTTTATTCCACCAGAAGTTCCAGTTTTCTCTTAGTATCTTTGTACAATTATTTTCTGCTCGCGAATACTTCCCTTGTAGTATATAAAGGAGAGATTATAGTTGTCGTAACGAGAGCAAAGTGCATATTTTAAAGAAAAAATAGATGGTAAAGTCGTTGTTAGCAATAATGCGGATTATTTTAATAAATTATACTTCATTTTCCATATTTTCTGCTATACGCATTGCGAGTCTTGTGACATTCATTAGGCGAAGAATTACTATTTCTACATATTATTTAAAGGAATTAATTTTTCTGACGTTTTCTTGTGTTTAACCATTATCTTTTGGGGGTAGTGATTATCCAAATTCCTCTTGGACTGGCGCAAAAATATAGTTGCTTAAGCGGTAATAAAAAAATAGGATTGATCAGAGAAAAGGGAAGTCTCTCTTGTAATCTTTTCATCTCGTCTGTATTTTTTAAACATTTCTCCATTTTTGGAGAAGGAATACACACACACACACACACACACACATATATATATATATATATATATATATATATATATATATATATGTGTGTATATACATATATATATATATATTCCTTATCCATATATGTATATTTTTTTAATTCTTGGATATAACATATATGCATACACACATCGCATGGTGTGTACGGATCGTGTGTGTGTGTGTGTGTGTGTGTGCACGAGTGCGTACGTGTGGTATGTATAGTGCGTTTTTGTTTTGCCAGTATGTGTGTATTTATTTGTTCTCCATGCGCATATACTATGTTTTATAATATTATAAAGAAATCTATATAGTAACTACATGTACCTTGTATGGTGTGTGTGTGGAATTGTTTTTTGTGTGTGGAATTATTTTTTTTGTGTGTGTGTATGTGTGTGTGTGTGGTCCGACTACTCCCTTTTGTCACTATGTGCGTATGGTGTGTGTCGATCTGTGTGCGGTTATTATTTGTTTAATGCTGGTTTTAATTTGTCTGTGTAATTTTGGGCATAATTTTAAATTTACCTTTGTGTTGTGGCACGATAAGTTCCCTGTTGTCTGGTAACATAATTTAGCTTGTGTGAAGAGTAATAACTATATAGGCTTTGTGGCATTCTATGCACGTCAGTGCATAAATCACTTTTTTGAAGTTGTATTTTAACTTTTTCCTTACTCTGATTTATTTTGTGTGGGTGTTCAAAAGTGTAGGTGTTTCCTTCTATAACGATATTACAAACCCCACACTTTTCGTGTTGCATTTTGTGTATTGTCTGTTGCTTAAATTTGGATGAGTTTAATGCGTGTTTTAGGTTTTTGATTGGCCGTTGCTTTTAATTATTTTCTTTTTTTAGTATATCCTTAATTTTATCATCCTTGTTATGTAGGTCTAGATTTGTTGTTATTTCTGTAATTAGTTCTGGATTATTCTTGTTGAGATATATGCTACAATTTGTTCGTTGTTACGTTTGTTTGGGTTTCGTAGTTGGTCTAAATAAATTTTTCTGCTAGTTCAATACCTTTGTTTATTAGTGGTGTAAGTAATCTTTTTTTTGAGATTTTATATAATTACTAGCAGAATAGTCCGGCGTTGCCCGTACTTGATTAAAAAATCATACGACTCATACATCAACCGCTATCATTTGACTTAAAATATTTTTGCCCTTCCTTGCCTTTAAAGGAGTGCCCTTTGCCATGCTGATGTTGCTACATGCCTTACTTGTTGCCTATCTCACACTGCGAATTTTTTCTAAGCTCTATACTAAACATTAAATCTGTTATGAAAAAAGAACTAAACAAAATGAACACAAAACGATCAGCTTTAAAAAAGGACTCGTAACTGGAAAAACTGAATGAAAAAAGAATGTTAACAACAAATATTTTTTCACACCCAACACAGTTCTTCGGAATCAGAATCAACGTTGAGTTTAAGCCAGCGAATGAGCCAACTGGAGTAAAGTGCCATGCAGATTTAAATTATTCCCACTTGTGACGAATGCAGCCATCTAATTTTTTTTTGCATGCTAGCATGCTAGTTAACATTCGTGTCAGTCAGCTGTTGGCTATCACCCTGGCCAATAGAATCTTCCTGCCTATTCGTGGCAGCCAGCTATAGGCTCTCACTGTGGCCAGTAGAAATTGGCCGCGAACTACATGAAAACTACCGTAGAAGCATGAAAATATCGATTATTTAGGAAATGCAAAGTCGGTCTTGTCGTTTTCGCTAACTTGGGGCATGTGCATGTAAATTTTTTGTGCAAATCCAACTAAAATTGCAGCCGTGCATTCGTTACACACACACACACACACACACACACATCCTGCCTTTTATAGATAGAGATTATATACGGTTTTATTTCGAAGGTCTTTGTCGTCCACTACAGTGCAAATACTACGTGCTAGGCATAGGAGATGGAGTTTAAATATCTTTTTGAATGATGCCTCTTGAAATGAAGTTATTGTTTGGTGTCTGTAGTTTTTTGTTTGATATAGGTGATTATGTAGTTATTTATATTTCTGATGAGTATATCTGAGAATGAAATTAAGTTTGGTGTAGATTGGGTAATTGTTTAATATCGCCCCTTATAGCTTTCGAGATTTAGTGAAGTGGGTTTTTATATTTTCACCATATATCTTCTCTATATTTGACCCCCAGCAACAAACACATACACATATGGTTTTTGTAAAGCTGTAGCATTGGATTGTCGCATTCATGATTTGTATGCGAAACAGTGTTGCTCAGTTTTAATTCGTCATCCTTCTTCTTCCAATGATGACGGTGTGTACTCAGACCGATTAAAGATATCTTACTTTCATCACACCTGTGAATATTATTCTTGTCTTTATATGGTTTATATAAAAGCGCCTTAGTAATGTCAAACTTGTGATTTCTTAAAATGCGGCATTTCTACTGTTCAACAAATCGAACGCCATGATAATTGAGTTTGTTACTGGCAGCTTGATTTGTACCTACTGATAGTGATGGCTGTCGAAATTGGACAAGAACTTGGCGAATAATCCATAGCTGCGCTTAAGAATTATTGGAATCCTGTCAAGTTTACGGGTGAAAATCAATGAAGCAGCAGAAATCCGAATTCATAGTTCATGATTCGTTCACATTTCTTCCGCTTGCGAAAATCGAATCAACGGTGGATGTATTAATTCTGTCATTTTAAAGATAATATTGTAAACATAAACTTTATGATAATGTCTAACGATATCTTCTTACGACGATAGAACGTTTCTTGGTTTTCAGAATTATTGCTCTTAATGTGATGAAAATTAGAGGTCAAATGTTGTACCGTACAATCAAAACAAAACTGTTACCTACTACTTCGAAGGCTGTGTAATGACATGTTTGGACTAACAACATATTAATCTCTATCGGTTTATTACATTTCTGGATGTACATTGAGCACTATTTATTTTTTTGAATTTAGAAATTAATCTTATTTCATAATAATAGATTTCTTGAAACATTTTTTTTACATTTGTACTATTGTAAAGATGAAACATATACATGATATAATTTTGAGATATATATTTATTATTTGTGAATGTATAGAATATAATGTATTAGGTTTATTATTTTGAGTGTTATTTTTAGATGCATTTTCTATACCAATTTAATTATAAACGTGCAATAGTTTACGTCTAAATTGGACAAAATGCAACAAGATAGGAAAAAGACAGACTTGGACTGGAGATTTTAATTAAATTTGATTGATTGTATTCCTGCTAAGTATATGCAGACATAAATTCATACACACACAAGCATATATACATACATACATATATATATATATATATATATATATATATATATATATATATATATATATATATATATATATGCACATGTGCATATTTGTGTCAAGATTTCGTTCTTGATATAATATTATACTTGCATGTGTATTTTAATATTTTGCGTTAATGCTTGTGTCTGACATTTCCCGTTCCTAATTTGGCACTCCCTACATCAAAGTTGGCCATATTGTCTTCTCATTTCTCAACCTATATATAAGCTTTCTACTCCGTTTACGAAAATCTCTATCGATTTTCATTTGAAAATGACGCTCCTTATTAATTTGCTTTTTTTTAAAATTAGACAAAGACTATTTCAGATCAACCGAATTACTTTTTGGTCCTTATGCCGTAATCAAAAACTGATATCCTCACAAATACTTAAATTTAAATCAAAACCAGGCAAGTGTAATGAGTCTGGCATTAAATGAAGTTACATTAGTTTTTCTTGTTTTTGTTTCTTTTATTGTTAATAGATGTATTAGTCATCAAATTGGAATGAATATTTATCTGTACAGTTATGGTCCTTACTTTATCCGGGAGCATTTATCTTGATATCGCTTTATAACAAATACTACAACACATAATTTAATAACTCTTTTATCTTGTTAATAATTTATTTCAAGTAGTCTTGCTAATTTATATTACATAAACATTCATTTCATCTCAAAATATTGCATATTACTATACCACTTCACTGACACAGACGCTAAATGCACGTGAGTGTTATCGCTTACTGTATCCCCTCTTTCGAGAAACACGTACATATATTTTTCTCCGAGAATAATTTTGCTATAACTCAAAAAAAATTGTTTAATTTTAATGTCACCGCTGCTGTATGGAAACTGTCAAGATATTAGAGGGCGTAACGTACACTCTAAATACATAAATGTGGCGAACGTTTGTTGCTTCAGATTCAAACATAGATGTGAATCGCGGATATGCGTATATGTCGAAGATATTTTTCGCCGTTATTACCTGAACAGTTCTGGTATATCCATATACGGGTATCTCTGAAAATCGGGTCTTTGTCAATTGTTTCATGTCAATAAAAGCAACGGAAAAAAACAGCAGTCAGTCGCGGATTGTTGTCGAGAGTTGGTATGAAGAGGTTCAATTTGCGCATTTTCTTCTGGAATTTGCGTGCTGTTAGTCGTGCTGTAGTTTCTGGGTCAGGTTTTTTTCTTCTGTCTCTTTTCCTATTCTGCCTGTTAACCCGTATTTCGTAAGTGAACAAACGTTTAAGTGTTTCCTCTAAACTCAATTCTCCCTTCTTTATTTTACAACCCTAAATAACAAGTTAAATTAAAATACCATAATACATTTTGATAACGTATTCTTAACTATGTTGTAGAAACGATAATGTCCGTTTTCTAGATGTTTCTAGAATATTAATCAATATGAAATGGGTTGTTTGTTAACCTCATACATTCCTTACAAATAGAAAACCACAAAACCTTTGTCTAAAAACTTATTTTTACGTACGTTGAAAATTGGAATTAAAAGCCTACAGCTCTTACATTTTCATGACAATAAAGAAATTTATACGAACGCCTTGACAGAGAATACCACGCGTATATTCAAGATGAAGATGGCAAACGTCCCATGAGAAAGCTATTTAAATTTATCCATTATTATGTATTTTTTTTGTATTTTTCATATTCATTTCAATATATATCCGAAATATTAACTCCTTACTGCCTTATATTAGAATTATGTTTATTTGAGAAGTAACACATATATTGGACGGAATATAACAAATGATTTCGAACTTCCCTTTATTATTCATATATTTATGCATATATTTCTTAGAAATATTTTCTCTATATTGTCTTGTCATGGAGAAACTGTATTCATCTTTCTTTCATCCATTTCGCTATTTTAATCCAATCAAAATCTGATTATCTGAAAGATAATGTTTGAAAGACTCTGAATTTTGGGGCGGCTTATAGTGAAGTTACAAACACAACAATTGTGATAATTATTATTAATATTAATTAGAAAAGCTGCACACGCAATTTATGCATATAATGTACCGCAAATCTCTATTTGAAGTTTCTACAATAACAAATAGACTATTTGCATTCGTAATAGAGAGGATTATAATAAACAACTATATTAAATATAAATGAAAATATTTATAGAGACGACAATATCCATTTTTATCTATCTAACAATATTAACGAATATAATTAATTTTGTTAGGATTAATTGTGAAAGCAGTGATAAATACGATAATAATTTGAAATTGTGTTATCTTCATTATTTAATACGAACAAAAGGAAACCAGATTGCACATAATATATTTAATGGATAAGCAACAGTTAATGAAAATCAAACACTGAAGTAAATAGACATATTTGTACATAAAAAATAGTCAGCCAGCAAAACATAAATAGTCAAAATACCAAATAGTTATGAGAATATATACGATCGCTGAAGAACGAATATTATTAAGAAGTAGTGACATATATTTTGTGGAAGTCAGTGTTAAAGCCAATAGAAGTATAATTAAAAGTTCCGGTTTAAATGGTTTCACACAATTAGATAAGTGGCCCATCGTAATAACTTTTAAGAAAAGTAATTAGTGAACGTTGCTTATAGGCGCGGGGAAAGTAACTGCAAATTTTCAATAACGTAAAGCAAAAGTGGTGTATAAATGTAACGTTCAGGGTCGCAGCGTAGAAACTCATGATCCATCTAATCTCACTAGCCGTCTGCCCTTTCCGACTTTGCTTGTCTGCTACGTCGGCTAGCCAATCCCTGTTGCAGACTCCTGCTCGGTCACATTTTAGTTTGCTCAACACGCACAGAGTCAACCCGTGCCGTATACTGCAATTATGCTGAGCGTGCCTTCGTTACAGTATCTGGGAGAGAGTGCATTATACGGCGTCATCAACATATTGAATAAGATCGGTACGCTCAGAAACTCGATCACGATAAATTGTCACTTCGTGCTTGCACAATTATCGATGGCTCCCAAACAAGACTGCCTAAACAATTACACTCACAACGCTTCAAGAATTTACATTCCCAAAAAATTGACCATGATCCGATTTGAACTCGGGTCCTATGGTTGGAAATTGAACGTTTAATGAATAAATAGAAAATAAATATTATTTTAACCGACGCTATTCATCGTCTGATTGACGTTAACAAGGCAAATGTAAGGATTTTATTTGACCATAAGTATTTATAAACCGAAGTAACGATGTCCTTAGTTTTTCAGAATGTTGAAATTTAAAACTGCTTATGCATACACATGAAGCTAAATGAAAGTCAACTGGGAAATGATGCTATCTCGTCTAATTTGATGTCCAATAAACGAAAATGATGTCCAATAAAAGAAAAATATTGCTGAATTTCTGGAATAATTATAGGATCTTACTTCAGTGCACTAATTATATAATTTGGATTAACGATCCCCTTATTAATTATTTATTAAAAAAAAGTCTATTATAACATATTTTTATTTAGTGTTATAAATATACTTTTGATGGACGGGGAGTATATTATTGGGTTAAAAAGATGCAAAAATAATTTCTAGCAAAAACGTGATCCTAGCTTTGCATTCGAAATAAAAAAAAGTTATTGCTAAGAGATTTTAGGGCTGAAAGCATTAAATGCAGGTGAATAATGAATAAAACCTTTGATTAGGCAAAATAAAAACTAATGATGAAAACTGCATTCGAAATTACTAAGTGGTGATAACTCGAAATGTTTGCATAACTGAACGGAATTTGGATTTCGTGGGAAATACACAGCCGATACGGATTTAACTGCAGAAGTTCGGACAAAAGAAAATGTCTCTACGCGAATAACATATTATGTGATGTGGCTTTCAAATTGAAATGAATCAGGAATTCAAATTATGATTGATCATCAATAACCCTCGTGAACAATTATACGAGCTTCGGTGAAAATGTGTCGACCCAAACAAACTTCCCAAATATGACCAATTGACCGACATTATATTATACATATTTTTAAATACGTATAATGTAATACCTGTTGGATGGGCATAAATCTGTTCAAACAACGGTCATCGTGACGAATAATGGATTCTGATATTCAATAGAATCAGGAAATTGCATTTAAATGATTGCAAAACAGGGAAAATGAAGTTGTACTTATTCTCTGTGCATTTTACCCCGACTAATTAATTCGGCGTAGTGTAATGGACAGCAAGCTTGCTACGATAGATCATTTACGACTGAGTAGTGAGTTCAACCCTTACTGGCTGGTCCATGTTTTCGGTTTCGTGTTTCAAATATGTCACATTTACGATATAGACATATTGAGCATTTCGACGCAAAATCAATTACGATTCACTAGTGAGAGCGATCCACATTGAGATCTACATACTTTCAGCATTGTGCCACATCTAAGCTACGCTTAGTCGATTGATACAAAAAATTGTCTTACATATTGTCAAGAAAATCTAACTTGTCGAATAAATGATATAACAGGACAGTACTGAACCCCATTTTGAAGACATAAAATTTAGACCATTTAGTTGATTTGCCGTAATTTGCTCTTCATATAACATTAAAAAAATATTTAAAAAAAAACATGAGACTTAGGACAAGTGAATTAAAAAAAAACAAAACAAACAATTATTATATTAATCAGAGTTGAAAAGATAAAAAGTGAAAACATTGCCAAAACCTTAACAAATACAATTTACGTACTTTACATCAAAGTAATCTTATTTTATATTTTTTTAAATTCTTCAAACAGTAATGATGAGAATGAATTTCAATATCAGAAAAATAAACAAGAAAATACTTTTTGGAGCCAAACACCGTTAAAGCAACCAATGATGACTAATGATATCTATAATATCAAAATTGGGAATAATCGATATGTGAACGGTGTGTCTCCTGTCTATAGATGCAATTTCGCGACAGGCTCCCATTGAAGTATGCCAAAAGTCAAGTACATACTTATGCAAGCCGAAGCAATTATCGTTCAAATCGATAGAATCACGTTTTGTAACATCAGTTAAATTGTTTTACATGATCTCCTGTATTTCTTTCTTGCCGTTTTGATTTACGTTTTTTTTTACAAGCGCACTTTTCTCTTTCGAGTCATATCGTTTGCGTTTAACTAAATTCTTTCAAATACAAAGAATGCTATGAGAATTCATCTTTAATAATTTAATGCTTTAGCCTTTCTACATACTTGATGCATATTCATGCATTTTTAGTGTTATACTTCTGTTTTCCAATTTTGAGTTTCATTCTTATTGTAATTATTCACATTTTGTTAATCCCTGTATATTTCCTGCGTTATTTGAAATAACTTATTCGAGATACATTTATCTCATTTTCTCTCCGTGTAGGTTTGGTATTTAAATAAGTTTAAGCTTTCAGTCTTTCTATTTTACCCTCGCGTTTTAATCTCTTCTACATTTGTCTCTTACATTCTTATATCTTCTATCAGATATCTCTTTGTCTTTATCAGATTTTCATCTTCCTCGTTCGTTTTTTCGTCCGTTCCTTATTTCGGAAATTTGGTTTTCTGTCTTTCTTCACTATTGATAATATCTTTCTTCCGACATCACTTTCTATCTCTTTACTGGCCTTGTTTTCTTCTTCATATTTTCCTGTATGTTCTGTTATTATTTCCAGTTTAGAGATTTTGCTTTAATTGATTATCCTTTCTTTTAATATTCGTCACTGGACTTTCATTTTTCTGCTTTTGAATCTCTCTCTGCTTCTCCCCGCGTCTACGTTCGATCTTTTTTTATTTATTCTCAAACCTCTCTCCTCGTTTTACTTTTAAATTTCACTATATCACCCTTCTCTTCAACAGCATCACATTATTTTTTTATTTAATTCTTGACCCCCCCACCACATACACAAGCTATAATGTTTTGCTAGCGGCATTTCCATTTCGCCAGCTTATGTTTGATCTGCTTTAGCAGCCAAAAAATGGTTTTCTTCATTCCTTCCCTCTGGATGATTCTTCAACATTCCTTCCATTCCGAGCGTCTGTTTTTCCTTTTCGGGCTTGTTTATCGTATTACTACTTTTTACCGGGAACATCTTACTATCTGGAATTCCCAAATTTCTACAATAAGTTCCTCCAGTATACACCAACTTTCGAAACTTGTATTTCTTCCTACTTTACATACTATTATATGAGTCAGCATCTATTTGTTCTTCTTTCTTTTTATTTACGTTTCTATCTCGATTGATAAAGCCTCACTTCCTTTGTTATGTCATGATTATGACGTCTTTCCTTCGTTTGTTCCTACTGGGTCATTCCTTCCTTCGTTCATTCCTGCATTATCAACCATTTTTTCCATCGATGTTTATCGCTTGATCATGCATTATCCCATCATTATATACTTTTCGATTACGTCTTAATTCCTTCGTTTTTATTAGTTTAATCATAACATATTTCCTCATTTCTGTACCTATTGATCATGTCGTAATTCCTTCTTTCAATCCGAAATCATCATGCCTTCCTTCATTCGTTCCTACCCGATCATGCCGTACATGAGTTATTTATTGTCATTTGATCCTGTCTTACTCTATTCGTTCATTCCTGCATGATGATGCCTTACTTTCGTTATTTCCGCTTCATAATGCCTTACTCATTTCGTTCATTTCTGCTTTATCAAACCTTATTCCTTTCAGTATTTCCTGCATGATTCTGCCTTACTTCGTTTACGTTATTGCTTGATCATGCCTTACTTTCTACACTGTTGATCAATATTTCTTTATTTCCTATATTCGTCCATCAAACCATCTTGATTTGTTTTACCTCCCTCTATATTGTTTGACTTACATTATATTTTTCTGATTTGCCTTCTATATAATAGCACCGTGACCTCTCATTCTGACTGTTATCTCGTACAAAGATTAGCGTTAGTTTTTTTTTTCCTTTTTTTCCTCATTCATGTTCTTTCCTTCTTCATTTTTCATTTTTCTGCGTTTGCTTTGACATTCACTATATAATATGTTCGTTGTTTTACGCTTCACTTCAGGTGAATTTTAGATTTCGTCTTACTATATTTTATATTCTCTGATGCCTTTGCTGATGTTATTCTCTTCAGATTTTACTTATATTGTATTCCATTCTAATTTACTTCACTTTTCTTTCTAATAATTAATTGTTAGGAATTTCTGTTTCATCATCTTTATTTCTTTAACATCTCTTTTCCGAGGTATAAATTTTCATTCCTTTATATCTACTTCTCTCTTGAATATCATCACCATTTTGCACACAATTTTCTGTCTTGTTTATCTGTTGTTTTTTTTTATCGGTAGTTGTCTCAATCAACCGTGTACAGCATTTTCATTGTCACTTTATAAACTTTCACAATCGTCAAATATTTCCGCGTATTTTCTGCAAGCTATTTTCTTCAACATTTATAATCCTTCATTTTTTTTAAGACAAAGGCGACTAAGGGATGCCCATGATGCTTTACAGCGAACATTATATTGCTCATGTATAATTTGCTAAAAAAGCAACAACTATGTTAACGCCTCAAAAACAAAACTGCTCTCTTATTCATCACAGAGAACCATCCCTGCTCCACATTAGAATGTCTGACAATTAACTTCTTGAGAGTTCCTCTTTGCAACTACCCGGCCTCACATTGACTGCTGACCTGAGATGGAACAAATACATTAACTCAATATCTTCGTCCACCGCAAGGAAACTTGGCTCCCTCTGCCGTGCCAGAAAGACTCCTCGCCGGAGTCGATCCTTCAAATCTACAAATCAACCATTCGCCCTTGCATGGAGTATTGCTGCCATATATGGTCTGGTACTCCTTCTGTTTGCCGCAAGGTTCTTGATAAGATCCATAGACTGTATATGCAATGCAATTGGTCCTGATCTGGCATCTCGTCCCCAGCGCTCTCTCACAGACGTGCCGTCGCCTCCATCTGTCTTTTTTACAAATACTTCCATGGTAACTGCTCTGAGAAGCTGCTTTTGCTGGTTCCCAAACTAGGCTGGCATCCCGCTCACACCCTTTCACTGTCGAAACGGTTAAATGTAGCCGTCTCCTCTACTTCAATAGCTTCATGTCTCGCACCTCTCGCCTGTGGAACTCCCTTCCCATTTCTTGTTTCCCTGATAGCTATAATCTCCAACTATTCAAATGTAATGTCAATCGACGTCTCCAGTTGCCTTGATCTATCCCTTATCCTTCTCGTCATCCTTTCCTCTATTACTTCTATTTGGTCTCACTCCAATTCTCTGTAACCCTTTGCGTGCTAGTGGCTTCCCACCTTGCTTGGGGTGAAACGCTTAAAAAAAATCAAGATTGTTTATTTTCTATACCTTCACTTTCTGATTCTGTGCCATCCTAGCGTCTTCTGATAAACATTCACTAAATGCAAAGTTGTTAAAGCATTATTATTCATTCATTAAGACCTTTGTTGTTGTGTTTCTTTCACACGTTATAATTTTTTTATTATTTTTATATGTTATTTACATAGCTCGTTCATCTAATTTAGTAGATATTATATATTTTCCTATCAGTGTTTTATACTATAAAATCTTGAAAAATATATTACTTAAACTTTACTAGTAACGTAAGCTAGACAATCGAATATTTATGATCAATATTATGAGAAATAATAATCTTTATACTTTTCAACTCATGATTTGTACATTAATTATTTTACCGAATCATATCTCCTCAGCTTAGGTAATGTGTACGGGCTCTGTGCTGGCGTGCAAACGTGCTGAAAAATGCGTTCCATAATTTAGAATGATGTTTTCAGTTGCCACAAAAGCGTAACTCGTCGCCTTTAAATTATGCAACAATGACACAAAAATAGACTATAAATTTCGTTCATATTGTTACATTTTCCCAGAAATAGTTTTCTTCGGAGAACCTGCTCGCAATTATTTTGATTGCTACAAACTTTAGATTATCGCACAATTATGATTAGTATTCAAAATTCTATGCACGTCGTTTCATTTGCCGATATTTTGTCTGTATCTTTCTCCTCTACCTCTTTTCTCCGTCAATTCCTATTTTCTCCTTAGCGTCATCTTTTCTCCTTAACCTTCTATTATTCCTTCACCTGCTGTTTTCTCCTTGATCTCCTCCTTTATACTTAACCTCTTCTTTGATATCATCCTTTATTTTTAACCTCTTCCTTGATCTCCTCCTTTGTACTTAACATCTTCCTTGAATTCTTCCTTTCTCCTTGCCTATATTCATCATCTTTTACATTTAGTTTTCAAATCTGAATTACTCTTGTTATCTAATTCGATTATGATGCCCACCCTCAATGTAATTGTCCTTCCTTTTTTATGGTTTGATCTTTATTATACGAAGTACTTTAATAAATATTAAAACTATTCATTCACATATTACCTTACTTATTCGTGAAGATATCACAACCTAATACCTCTTCTTTGCTTAATGTGTAGATCTATTTAACTATTATGAATATTAATCCATATTTAGTAATCATGCAGGTCAAAATTATGGATATATGTATGTATGATTGGATGCCAAATAAGGCACGGAAAGTTATAATTAAGCACTATTTCCTTGTGAACGTATTTGGGTCCTTGTTTTCTTTAATTCAACTCAGAATGGAAACTGAAGTATATTCTCCTTTAAGGACATTGGCTATCATGGGTCATCACAATCATATATTATTTGCAGCTCTTAATGTAATTAGACTTTTTGTTATAGTTCCTAAACCCCATTCTACCTTTCATTTGCTCAAGCATGCTAGGTGAGCAATGCGTTATTTTCCTCTGTTGTTCTTATCTTCATTCTGTTGGGTGAGTATCAAAATTTCTAAGACCTATTTCCACATAATCTCCTCTAGATAGTTCAGACTTTCTGATATTAAGTATATGCGTCAGATTTGTTTCCATTTTTCTAAACATTCGTCGTTTTTCAAATGTTGAGTTGATCATTCTGCAGACACACATTTCTGTTCCGTCAATTTTTTCATTTGTCAATGAGACAAATAATTCGAGTAATATATTTTTTTAATTTTTTAGGGAGAAAAAAGTGGTAAAATAAAATAAATAAAAAGCAAAATAAGATTAAAATTAGTTTTGACTTTCATTTTCCATTAACGTAAGTTGGAGAAGTGAATTAATACTATTGCATACGGAAAAGAAATAATAAACAAATGTCTGTTCGGATCGAAACCTGACCATTGTCGTAACATCAAGACTTTGTTAGTAGGGGATACTAGTTCTCACTCTATTGTTTTTGCGCATGCAAATGAGCCTTTTATTTTCTTCAATTTTTACTTTTCAAAATTTCCTTATTATTTTATTAATGAATAAAGCATAAAGTTAGGTTCAATGAAACTAAAAAGATAAAGGGTAAAGGCAGGTGAAATGAAACTAAGATTATTATATTATTACATTTACAGGAGTAAGAAGGAATTATTATAATCTAGGTCTACATTTAATATTCAAAGCAAATTTGACTAAAATGAATCTTGCATTGCGAGTAGACCTCGGGTATGACAGGCGATGGCTTCTGTACTATGTTTACAAGTATAAGAGGATTCATTCATAGATTCAAAATGTTAATTCTTTTGCATGTCTACAATTTATTGCCGTTTCATATCTTCGATTTAATGATTTTTCTTTGTTTCTAGACAGAGAAAACACGGTTCGTTAAATGACCTCGAGATTCTAGGTTGTTTTAGTATTTTCCATTTAAGTTTGGGTGTTTTTCCTTTGTCCCTTAATTCCCAAAAATACTTGGAAAGTGTTATGGTTTCAGGTTCCTTGTACCACGGTAATGGTCCAATGTAGAACCAATGAAGAATAACTCGAACACAGGTATGGAATAACACATATTTTACAAACAGAATATGTACAAAAGAAGTAGACGTGTTAGTAATAACAATCAGGTTAGGTTAGAGTGAACTGTTTTTCTCGACCAGTATCACTATTCCAATGTCTTACAGTAATAGTCTGACGCGACTCTGTCTCTGACTGACTGACTCTTGAGGCGCAGTATTTATGAGGTACGGGACAGTCTATTAATATTATGGGTAAGTTCCCATAACAGAAAGTGAGGTCATGCTTCGTTTATCTGGGTTATTAAAAGATGAGATATGGTTATAAAAGAGTTTTTTGAAATCATTCATCATGCTACCGACGTAAAATCTTACCTATGTTCCAAGATTATCAACAGAGCTAATAGAACAACCGTATATTATGGATTTATTTAAACAACAGTTGGATACCGGGCACTGCTTCGGATTCCTACAAATACTCAGGTTACTTGTAGGGCACCCAGTAGAGTCAACCTTAGTATACTCGTTACTTTTGTTATATGTTTTTAATATCTTAGTGATGTGTGATTTAATTATTTTCTTCTAAATTATTTGTGTAACTATAGGTAAGTTTTAGTGTTGGGTTGAAAATGTTTCTCAGTGTGATTTTTGGATGAAATGGTTTTCAATTATTTCTAAGAACTTATGACCCAATTTAGTACATACTGATAGATTATATGGGGGATTGTACCATATGATCTTCCTTTTTTCTGTTTATCCTCTTGAAAATATTATAATTTTCCATAAACTCAATTTTTGAAGACCTATAAACACTATCCTTAAGAATTTTCTCATATTCTTATGTTTTTCAACTATTTCTTTGTTAGATGAGTGCTGGTTAATTTTCCTTTCTACTGATGATGGGGTATGCTTGATTACAGAGGGTGGGTAGTTGAATATACACTGGGTTAGCGTTATTTTTCATGTATGGTTGGAAATTTTTTTTATCGTTAAATACAATGTAACGTCGAGGAAATCAACTTCTTTAATGTTAGCGTTTATAACTACTTTAAGACTGAAAGATTTAAATACCGTATTTATTATTTTTCTAATTTTATCAACCTTATCTCTAGTATATTTATTAACTATCATCAGATCATCGTCTCTATAAATTCATGTCGTAATAATGTTAATTTCTTCATATGCTGTAAGGTTATATAAGAGAAATAGTCCTACCCGGTCAGAAGATTCTGCTGATTCCAGGGATCCCCTTGACAACTCAAAATTATCTGATGCATTTTAATCCATTGTTCGTTTTGGTATATTTCTATTGATGTCCTAGAGTTCATAAAAATGTTAATTTCTTCTTTGGTAATGTCCAAACAAAATTCGGCGAATTCTAACGCCAAACCAAAGAGTTCCCTAGAAATAGATGGATAAAGTCGACTATATCAACTGGAAGTAATGTACAATTACTTTCGTTTTCATAGTTATTGAACCAGTCGATCACTTCAGATGTACCTATCCATTGTATCAGGTTCAGTTGTTTTTGTTTTTTTTATCTGGGAGTTGACACGTTCCATGTTCACTTTACTTATTTTTTACGATTTCGGATCTGGTTGGATTGATAATCCTAACCGGTAATTTCCTTTGGAATTCCGGTTTGTGGTCTCTTAATAACATATAAGCCTCTTCGTGGTGAGTTTCGCTGCTCTCTCGATTATCTTTAATTTATCAGTAATCTGTTTAGCTGAAGAATTGATATCATTAACGTAATTGAAATTTCTAATATTTACTTTTTTTATAATTATTCATTAAAAGTTCCTTTATGAGAGTAATATACTCATCAGATTTCATTATATAAAAAATTGAGGTTTTATCCGACTTTACAAAAACATGTTCCGACTAATCCGTCCAAATGTTTTTGGAATTTACTCTTTTCGTGTTGGTAAGTTATGTTATTTATAATATCGTATAAGTCCTTTTCGAAGTTTATCAGTTTCTCAATGTGGGGTGCACTTTTGGGGTTTTTAAATCTATAGGTGTCATTCATGTTGTCAGCTTTACGTCCGTTGATGAAGAAATACGCTTTCAATTTCATCCTTCGCATCAGAACTTCAGTCTTTAAAAATGATTACTAAAATACTCCTGTTTTTTGGGGATAAGAATATTTTTTAGCGAAATGTTGAAATTGATTTTTATACATATCTATTTCTAGGGAACTCTTTAGTTTAATTCAATTTTCCATCTTACATTAATGGAAA
>OZ038478.1:149512182-149559682 GCA_964036315.1 Acanthosepion esculentum | reverse complement strand
CTATATAGGAGTACAGATATTACATTAGAGGTCATTACCCTTTTATTTGTTTCCAATCAGATTTTCCTGTTTCTTTATACCATACTAAATTCTGGAACACGTATTTCACTACCCCAATGTGTTTTCGGTTTACTCTGTCTCCTTTTCCATTCTTTGTAAGATAAGTATATTTAAAGTATTGCACTTGTTTAATTTATGTATCTACAATTTTAATATTTAGTTGTTTTATTTGCTGACAACCATAGATGATGTATTCTTACAGTTGCCGTTTAGCCTGTCCTCTCGTTTTCTTTGCTAGCTTCTGTAGTCTCGTTCTGTTTCCTCCTTTAACACCGATCTCTAATGTGTCAGGATCTATAAAACATAGGTATACGTTCCTTCAGATTTGTATTGGTCTTAATGACATCATTCTGATGATAAATATAGCATTCCTATTTCTAGTGCCTTTAACGAAACCGTAATGTTATTTGATTCCTGGTGTAATGCAGCTGCGTGCCAAAATTTGGCTTATACGCGGCTCGCCAGACTGACTGTCCGATGGAGTTTGCATTCATTTATTATTATTGTATTATTCATATTCTTAGGTAAAACTATTAAAAAGGATCTATTTCGTTCATCCCGTAAAAAACACTTCCCGTAAATGTAATTTATGTGCAATTTTATCAATGAAGCGCTACAGCGCCCAGTTCTTCGATAAGAATTCCAATTAGTTCTGCTGATTTGATGTTCACTTTTTCCAGAGCTGATTTCATTTCAAACTGCAATATGTTTGATACTTCGATATTTCTCTGGGATGTCCTTTTTCGTCATGGAACAGTACCTCGATGTGTTGTTTCAGCAGTGAAGTATTCTTCTTCCTTTATTATCAATGACCCGCACCCAGTTGACGAGCATATATTTTGCATCTTTCTCTTACATTGTTGTACCTATCAGCGATGTCTGTGATACTATTTTTTGTGCGCTAATATCCATATAATTACACTAGTGTATTAGTGTTATGGGTCCTTACCTATAACTACAGAATGAACTCTTCATAACACTATGTATACTACGCCTCTCATGAGAGAGGGAAGCATCGAGTCGAGCCATAGTCTCTGACTGTGTGCGACTCCTGTCGAACTCTCTGCGTTGGCAGAGCGGAAACCAGACGAGGCTTTGCCGAAGGGCGGAGTTTCGTCCGGGGAAGTAGACAAGCCCTGAACCCGTTTATACGGTTTCTTAAGGGAGTATTTCTGGCCGAGCTTACAGGCTCGGAGAAACCCACGTTAAACTCGGCCTTGTGACACATATTTTCATCGTAGACGGACTGTTAAATATCGAATCTAGTTGTGCCGATAGTAGTACACGGCAAACAAGACTGGCAGTCATACTAACACCTTCCCAATCTTGTATTATTATTCCGTGTAATATATCTCCGTTATTTCTACTCTTGTGTTCGTGTTGTTCTTCCTTGGTCTTAACCTGGACCATAACAATTAGATATGTGTACTCGCTGATACTTTTGTCTTCAATATCCCCTGTTATAGTTAATTTCTCTAAGGCTCCTTTCTTCATTGTTTTCTATAAAATAGATTTCTTTCTTTCTGAATCTGATCCAAATCGTCAATTACATCCTCATCTTCCTTAATTGTAATAATTACGTTCGCCGAAAGCATATACCAATAATTTATTGTCTGCTCATAGATTTCAAAAAGTTTTGAAACGTGTAACTACTTTTACAAAAATAGGACGTTTGTTTTTATTCAGGTCGAAAATTATTTTTGATGACTGGAAATCGTGTAATTATGATTATTTTGTAAAAATGAGATAAGTCTTTGATTTTTTAAAACACTCAGAAGCACAATAATCATAACACCTTTATACTTTTCCGTAAAAGTTTAAGAGAAATGTAAAATTACACTGTTATTGTCCGTTATATGTTGAAATAAAATATGAATATTTGTAAATTCTACTTTTTACATATTAATTATTATTAATGTTTTTACCAAACTTTCACTTCGAGCCTGAGGAAAAGAATATTTTCTCTAAGTGACATAAATTTAGAAATATA
Source organism: Acanthosepion esculentum (assembly GCA_964036315.1). Taxonomy (NCBI): domain Eukaryota; kingdom Metazoa; phylum Mollusca; class Cephalopoda; order Sepiida; family Sepiidae; genus Acanthosepion; species Acanthosepion esculentum. Next base: position 149,557,632 of record OZ038478.1, on the reverse strand, counting down.
AGAAACACACAAGCACGCACGCACGCACGCGCGCACACACACACACACACACACACACACACACACACACACACACACACACACACACAGGTGTGTCAAATGTAGAGAACGATACAACACCATAAATGATTAAAAAATGTACGGGATGTGAAATATCCCGGAAAATGTAGAGCATTTCTTAATCATCGTGTACCAACTTAGTTTCTAATGAGGGCATATATAATTGAATCGGAGATGTGTTTTATTTGTTTTCGGAAACAAGTGCTAGTTTTCATTTTACTGCATTACAGTAGAAATGCTAACTTCCTTTGATTAATTCACCTGAAAAAACACACATTTTTTGTATACGCTGTCAAGGCCTCAGAAGTGTAAAGACTACGTTCTTCTTCCTCATGTAGACAGCATGTTTTGATCACATTGTACTTAGTGTAGTCAGTATATTACTGAATTGTGCAGTAATAATTACTTGCACTTTTTCTTTCGTCCTGATGCATTGCAGCAGCGTTCCTACAATCTGCTATTAGAGAAGTTGTTTATTAACTTCATCAAAGGACTGTCATTATTAACCGATCTCTTGGCTCTGCTTACATCAATTGTACAAAACCTGGAGATATATCATGCATTCCATCCTTCTATCAACTGATATTCAGTGGCGGCTTTTAGCTTTCTAGATGTGTTCAGATGACCGGTAATTTTGAGAAGATTTTTCTCAAATTTCTCCATTTATGGTATAGCCTGAAAAATAAATTGAAACTTGCATGAACTTTAAGCAAATCCTGAAATATATATGAGAGTAAATGATTGTTTACGCCCCCGGGCAAGCACACAATAATCAGAACTCCTCTCTTGGCCTCTGGTATTACAATTGTTATAAATTTACTTTATTGCAACAAATGCAAAACAGGATATTATATCAGTAAAACTGATATGGAATTGCATCTTTGGTGCAATATCCATAAGAAAACTATCCAATACAACAACTTCAATTTCACTTTCACAGATATTTCTCCGAACTTGTCTAAATTATTAATAACGTTAGGTTCGTCTTTGAGCGTCTTAACCAACAAAAACGCTGAAAGTTCCAGTGAAAATATTTTAAAGAAATAAATTCATAACGCATGGGCTTAAACAGGAATATATATATGCTCAATGAATAAAATTTCCATGAAAAATACTTTATCTACAACTTTTATTGTGTCAAACAACTAGCAATCCTAATTGGCTTCATCAGTAATATAGTACAAACAAGTTCAACCTCATTTTATTTCTTTTTGAGAGCTGTGACTGGCGTATCCGAAAATTTCGCTTCTTAATATCCTTTTCCTATATATATATTCTATATCTAGAAATATATAGTAAATATAATCGTCATCATATACATCTATTATTGCTGCTTTTATTTCTCAATTTTTCATAGGATAAAACACACAAACACACACACACATATATATATATATATATATATATATATATATATATATATATATATATATATATACATATATATATATATACATACATATATATATATACCTACATATCTATATATATATCTATCTATCTATCTATCTATCAATATATATATATATATATATATATATATATATATATATATATATATATATATATATATATATATATATATATATATATATATAGTGCAGTTATTCGATCCGTGGGAATATAAGCCTGGTGGATCCTAGTAATATTAATTATTTAAAGTGATCCACCAAAAGCTTGATGTATTGTTTTATAACAAATCATATGCATTTTTATAACCAAAAACAAAATTACCTCATCACAGAGTATAATCTATGTCAAGCGATTTTGTGCGCGGTTCTCAACTATTTGATGAGAGCCGCGTAGAGAAATTTTTGAAATTTATTTTGTTCAGGTAATTTTTTTTTTGCTGTAATATATGTATATATATATATATATATATATATATATGTGTGTGTGTGTGTGTGTGTGTGTGTGTGTGTGTGTGTGTGTGTGTGTGTGTGTGTGTGTGTGTACACACGAATATAAAATCTAGTAGTATGTACAGAAACGATAACCACCAGAAATGTTTGGTGTATGTTAGAACTGGAATTTGGATGAAACTTAAATTGACCCCTGGAATAAAGATAACTTTACTTTAATATACGAAATATCATTTATATACATTTATGTTTAAATATCATTTATATACATTTATGTTTAATTTGATGATATCAGATTAATGAATAATTTATTATCTACTGACGAATAAAAAATATTAGGTTTCTTATTTCAAATCGGATAATCGTTCAACTTTGCGGTTTTGTTAGGTCGAGAATTCTTAAAACATCTGTTGCATTCATTTCTAACCTTGACATTTCCGACCGAAATCTTCGTTCAATACAGCTTTCAATTTTTCAATAATATTTTGTGTTATTTAGCAGACATCAGTCTTATTCACCTTAACATATTTTAGGTTTCCACTGTTCCATCGCATTCATTATTTCTGTACTCAAAATTCCATTGATGGAACTACAGCTATCACTGTACCCCATATATTTTAACCAGCACTTTGAATATATAAAAAATTTAGCCGGTAAGTTTTTTAAGCTGTCGGGAGAAAAACAACAAAATACTTTTGATTATCTTGTAAAATCCCCATTTCCGCGTGTTTTGATTGTTTCTTCCGCATTCGTAACGAAATTTTACTAGTTTATAAATACATCTTACAAAATAAAAACCTTACATTTACCTTGAAAAGGACCATCAGGGAACGAAATGCATTGGTAAAGAAAAATATTCCTTTGACTTTATTCACAATACACAATATAACAAAATTTGGAAGCTATCTCCATGTAAGACCAAAAATACAACTGAATAAAGCCCTTTTACACAGAAATATCTAGGACGTGATAAAACACCGATATATTGAAAAGAGATCTCAAATGTGCGTAGGTGTGTGCGTAGAATCTCATTATCATCAGTGAAATACTTTATCTGTAATGGCCAATGCTTAATATCCGAAGTATAAAATAAATGTAAAAATATACTTCAGATTCTATTATGAATACAACTGCGATTTGAGAACTAAAAAAAACATACACACGCATGTGAGAATAACTCAAGTCAATCAGCACAAAACTAAATAGCAAAAACAAATGTAATTACGAAGCAAAAATATTTCATTATGTAGAAAAAATATGTCCAGACAATCCCAATTATTTTAATTCTTTTTGTTTGGAGACAAAGATGCACAGAGAAAAATCACAACCAAAAATAAATGTATTCAATAAGACGTTGAAAATATATCTATAATGAACTTAAATTTAATTTAACTTCGAACTTTGACTTCGAAAAGACATTTCTTATATTTTATCAAATATTATAATCATTTTTTCACTACGCTATGTGCTGGGAATAATATTCCAATGGTAAGACAAATATAAATATTATTTTCGTTAGGATCATTGTAATTAAAATCACTGATGGTAACAGAAATATAAAGAAAACAACAACACCCGTCTTAATTATTCTCAGTAAACCATATTATTAACATTCAGCTAAATAATCCTTATCTTTTTGTAATTATCACATCGTTTCTGTATTTGCATCATTCGTTTTTTTTTTTTTCATGTAACATGGGATCCGGATAGGCTTTTGGGAAGTTCAAACTGAGAACTTTATTTAAATGCCGGGGTAAATTAGTTTTCATTCCGCAGTTCATAGCGAAGGATTCCTATAGTTGTTCAATTTTAGAAGTGAGCCTTTATTGATTGTTGTTTGTCTATTGAATTTGACTCTATACACGCCGGTCTATTAGAGGAACTACCAGATTCTATGGCAGGCAATAGACGGACCAATGTTTTATTCCTTAAGACGATAACTATCTAACTTCTTAGACCCCTTTTCTAATATACATGAAGTTACCACTGTCGACAGTCACCTAAAGAAGCGAAATAGGAAAGACATGATTAAAAAATCACATCAATGAGGGCATTAGTCTGTTTTAAAATGATGCCTATCATATATATTCATAACATATTAAATAAAAAGGATGTGTATACATATGTTTGTTTTACCATCATTTAATTTTTTATGTTAATGGTAAATATTATCGTGGTAAAGAAGCATAGAGAAATAATGAAATACAATATCAGTAACGTTGTATGAAATATGACAACGTGTCATGAAATTTGATGAAATAATTTTCAATCAAATAAAAATTCGATAACATCCATTCATCATCATTATCAACGCGTACGTAAATACGAAGAAAATTGTCGATACATAGCATTCATTGTATATCGCTTTGCTTTCACTACAATCATACAGCTTCTGTTGATGTCAAAAATAATGAACTCCAATAAATTTAAAAGAGGAAACTGAGAAATAAACGAGAAAAAATGTTTATAGAAATAAACAGTATTTTTCGAATGTATCTAAAAGTAATTTAAGAAACTCCATTCCAAACCGAAACAAAAAAAATTGAAGTCTGTGTTTGTGTCCTGTTAATAAACGATGATACGTCATATTGGATTTAGTACGAATACTGAAGAAGATACATTAAATATAAAATATCATCCTTGTCCTCTTTGTCATCCGAAATTAAACTTGCGCATTTATCAATAAAATAATAATATAATACACTTAGAATATATATTCTTCTTTCATTTCCTATATATTTTTGGATCATGACTCTCCAAATACTTTGTATCGCCAAGAAGATTTAATCATTTCCTTTTCTCAGTCACTGTTCTACCATCCACTTTCACAACAAACTTAGCTAGGTTACTTGATGCTCACCTTTTCCTGTTTTGCCTACTATGTTTAGTGAGGGTGAAAGTTACTGTAGCAAAGACTTCCACGGCGCCCCAATGGGCCAGAGTCGCGTATATGTTTTGCGATGGAGTGTGGAATCGACGAATTGACGAGCTTCAGACTGAAGGTGAATCGGTCAGTACTTCGTGTGGAAGGAAATGCTGGTGTCGCTTGTAGTCATTTTTATTGGCTGGCTCTGGATGCTCATTGGCTGAGCGATGGCTGGGTCAGTTGCATAAAAGCATGATACGCTTATACAAACGGGAAGCTTGTTTCTGACGAGGAGTTGCGTCTCTAAATTTGATGAACGGTGGTAATTGTGGAACTGATTTGCCTATTGGAACTATTTGCTTTGTATATGGACTTTTTTTTTTATTTTGCATATGTTTCCCACCAATTCTCACACATTTTCCAGGACTCTTACGTCATGTGTCCCAGAAATCTCGAATATATATTTTTGATTCTAAATGCAAGATTTCATTTTCTTCCATTTTTCAATAAACGTTTTCGTTGCTTACATCTTCTGTGATATTTATTCTTTTGAATATGATATTCACCCGATACATATGACAGTATTTTCTCAAGTCAGCTGATTGAATTTATATGAGAATAAGTGGAGAAAGGATGTTCACAAAATGAGGTTATGTACGATAGATAGCCAGCCTGGACGTAAAGAGTTGAAGTTTGTGATCGGTGACGCTTTCTCTAAGAAGCATATTACACAAAGTAAAATATATTTGAAAAATCGATCTGAGAGGGATTTTCATCTTATCAATAAAATACGACAGACGATAAGACTCTGTATGCATGGACTGACAGATGCAATGTTTAATGCTCTGAACTGTATGAAGGAATGTATGTAACAAGTCTAAGCATCTGCCATGTTAATAGCGATAGAGTCGCGCTAGGCTTACGTGGAATCGTATCTGGGAAATGTGCAGAAGGAAGGAAAATGTCCACTGAGCCGCTTAAACGTTTTGAAACAGTGTCAAGACTGGAAAGTGAGGATTTAGCAGCGTCAGACCAGATATGCCAGTAATACTCCATTTTTAATCTGGTCTGACCTTTATTAATATAGAGCATAGGTTATATTCCGTGCTAATGGGAATAGGGAATAGGCAAACATGGTGGATAAATAGTAACAGGTTTATTGTAGAAACCAGTACTACAAGCAAGGAAGTAATATCTATGCGCACGGTCGTCGCCTGTCAGTACAGTTGTGTGCGTGTTGCTATCGGAGGGCCGCTAGTCTTGCAGATCCCAGTTCGATGGTATTTATTGTAATACATACAATAGTGACACAAGGCCGAAAAGGGGGAGGGGTTGAGTCTGGTCTTCAATAACTATCATATACCTAGCCAATCCGATTTACGATCCACTCACTCATTAAAATTTTCCCATTCACCACAAAAACTCGTCCATCACCAATCAATTCTCCATACACCATAATACCGCATCCTCTCAAGGGAGACCTACAAAACGCGCCCCGTGCCATAAAAATTTAATGATACTAAAATATATGTAAAAATCTATGATGAAAAATGAGAGGGGAGAGAGATGAACCCAATAACAAATTAAAATATTAACACAAATCAAATTAAACATAACTGATGATAGTAGGGCCCGTACAACCCTCAAAACAGAGAGGCCGCTGTGTTCTGCCCAGGGCACAAAATCAAGAAGCTCTTCGCTTTTCTGGGGAGTGGGAAAAATGATAGCAAAAAAAACATACGGACATGGGAAAATATAAAGCTGACCCAGAGAAGATGAAAAGGGGCCAAAACAAAATGGAGAGGTTGGGAACCTCAATCTGGATCATAACGAAAGATGTGGCCGGGAACAGGCCGGGAACAATACTTACTCACATTAACTAGGTACACAAAGCTTGTCTGACCAAACCAAGGGAAGGGATCCACAGGAAAACACCCAATGTGACGTAGGTTGACCTAAAAGAGAAAATCAAGGCTAGCCCAGTTCAAACGAACCAAGCTCGCATCAATCACCCTACTTTCGCTGGAGACTGTCGAATGCAAGGGTTTTCTATCAGTTCCAATCTTTATCTTGAGCTGATGCTCAAAGAATCGGATCAGATCCTGATGAGAAAGACGAGTGCCTCGCAAGACTTCCTCCTGTCGCGTCGTCCAAATCACCATTCGGGCCGTGGTCAACAGCGTCAGGGACACCATTCGTTTCACCCCGCAATACGGAGGCGACACACTGTCACACGGGTATGCGCGATCAATAGGCATGAGCTTTTCAGGAGCGAGACGAGCCGTCAAATCGCTGACATGGTCCCATAAGGGGCGGACCCGGGGACAATGATATAAGGCGTGCGAAGCTTTTTCTTTTAAACCAATGCTACACCGTTCACTGTCTGGCAAATCCGCCGAGCCCCATACGAAAGCCTTGACATTTGACATTAAGAGGCATCCGATTCCGAGGCAATCGCCACGTCAGCGAAAACTCAGCGTTACTGAGGTAATCCGCCGCTGGCGCCCAAGACCAGTAAGCGAGAAACTCATCCTCCGACACGTTGAGCTGATCACGTAGAGTATCCTTCGCGACCCCCTCCACTAGAAGGCGATAGAAGACCTTCTTAGTCCGTGAATGGTCGCTGGAACGAGGAACATCCAACAAGGCCGACCGACACACGCGAAGGAAATCCGATTGATCCCGGTGTTTACGAGATGTGGGGATTGTGAGGCGATGGAACGCGTCCCTATCAATCACCGCCATAATCGAATCTCCTGAAAATGCACGGCGTAAGAAAGCAAACTTCGAGGCGAGCTTGTGACTCGCCAAGTGTGGCATTCCCAGCCCCCCATGACACGGAAGCTGTGCACAGACTCGCCTGTCGACCCGATTCCCGCGTCCTCTCCATAAAATGTAGGATAGCGAGCGCTCGAGCGGCTTCCGATGGTCTTTACAGAGTGGAAGTATGGACAATCGATAAAGAACAAGAGGGAAACGTAAGTGGCACACGCCTTCGCCCTGCCCTTCGCGGACAACCTCCGTCGACGCCATGTCTGATCAGCAGCGTCGACCTTTGATCGTACTTCAGACCAATTTTTCTCCAGCTGGATGTCGGGTCCAAACCACACTCCAAGAATGCGGACAGGACCGTCCGTCCAACCGAAGCGGCCCGAAAGATCGACCCCCTTCCAGGTACCTAACCGCAAGCTGGACAACTTGTCGCGGTTTACCTTTGCCCCTGTCATACTTTTGTACCGATCAAGCGCCTTCAGTACTACCTCAATGTCGCTGCCGGATGACACGAAAGCAGATACGTCATCGGTGTAAGAATAATCCCTGGATCGAGTCCTTCTAGGAAAGGCGATTCCAAGTAGGGCCGGATTGCACGCCCTGCCACTTAGCCAGAGAAGGAGAGGCTTCAACGCCAAAGCATAGAAAACCCTGACGAACCGACGTAGACAGCGCAAACGCGCTTAACAGCTTTCCGTTCACCTGTACCACAGCACTGGGGGAGCGATACAGGAGTCTATTCCAGCGGCAGAATTCAGATTAGAATCCGGCGGCCTGCAGGGCAGCAGCAAGGTAGCGATGGTCAACCCTATGAAATGCCTTGGACTGATCTAAATTGATCAGCGCGGCCTCATCATCCCCTTTTACACCCTCTGTGATCGTGCGGATCAGATGCAGGTTGCTCTGAATTGTTCGCCCCCTCACAGAACAAGTCTGCTCACGACCCAACAGAGATTCGGCAACTGACTGCAAACGCTCCTGCAGGATCTTGGCCAAAATCTTTAACTCTGGGTTTATCAGAATTATAGGCCTATAAACATGTAAATCCCGCCCAACACCATTGCCCTTTTTCAACAGCGTGATCACACCCTGGAAATCCTGTTGGGGATGGACCTCGACCGGAACCAGTCGTTGAACCCCAGAGTCAAAATCTGGACAAAGATGTGCGACAGCCTCAAGTACAATTCATAGGGCAAACCCTGAAGAACGGGCGTCTTGCCACTGCCGACTTTCTTCAATGCCGCATAGACTTCGCCCTCCGTGATCTCTACCTTGAAGCTAGCCGCTTCAGTCGGCGAAAGCCAAGGAAAAATCAGACAAATAGCTGTGAAACTCCTCCTCAAGGAGACCAGGCTCCTTGGTAAACCGGCTCTCGAAATCCCGCCGAAACGCCTCGCACATGTCATCAGAGGCCCGAAGAGTATATCACTCCCGGGATTTGACCTCACGAATATAACGATCGGAACCTTCCTTGCGCAATTCTGCGCGCATGTTCACAGCTTCGGAAGACATCTTTCTTAACCTATGTCTTATTACCTGGCCCATGTAGCGCTCGATATTCGAATGCTCAACGGCCTCCTTAGATAAGGCTATCTCTAAGGATTCCCCCCAGCCACCGCCCGGGAAAGATTAGCCTTAAGTGTTTTCCCCTTCTCAGCTCTATCTAGGGCAAGCCATTTGCAGAAATCCGTGGTAAAAGTCCTCATCTGATACTTAAGTCTATCCAACCACATATTCCCGATAACAGCCCCGTCTAGTTTCCGCTGCACTAAGCTATTTAGCTGCTTCTGGAAGTCCCACCTGTCCAGTAAAGACAGATTGAACTTCCAGTAACCAGCCATTCTAGGGCTACGGTTTAACTTCATCCGGGCACAAACGAGTTTGTGATTCGAATAGCCTAGACAGTTGAACGTGGGACAATCTAACAAATCTACGTCGGCTTCTCTAACTAGCATTCAGTTAAGAAGGCCAACTATTAGCCCACGTCCACATTTTCCCCCCGGGGTGATCGACCCGGTATCTATCAACGAGACCAAATCCGTTGATCAGATCGCCCCCTACCCGCTAGCACCCCGTCCCCGATCTAACTTGGGGTACAGGATGACATTTGAGTATCCCATTAAGACTAAGCGCGTTGAACCCACCAGGAATTACCACAACTGCCGAAAAAACGAGACCCACTCCGCATGGTCGTTGGGCGCATAAACCGCAACGACCCCAAACGAACAACTTTTCCCGGCAATATCGGCCACGATAAACTGGTCCTCGGCATCGGGGTGCACAACGTCCACCTTCGCATCAAGAGTACGCTTCACCAGCAAGGAAACTCCTCTGTAAACCGGTCCACATATGCTGGATTAACGACAACGTCTTTAGAAAGAACACACGCATTGTAACTGCAAACAAAGTGGGTCTCTTCGATCGCGGCGACATCCAAACCGAAAGACAAGAGATCCCGGAGCAGGCGGGCTGCCTTATTCCGATTCCTCAAGCCCTTCCCATTCAGACTGGCTCTTGATTGACATCGATTAGGCCTGCAAAAATAAGAAAAGCAAAAAACCTACAGACATACGGGACGGAAATCTGAGTTAGTCAGGACCCCAACGGATTGTCCACACCTAGCTCTGACGTTATTCGTCATTCTAGGACAATTCTACCGACATCCGTGGGATAGGTTAGTTTTAAACACCTATATAGTGAGGGGTGGAGAATAACAGGGACATTCCCAGCACAATATTGTGTTAGATTCCTCAAGTAAGGTGAGTCCATGTCGACTATCCTCATTTTTGGAAAATTGTCTTTGGCTTCGGACAAATGCACCCAGACTTTCAAGTACGTCCCCATGTCTCTGACACAGGTAAGTACACCTGGAGCATTAGGGAAGTTACGCGGGTCCTCCATAGACTTTCCATCTACAGTATCCAACTTATGTAAGGGCCTTCTTTTGGCTAGACAGAGCTTTCTTGTATTCATTTCTGTCCACCCTGAAAATAGCTTCTGGACCCGCGAATAGGTTTTTTTTCTTTTTCTTCCCCCTGGAACGGTGGGGAGAGGAAGCTGTGGATGTGTGAGGGGGTGTTGAACCTGAGCTGAGGGAAGAGTTGGAGAGAGAGGGGGGATGTAGCACAGAAAGGGGAAGAAGAGAGACTCCTTGATTTGCGTATGGGAACAGTTTCTTTAGGGGAAGCAGGGACGGGTACGAACCTGGTTTTGTCCATGCCCCCATCCGCCCTACTACGCCCAGAGTGCTTTTGTGACCGTGTTTCCACCTCCTCTTCCTCCTCTCTACTTCTCTTTAGAGAAGAAGTCCGAGGTGGTGGCATACTGTCTACCTACATTTCCGTTTGTGTGTCTTGCTTTTTGTGTTGCTGGTGGTGCTTATGTTGTTTCTTCTTGGGTTGATGTTTTTGTTGCACCTCATTCTCTGGCTTTTCTGGCTTTTGGGGGCTTCCTGTCTTTTTGGTCTTTCTGGCTTTTGGGGCCTTTCTGGCGTTTTGGAGCTTTCTTTTTTATTTGGACATGTCTGGCATTTTGGGACTTTCTTCCTGTCCCTTCCTTGTCTGAGGAGGCACGGTGGAGTAATGGATAACGGCTCGGATTGAGGAATCGTAGATCCGAGTTCGAATTCCAGTCGAATCCGTTACATTCACTTACGTGCTAACACCCTTGGGAAAGGTGTGAATCCTCTTCTTCTCCCTCCAACTCTGGGTAAATAGCAGGACAGACTGGGTTCTATAGCCTTGGATGGCAACTGGTCTTGGAGAAGGTCAACTCTGAATTCAAAACCATTCCGCGTCTGCACCGGCATCCGGCGGCCTCTTGGCTACTCCTGCCTCTGCGTCTGTGGAAATTCTGCAGCAAGTAAGAGCATATTCCTCCCTCCACTGGGATAGCACGCGAGGTGTGGGGACCGCGTGTGAAGTTCAAACTCACTTGTTACTCCGTTTCAAGAATTCACCGCCGTTAGAATCGGGAATGGCTGTCGCTCGTTTCAGCATTGGCGACGGATCGCCGTGCTTGGTCGCCTTCGATCCGGACGCGGTGAATTCGTTGGAAGGAGCCGGCTTAACAGATCCAGGGTGAATGCCGCAACATACATACATACTTCCTTGTCTGCTGGTGTTGAGGTGTATTCTTCCTTGGTGCAGTCTCATAGTTTTTGGACTCCTTCTCACCACCTGCTTCCAGGTAACTTCGGGGACCTTCTTCCCTACTCCCTCCTCTGCTGCGAGTTCTGCTACTGCTGCTGTTGTTGTTGGCCGAGTTGAAGGCTGACGATGTTTACCGGGGCACTCTTTAGGCATGTGTCCCGGGGTACCACATGACCAACAGCACGGACTTCAACTACGACCAACATCCTTTTTTCCCGGCATATGAGAATATTGGGTATTTCTCCAAAACTCCTTCGCGTCAGTGTGACTTGCAATTTTATGTCCCCGGTTGCAATTCCGAATTTTCCGAGAATTGCCTTGACCTCGTCTACCTTGCCGAATTTGGAAAAGTATTCCTCCATTCTGTCTTCGCTAATGTCGGTGGACATTCGCTAATGTCCACCGGCACCCCGCGGACCGTAATTCTTGTCTTACGTGTACCCATATATTCGGTTTGTAACCTTATATTTTTGGTGGTCAAAACACTACCGGCCATTTCTTTCGCCGCTTGTTCTGTGGGAAGGAGAATGTCCCAAATCGCATTTGTCCTTCTTGCTAAGACTCTCGGATTAATTTTGAGAGTCTTAAGGACCTCTTCCATAGATTCACTATCTACCCCAACCAATTTGCGACTTTTAACGTCCAAGGTTAACAGGGAAACAATTCTTGTGTTCACGTCATCAAAAGCTTCGGATGGTTATAAATTCATTGTCTTTAAATAAATCATCGAATTTGCTTCGCTGTGCTTCAGCGTCCTTTTGTATCGGGTTATTATTACACCAGGCCGTTTTCACAGGTGACACCGGCGGTGATATAGCTGAATTATTTAAATTTTCTTCTGCAAAGGTGGATGGCCACCACAAGGGGCAAATAAAGGGTTTTCTCATTTTCTTTTTAAATTGTTTCTTCCAAACAAGAACGAAACGTTCAAGAACAAGCAAAATAAAATGAAAAAAGAACGTGGACAACCAAAGACAAAAACAATTCAAACAAATAAACACGAAAAAGTAATGCAAACAAAAACCGTGTGGAGGGTAAAAATATAAGAAATAAACAAGCAGGAAAAGAACAGAAATGCACAAATATATCTGAAGAAATGAACTGAAAAGGAAAATCTGAAAAATTTAATCGTGTTTTTAGAAAATCAAATCAAAACTATAAAATCAAACTTATCGGTTCGCACAAAAAGTTCCTCGTACAACTCAACCTCGTCAAATTTCAATAAATCAAAAAATCAGAGACTACCAGATCGCAGCTCGTCTCTGCTATCCGCTATCTCAACGGAATCTTATCGGTGGTTACTACCTATAGTGCCGTCACTCATGGTGGTGGTAGGTTATTCCATCACATCATAAAGTTAGACACTCAGGTTTTTTCAAGAGCCTTGCTTTGCTAATGTACATCTTTAGAGGTAGATAGTGTTTTCTACATGGATATTTTCTAATCCTCTATGAAATTTACCTGGAAGAATGTAAATATACAGCTGAAGTTTGCGTTGATTGGTATTGCTATTTTTTAGGTTTGGGGACATGCGGTTTGTTGTAGAACATATATGATGCAATATCTCTGGGTAATAAGAGTGCGCCGTTTTAATCTCCACAAAAAAATAGCTTTTATCTTCTCAACTGCCCGAAATGTGTAATAGTGGAATTGTTTCTTTTTCATTCATTAGTTGATCAGCATAGTAATCTCATTAACACGTTGTTAATGATATAAAGTTTGTGCGGAAAAAATATTGTTAAAAACTTTTTAACTTTCTTGTGCACTTTCTGTATTTCTTTCAAGAAGTTTATTCCAAAATTATATATTTTTGCTCGATTCAATAATCCTTTACTTAGCCACAGTTCATTCCAGAAGTTCGTATTTTCTCATAAATCATTCTTCAAACACTTGTCCATTAGTTTCATGATTATCAGAATTTGATCAATTTACTCCTCTTCCGTTATTGCATTTATCGTCTAAAATTATAATTTGCGCTCACACACTTATGATCCAGAATGGATCTTAATATTGTGAAAGATTCCCTGAATTGCCACAACTCGAAGTGTCGTCGATTCCAAAGGTTGGTATAGGCGTGTTAAGGCATGGTATCTTGATAGTTATGCATCTTTGATATTTTAGTTTCATACTATTTTGTGCTGGTACATCACTGAACCGTCACACTTCACTGCTGAATTAGACATATGTCTGGAGATTACGATGGCCGAACAATTCATTAGAATTTTCCGAATTGCCCCTTAAATTTATTCTGGGCAAATAGTGTCTGATGACGTGCTACATTGCTTTCCTTCGATAAAGTTAAGGTACATTGAATCGATGATTTGATTATACGGAACATCATATAAATACTATACCTAATTAACACTACGCTCATCAATGCATAACAGATACCACTTGGATCCATGTTATCATGAGTTATGTACCGTACACGAAGCCTACAATCTGCCTGTAACGCATGTTAATATTAAATGGATATGCTATATGTTACCAGTCCCCTAGATAAGACGCTGCATTTAATGGCATGATGGTAACAGAGACACTGGGATGTGGCTTTTTTCTTTCATGTCCGTAGGAAGTTAAAGCAATGTGATCGGATCTGCTGGGTATAAACTCGGTTTCCTCCGGTTTTTAATGTGGATTTTATATGCGTGCCTGTTACTTGTTTATTGACAAAGACCATTCAAGTCATACACCTTTGTGTGAGATAATTAAGAACATAATGACTTCTATCTATTTATTCCAGTACAAACGACACAGTAGTTGAAGGTATATATGTCTCATGTGTCTAAGATTCACTATTATACTCTAAAAATGTTTGATAATTCGCAACGACTTGAATTGAAAAGGCTATCTGTCGTTGATACTGACTCAGTAGATGTCCTGTAAGAATTGATATCTGTATGAGATTTTCTTGCTGTGAATTCGCGGTGGCGCCTCACCCCATGCAATCTACATACAGATAACACATGATATTCCGGATGTCTATGTAAATATGAATGTTGTTAATAGTAATACTGTAAACTTTCTTCATTTGACGTTTATTCTACAGCTACACAAAATGCCTTGTGGAATTCTCCGGGAGAAGAAAAGGCTAAGGAGTAAACCCTACACAGATCCGGAATGGATCCCCGAAGGCGGATGTACGGCACTCTGTGCTACCTTCCGGCAACTCCTGCAGCCGCGCTGGTACCTAACTGTATTGGTTCATTCTTTCCTTTGGACTCTACTAGCAAAGCCGAGAGGGAGAATAGACGTTCGGGCAGCCCTAGTTCTCCATACATCCCACCCAGGCTCCGTCTCGAGACGGACGGATGTCGAACGGACGAACGAACACAAAATGTGGTATTAGTATAGGTGCGATAGTTATATAATCATTGCTATTAAAAGGATGAAAGAACAAGTCATTCTAACTTTAAGAATATAAATAATTAGGAAAAAGACTTTGACTGACTTTTAAACACGTGTAATTAGTGTACACTTCCAATATAAAAAAAATAACATTTTATGTCTTAATTCATTCATTGCAATTATTATTTGCTCTCCTCATTAAATTTTAACCCAGAGAGCCATAGTCGTCATCAACAAATAATTCATACCGATTAAGCAGAGAGAAATCAAGATCAAATATCGCATTGTCTGCATTTTACATTCGACCGCTTTAAATCTTCAAATTCGAAAATCAGCTGCAAATCGTCATTAACACATTTTTAGATGTATGAGACAATTTGAATAATCTCTTTGTGATTAGTTTCCTTTTCGTTGATGATATAAAGTGTTGCTCATATTCCATATATGTGTTAATATTAGTTTCATAGAGTGTGTTTGCATTAGTAATATCACCAAGCAGAATAATTAGTAATTATCAATTCTGCCTAGATACTACATAAAGTTTATTGGTATAATTTAATGGTTATATTTCAGAATATTTTATCGTGAAGAATTAAACTGAATCTATTTTACAGAAGATAAGTAAATGTTGGAATTCAGAATTATTTTATTATGGAGCAATTTGTGACGCGAATATTTACAATGGCAGATAATTGTTTTGAAATTGCAAAGTTGAACTGTTTCAGATGTAGAATAAATTTAATTTGATGATAAACATATCTGGACATTGATGTTTCACTAATGATTATGTGTAAAACGCTACGTATTTTAATAGGAAATGGCATTAAAATAATATTGAAAAGATGAAGCCATCGCAATTTTATTAAAATATGGCAGAAACCATAAGAAGCTTTGATCTTTAGAATCAAGGAAGAAAATATTGGAAAAACAATCAAAGCAATTAAATGAGGCCTTCTCTTTTATTTCATTTAATCTTCCGTTTTATCCCTTCTTGGCTTCTTGCATCGAATTTGCATTCCGCTATTTCAGGCTACGATATCTCTAGCAAAATTAGTGTTGCGTATTGAATTAATAGCTGTTCGCTAGTTTTAAATTCAGACCATCATGTCTTCCATTTTTGCTATTCTGTCGCCATCAAACTCTGTGCTGCTGTTGGAGATTATGGCTAGAATGTACAGCAGAATAGCCACATTTCATATATTTGGATTCCACTCACAATCCCAAATACCATCATTATTAATTATTAAAAAAATAAATAAAATCACAGGGGAGTTTTTTGTGTTCATACATTTTTCTATCTGATTATAAGAATCGGATAATAATATCTCATGTATTCTATTTCTTTCGAAAATGTTGCTGTGGGGATATTTCTCCCATCAAATAGGTGATAAGAAAATGTATTTTATTTGAGAAAATGTGATTGACACATTAACTTCATTACTATTATTTGTAATCCATGACTGTAAGGCATACAGAAGCGATACTTTAATACAGACATATATAAGGATAAATCAAAGTGAAGAGAGTCACTCATTTGATCAACAAATAAAGCTTTTCAACATAGTTTCCTTCATTGTAAATAACCTTAATACAGTGCATGATTGACTCATATTATTCGGTGATATATAACAACGTATAACAAATAATTAATATATAAATTTAGCTGGTATATAACAGCATATAACAAATAATTAATATATAAATTCAGCTGGTATATAACAGCATATAACAAATAATTAATATATAAATTCAGCTGGTATATAACAGCATATAACGAATAAGTAATATATAAATTCAGCTGGTATATAACAGCATATAACAAATAATTAATATATAGATTCAGCTGGTATATAACAGCATATATCACATAATTAATATATAAATTCAGCTGGTATATAACAGCATATAACAAATAAGTAATATATAAATTCAGCTCGTAGCTATATGTCAAAATGAAGAATTTTGTTTAAATATCTTTGTCAAGATCCGAGATAAGCTCTAGGCTAATTTTCGAAAAACCAATCGCATTTTATTCGCATCTTCGTATTGACACTGGACTTGATGTATCTGGAGAATTTCCATGCTGTGATAAAGATATCACAACGTAAGTGCTCTGTGAGGGAAGGAAATCGGTGAATCGGCCTAGTTGTCTAACATGGCAGTACACATGAGCATTTACAATATTAAGCAGTGATTGTTGGTCTCATTTTTTGTGATTTTCTAAACGTCGTGGCAACAGTGGGCCTCACATACCATAGTTGATTTTGACATTTTCTATAATACCTTTGCACTGATTGTAGGGTGATCGGAATGTGGAAAGTTTTCCACAATATCATTCTTTATTATATAGATGGTGGTTACGGTGATTTATATTAGCAGCACATTCACGATAAAAAGCGGCAGTCTATTTGATTTTTGTTGAGAATTTTATCCGGGATAAATGTGTCTATGCCAGAGTGAATTCATTCGAAAGGTTTAATTTTAAACATTTGCTGTGTCAGTAGCGTTGACACTGTCAGAAAGGAAGACATCCTACTAAATTCTGTTGTACAAAATGATCACCAAATGAAATGGGGCAACAGAGGATGCATTTGTTTCGGCATTATACTTCGAATAGAGCGGTAATTATTCCAAAGGGCCTAAGAGAAACAACATTTCAGTGGATGATATTCCGGATAATAAGAAAGAGAAAAGAAGTGTACGAGGTTTACACTATGAGAACTACATCAAGAACACTCATTGGAAGCCATTTATGTAATAGAAGAAATATTTAGAATAATGTTACTGTTAAAAATGTTGAGTGGCATACACCAGGTTTCTCAGGACAGTCTAATGCTAATTGGAAGAGGTCATAATGTATAAGGGCTTGCATATCATGACTTCAAAATTACTGTCGTCTCTACACAGACACAGACATGCACACACAGACACACACACACTTACACATATTTTTAAAATTCCCATCACTTAATGTCTGCGGAGGAATTATTTGTATCTTCATTGATTATATTGAAAATTAAATTCAGTGTCGCACATACATATTGTTGTTTCCAGTTTCCATTGTTTAATTGAATGTTATGAATAAGTGAATGATCAAAATAGTAACTGTAAAATAGCCAACAAAATGAAAACATTATCTGTATGCCTTATAGCAAATAGTTTTATGGGGGCAGATGTACTTATGAACAGTTAATTAAGGTAAGGATATGTGTTCATGAATGAAAAAATAAAAATATACGTATAAGGAAAGTTAAACATTTCAAACTATGTGAGGGATAAAACTATGTTTACAGAAGCACATGTGATAGTGGCATGTGTAATATACATTATAATAATTAATTTCAATTGGAATAAGAAATCAAAAGAACTAAAAGAAACTAAATAAATATATATATATATCTATTCAAGTCTGTTAGCGCTTGAACATGGAAGGAATTAAAATTTGAAATGAATTAGTAATTGCTTGAATTTTAAAAAATACTTGTATATGAGGTGATACATTTCACGATGACTGGCGTATATGGTACTGTTTTATATTACCGAGCAAATGAAAATATCTAGAAGGGGAATTTGTAAATAATTTACAGCACAATAATTTCGAAGAAATCAAGAGACACGAGATAAAAAAAAAATCTAAAATATGGAAAAAAAAAACTTCCATAATCCTATATATAATAATGATTGGTTACCACTAACAACAATGGCTTCTTTCTAAATAATTAACCAATTTCACTGACGAAACTTGGGTCATATATATATATATATATATATATATATATATATATATATATATATATATATATATATATATAGTTTACGAAAAACTAGGTAATCCTTATGGGTAGACACAAGGAGGATAAAATCCAGAGAGCTCAATGTAAATCAGAGCTAATAATTTAAATAAAAATAAAAACAAACCACTTTAAGGTTCCATGTAATAAATTATTTCACGACAGCCCTTTTAAAGGACCGCGTATCACCAGACTTTACTTCCAAAGGTTGAAACGAAAAAAAGTGGGGCTGTGGTGAAATAATTTATTACATGGAACCTTAAATTGGTCTGTTTTTATTTTTATTTATATATATATATATATATATATATATATATATATATATATATATATATATATATATAGAGAGAGAGAGAGAGAGAGAGAGAGAGAGATGGATATATTGTCGTCTTAATTACGCAAAGATGAAAATAACACAGATATCTCATTTTAACATATATTTACCAAAATTAGACAAAACTATCTTGAAATACTAACGAGTAAATTTATTCCCTAATATTGCCATTTGTTTCAACCGCGGTCTCATACATAATAATTAAGGGGGTTGCAATCTGGGGAGTTAGATGGCCAGATGTATGTGGTGATGAGGATGCATAAATAGTCTGACAGCCATGACTGGTTTCTTCAGCTTGTGTGACATGGTGCAGAGACCTGTTGCCAGACATACGGGCTTCAAGCAGCCACATTCTTGAGCCAGAGCAGTGCTTCCTCAAGGCACTTCATGCAGGTCTCCCTGTTGAGTCTGAGGCCCTGTGTGAATATCAATGTAGGCATAACGCGCCATCACTAGTGATCACTCCAAACACCTTTGTAATTACCATTGGACTCTTTCCAAATCCTCTGCCTTGTCCTCATATTGGTACTTAAACACTCAGAAATGTTCATATTGGTGCTTCCGGTAAGAATATCAAACAGTACTGCATGCCGTTTCCAAATTTCTGACTGAGGGAACTGCGTCATGGTGCTCTTTTTCTCACAGATAGTGCCCAACTGACCTCACTATACACTGCAGCCAAAAATCAAAAACAAATAACGTGCCTAAATTAAAAATATAATATGTCGACAGTTTAGTCATCGCACTCTTTATTTATCTGTATATATATGTGTATGTGTGTGTATATGTGTGTGAGAGAGTTACTCCATTAACAAAAGTAGCAATAAACACGTATTAGAAATTACATAATAGTATGGAAAACTTTCATAATTACATGATTCAAACATGGAGGCAAAATACTTACTTCAGAAACAGTGGATTAGAGAACCTACGTTTACAAAGCTATCAACAGATAATTAATTACACTCATGTATGGAGCTGGGGAAGACAGCAACTTTGTGAAACTTAGAAACAGAAAGGGACAGATTAAATATCGTGGATAAATAATGAGATATATAGCCGATTGCTTTCACCACTCCCTGGAATATTGAAATAGGTGGAGACAACACGTAACCTCAAAGAATTTTTGGTGAATGAATTGGAGAACAAAGAAATGGGTGGTAATACTCAAGAATCGTTTCTTCTTCTATGTTCCACGTCGTCTTCAGAACATAGGGTATCCTGGTGTCATCTACAATATCCTGTCTTTTGTACCTATTAATAATTTTAACTGTTATTTCTCCTAAACTTTGTTCTGCGACCAATTTACTGACGCTCAGTAGATAGGTTATGTTTTTTTGCTCCTCTTGTCTTCAAACTGTCTACTCAGTATCAAATTTTACAAGTCCTCTTTCCTCATCATCTATCCTAGTAATTTAAAATGTAACTCCCTGATATTATTTATAATGGTTTTTATCCAGTTTTCTCTAAAACTTTGTGATTTATGAAATGTTCGTTTCATGGTATTCTCAGTCCCCTCTTGTAGCACCATATTACTGTTGCTTCAGTATTTTCCTTCATCTGTGAGGAGACTATGCAGCATTCACTGCCATATAGGGGACTGATATGACTGATTATCCTATTTCTTAATACCTTGCTTAGCTTTTGCGCGGCATTTTTCGATATCCAAATAGAATACTAAATAATGAATAAATGAGCACCACATAACCAAAATAGACATATACATTGTGCATTTAATATATGATGTAGGAATATGTAAGTTGAATTTGATAGGTCATAAAGAAAAAATGTTAATGTATATTATTTTCTCACCCACCCACCGTCGAAATAACATCAAAGATATTTTGTTCAGAATATTTTTCACAGCAAAATGCAGCTACCGTGCCCTATTTGATCACGTATATGCAGTTTTACTCGTGTATTCGTGTCATCACTAAAGATTTTGGCTAAATGGGAGGTTCATTTAACACTACATACATTCCCCGGCTTCTATCATACTTTGTATTTACAAATTACAGATGAGTTCAAAATAGAGTATTACTACCATATCATGACTGTAACTGTCCAATCCTAAGTGTCTATGTTTAACAGTGTTCAAATACATTTATGAGTCCTTGTCGTTGATTAATGTTTTTTCCACCTGCAATCTACTTTCCTCGGGCAAAATGCTTCCAGTTGTTATTCTGTAGCTATTTGCATATCATAGGTTCTGATGATGTACATTATAAATTCCACGAGTTCAGACATTCACAGCTAGGATCTGCCGTGCAACATACACAAGATCGAATCATTCTCATTCACTTCGTATTGCATTTGTCAGGGGAATTTTCCAGTCAGGTCAGCATCTTCTCCAGAACACTTATTTTGAAACTGTCTACTGACAGATTACTTCGACGATCGCTACCTCTTCAGATCTAGAGTTAACAGTTATCTATTCAGCATATACGCATTATTATCAGTTCTTAATTATTTACATCACAATAACACGCTCAATCTCTAACCCTTTACATTCTATGGCATTTGTTTCGTAAATAATAGTATGTAGATCTTATGAACTTCCCCTAAAATTGTGATCCGAAATGCTTCAATGTGTTTGCTAAACTGTGTAACAGCTTCTGTTTTTCTAGTTTGCGTTATTTTTGCTATTTTTGCTTCTTTGTGCATTCCATCATTATATTATTCTATTTTTATATTATCTTTTCATTATTTGTCAGGCAAAATGCTATTCATATGATTAGTGTTAGGTGATCAATGGAAGTAAATTTATTCATTAATAAGAGTACTAATTCCGTTGAATATTTGACACTAAATAAAAGAAGTATTGCTGAGAACATTTATAATCTATATAATGGTCATATATATATATATATATATATATATATATATATATATATATATATATATATATATATATATATACATATATATATATATATATAGTACTGTTCGATAAATGTGACTCACCTGACTTTTTTACTAAATGTTCTCTTCGCCGATGAAACAAAGTTGAGCTAAATTCAAAGGATAGGCGATCTAAAATCCGAAGAAGCATTGAAAGCTAATTGACTTTAGCAGTAAGTACTGTCAAGCATCCATTCAGTAGAATGATCTGGGGATGCTTTTCTTTTCATGGAACTAGTTTCTTAAAACTTACGGAAACGACCCTCAGGAGCGAGCGGTACAAAGAGAATTTTAGAGTCTTGTCTTCTCCCTTCTGCTGAAAGGGTGCAAATCGACGCCACCAAACTCATTTTTATGCAGGATAATGCTCCCTCTCACAAATCAAAATTGATGAAGGAATACTTTGATGAGAAGCAGGTGAGTGTTATGACATGGCCGCCCCAATCTACTGACCTCAACCCCATAGAAAACTTATGGAGCATTATAAAGTACAGGCTCTTGAGAAAGCAGTTGAGCAACAAAGAGGATTTGATTGTGTATTTCATATCCGAATGGAATTCAATGCTTGGAGATGAGATTTGCCAGAACCAAATCAAGTCTATGCCAAAAAGGTTTGAAAAGGTTATTCAAAATAAAGGAGGACACATAGGTTATTGAATTTTTCGAACTATATTACCTATTATAAATAAATTATACCTCTATTATTCTTTATTTAAAGCTATTCAGTTATGTTTCTATTGATTACTAGTTTCAGGAAATAAGTGAGTCACTTTTTTTTCACAGCTTTTGTTTTCCTAAATCTCATTTATATCCAAAATTATAATTATCAATAGAATACCTTAAGGTTAGTAAACTTTTTTACCAGGTGGTCGGGAAGGGGTCTTTATAGTAGTAAGTTTAAAAAATAGTTTGACCCCAAAAACAACAGGCGAAATCTTTTTAAGTAAAAAATCAGGTTAGTCATTTTTAGCGAACAGCACTACATATATATATATATATATATATATATATATATATATATATATATATATATATATATATATATATATATATATCTCGATAATACTGTTAAATATCAAAAGTGTGTCTCCGCTGACGAAATTATTTAAAGAGTATAAGTTGAGTAAGGTACTATCGTTGGAATAGCAATAATATTGCAAAACATGTAGAAATGATGCCTTGGAAGAAGGGTTGAAATAATTCGGAGCATATGGACAAGCAAGGCTTAAAACCATATTTAATTGAAACACCAGTTTTCGTACTATCGCCAAAGTTGAGCAGCGTTGTTTCTGGTCAGTATCTAGATATGTGACAAGCAAGGAATAACAGGTACTGTAATTTGGATGTGTGAATGGTGTAAAGGATAAAGGCTCGGAATTGGAAAACGGAGAGGTGAGTTTTAATTCCAGTCGTGTTCGTTATTTTCACTTACGTCCTAATATCATTGGAAAAATTATGGATCCACCTCTTCCACCAACTATGGGTAAATTATTTAATTAGCGAAATCATGACTTTCAAAACGTTTTATTTTCTGCTGTCCTAAATATATTTTAGTTCTACCATAACCATTTCTGCATTTTCTCTGTTATTTGTCAATTGTGAATCGATAATTTGATTTTTTTTCTATTCTTCAACACCGAATTTCATTTCTAAATTTTCAAACCGCATTTTCGGATATATCGCAAGATTCTTAACTTCTTTCTTTTTCACGTATTTTCTTCCGATCCTTCTTGGATATTGTGTACAGTGGCCATACAGAAACATCAACAAAAGAATCTACCGAACAATAAAACCCATTTTACCTGAGTACTTTTAACCGCAAGTAAAATTGATAGCACATGCAACTCGAAGTGAAGATAATGACATAATCAATATGCTGATTTTCAACACTACGACAAATGAAAAGTTTAGTAAGGAAGCTTTAAGCAAGACGAACAAGAAAAATGATACGAAATTTACTTGAGAAATATCTTTTTCTGTAAAAATGTTTTAATAGAAAAAATATATTTCAACCGAGATGGGCATTGGATGCTCAATCAATAAATGCTGAATATTTCCGTATTAGGAAACCGCTTATATTACCAAGGCAGCGGAGGACACTTACCTATTCCTGAATAATTTGTTTAGATTTTGAAGGTCATCTTTTTCCATTTCTTTACTCTTTCAGATTTTAGTTTCCTAACACCCAGGTAGGGGAATTTCTTCTTTACTTAAGTTTTTGCATTACCATTCGACAGGAAATATCTTCGACCATATTGTTCGCTGTCTTCTTACAGTTAATTTCTTAACGTTCTTCGAGATGGTTTAATATTTCTTCTAGTTTTCATTCTGACCATACTCACAAAGCAATTTCATTCAATAATAATCCGTGGTAGTTCAATTTTCTTAGGATTGGCATGCTGAAATATTTAAATAGATTCGATGAGAAAATTCAATTTTCCATACTGCTTTATACATACATACATATATATATATATATATATATATATATATATATATATATATATATGTATGTATGTATAGTGCTCGTTCCTATGCCATTTTGATAATAAAAAATACAAATAAAAATAATATCTATTTTCCAGTCGATTACACAAAACGTTAATCTTTTCATCATAGTAACAGTGTCTTATATCAAGTTTAATTCTACTTAATATTTATTTGAATCCTAATGATTAGGTATGCGGTTCATTGAACTGTTGATGGATTACTGATTTGTATTCTACTTTTTATCAAGCAAGTCATTTAAAGGCAGAAAATATTTTTAGATTATAAGATTTGTATTGAAGGTAATAATAATTAAGCCTTACAAGTGTTACTAATTAACCCATGGATAGGCAGAAAAGTGCTTCCACACCTTCCCCAATGGAGGTATTTGCGCGTAAGACAACCACACGACTTGAACTGGAACACTACCTCTCCGATTAAAAACTCTGATACGTTATCCCTTACACCACTCGTACATCTAATCTTATAGCAGCTAATATTCTCCAGTGGTCACCCCTCTAGGTACTGGCCAAGCATTTATTTCTAATGGTACTCATTTAACATCCTTTCCCTTTACTATTTCCAGGTATATTATTCGATAATTTCACTAGTCATTTCTTTTGGTCTTTCTATTGCTTTGAATCTAATTTTCCTCCTTGGAAAGTATATATTATACTACGAAAATAAGTACTCAGACTACTCCTATACTGACGGGTCTAACAGGGTGTTTTTAAAGTTCCTAGATCCTAAAGGTAGGTAACTGATGACTTATCAGTATATTCTCCCTACGTAGCCATTGTGATTAACATGAACGAAATAGATTTTTGATCTGTAACTACTTTGGAGTAATGCCCGATTAAATAGTGTCTCCACTTTCTAAACGCCTCAACTATGGCGTAGGCTTCTTTTTCAATCGCTGTATGCTGTCGTTCAGAGTGAGAGAGAGAGAGAGAGAGATTCCTTGAAAAAAACGCTACAGGTGGTCAGCTTGACTAAATGAAGCGACAATTGCGCAGTATGCTGCATCAGTTTCAACTATCAGTGGGACAGAAGGATCTATAGTTGTGATTACAAATTTTGCAATGACTTGCTTGAGCTTTTCGAATGCTTCTATTGCTGGGCGAGATAAGGGAAAAGATCTTGTATTACTAGACGTATCTCCTCTGAAGAAGATACAATCCATTGTGAATAGTTGGCAAACATGCCCATAGTTCGTCGCAAGGAAACGTATGTTATCTGGAATTGGCAATCTGAGCAAAGGTTTTAATCGCTCTGGGTCCGGCGCCATTGGCCTTATTGCTTAATATATAGCCCAAAAGATTGATTTTATGTTGCCCAAACGAGCATTTGTCATTTTTCAGTATAGTATTTGCTTTCGGCGTCCATGAACCGTCGAAGGATTTAGTCGTGGTCCTTTTGATTGTGGTCACATATAGTTACATTATCTATATAGCAAAATAATTTTCCAGGTTTTAATCCATTATGATTTGGTCGATTATTCTTTGAAAACTGTCTGCTTCATTAGTTACCCCAAAATATATCCCCCGGAAATGGCACAGTCGGCCAACTGCTTCAGATGCAGTGCAAGGTCTGTCTTTTGGCTTACTGGCCGCCTGACGATAAGCACTTTTCAAATCTAACGTGCTGAAAATACTATATTAAGCTATTTCACATAGCATTTCGTCTATGCGTGGCAACGGAAAAGCGTCCAGAAGAATGAACCCGTTAACTGTCTGAGAGTAATCGATAACCATTCTTTTTTCTTTTTTTTCTGTGTTTGTTTTAATACTTGGGCCCACCATGGTGACGGACTTGGTTCAATTATTCCTTCTTGAACCATTCGCTTCTTTTTTATTTTGGACCCAACGTGTTTGTCGTCATGCGGATAACGTCGGCTCTTAATAGCTAGTGGCTTACAGTCGCTTGTCAGGTTTTCAAAATTGGTTGAGGTCAATCCGCAAATCTTTAATACCGGTTTATCTCCACCGAACAGGATTTTTATTCTAGAGTATTGCTGGAAAGAATCGTGGCCCAGTATTACCTCACCACAAAGGTCTTTCATTATAGATAACTTAACAGCTTTATACCAGATGTTGTTAAAATATAGGTCGGCCAAACAATATCCACTTACTTGTGTTGACAAAGCTGTCTTCGCAATTGTTACACTCTTTGGGGAGGGGACATAATGCAATTTATGAATTTTTACTAGGCTGTCTCTGATATAGTTTTCCGAACTGCTAGTGTCTAATAATGCGTTGGTGAGGAGTTCGTTAATTTTAATTTTGTAGTTTTTGAAAGACATTCAAGGAACATGGCCAATGTTGCAGAAAATGTTAACGAACTGACATGACGGTTAGCTTTGTAAGAGATATTTTTAAACGAACGACATACCCTGGAGAAATATCCTATTTTTCCACACTTGTGGCAACGAGCTTCCCTGGCAGGACATGAAAGTCGTGAGTGTAGATTTAGATCGTAGTATTAACATAACCGTTTGGTTAATGCAGCAGTGATAGGTTGTTCTGGTGTGTTTAAAGGTGGGACATCCTGGACAGGAGAGTACGTTGAAACATCATAGATAGGAAGGATAATGGGAACAGGTTGTTTCAGAGCGGTACCCACAGTATCGGATTGAAAATACGAGCTGGACTGCTGTATAGTAATCCAGCAAGTATAAGCTTGTTCATAAGCAGCTTTCAAAGTAAGGGTCTTATTTTCAAGAAGGCGATGCCTTACCTGAACACAGCGTAGGCCATTTACTAAGGCGTCTAGAATATGTTTCTCTTGTGCCCCCAAAGCGGTAGTGGGACGAAAATTGCAGTCCCTGCTTAATATACGAAGGGTCTCTAGGAAAGTATCCAATGTTTCACCAGATTCCTCTCGCTGGGTAGCAAGTATATGTGTTGACCATTTTCACCATAGTCTATGAATATAGAATCCAGCGCATACGTAATCTGTTCAATGAAACAACGTTAAAGATTAACACTCACTAGTCAGACACTCTACTGAATCTGACTATATCGCCAATACCACCAGCAGCTGTTCCGTAATTCTTCAGTCTTCGATATCAAAGGCTGGCAGTGAATATTTATTACTGAAATAATACAGTAAATGTGGCACAAGCCCGAAAAAGGGGATGGGGAAAAGGACGGCCATCATTTGTCTTAATTTATAACTTAGCTAGACACAACCACTGACTCAAACATACAAAAACAATAATCCTAGCACAAAAACAACACAATCATACTTACCTTTCTTACTACATTCACCGAAATACGTCATTGTCTCAATGAAAATCCTGAATAGCTTTCATATGTAGAAATCGTTGTCTGTGAGGGGAGGGGAATAAAAACAACAAGCTAAGAACACCCCAATGATGTATATACAATATGGTAATAAACTATTTACAAGGAACAAAACAAAATTTTGTTAGTAATAAACCCCTCCAAACATTAAATGTGGAAGAAAAATCAGTTAACTGAACGAAATTGATGCGGGACTATAAGAAAATAGAAAAAAATCATCCATCCCAAGCACGCACACAGACATGCACTCA
This sequence comes from Acanthosepion esculentum, assembly GCA_964036315.1. Classification (NCBI taxonomy): domain Eukaryota; kingdom Metazoa; phylum Mollusca; class Cephalopoda; order Sepiida; family Sepiidae; genus Acanthosepion; species Acanthosepion esculentum. Next base: position 149,529,504 of record OZ038478.1, on the reverse strand, counting down.
TTCTGACACAACAACAAATTCGAAAAACACACACACATGAAATGTTTACGGACGTCTTCCTTCCAGAAAGCGCCCTCCTCATCCGATCCGCGACACATTCAGTCCAGAATGTTGATGCGAAGCATATATTGACGAATCTCAATGCTAGGCATACCCAGACCGCCCTCAGAGGGATGAAGGCAACAGATCTCGCGAGATACCATAGCGGTCTTGTCTCGCCATATGAAAGAGAACAAGAGCCTTACTAACAATATTAGTGTTATGGTCCAATATCCTCGCACCAAGGTTAGGAGCAGGGAAGAACAACACGACCACAAGAGTAGAAAATAACAAAGATATATTACAACAGAAATATAATACAAGAAGTTGAAGGTATTAGTATTGTCAGTCTGGTTTAGAGTGAACTAATATTGTCTCGACTCGTTACGTCTCGACTCGGTCCAATATTTAACAACCCTCCCACGTGGGTCGAATGTGGCACAATGCCGGCTAAATGTGGGTTCTCCGAGCCAGTAGGCTCGGCCAAAAATATGCCCATTTAGAACCCGTATAAACGGGTTCAGGGACTGTCTATCTTCCCGGACGACACTTTGCCCTGCGGCAAAGCCTCGTCCGGGTTCCTCTCTGCCAAAGCAGAGAGTTCGACAAGAGTCGCGCACATTCAGAGACAGCGACTCGACTCGTTCCTCGATATTTAACAACCCTCCCACTTGGGTCGAATGTGGCACAAGGCCGGTTTAAATTGGGCTCCCCGAGCCCGTAGGCTCGGTCAAAAATATGCCCATTTAGAACCCGTATGAACGGGTTCAGGGACTGTCTACCTCCCGGGACGACACTTTGCCCTGCGGCAAAGCCTCGTCCGGGTTCCTCTCTGCCAAAGCAGAGAGTTCGACAAGAGTCGCGCACAGTCTGAGACTGCGTCTCGACTCGTTCCTCTCCTCTCTGTCAGAGTGGCGCAGTATTTATAGAGTCAGGAGGAGTCCATTATCGTTATAGGTAAGTTCCCATAACAATTAGTCTGGTATACGGGAGTGGAAGTACAGAGAGTCGGTAAAGGAGAATGGGGTAGATGTGTGAAACATACTTCCGCCCTCCCCTTAAAGGAAAGCCTCCTCCGAGACCACAGATTAACCGCCATCTCGGCCTTCCCTTTTACCTCCGACCAATTCATTTCCAACTGGAGATCATGACCAAACCAGACACTGAGTATCTTGATCAGCCCATCCGTCCAGAGGAAAGTTCCGGGTAGAGAAACTCCTATCCACGCACCCAACCGCAATCAAACAGACTTATCGCGGGTGATGTTGGCCCTTGTCACTATCTCATACCCACTGATCTCTTTGCTGACTTCGTCAATCTCGGCTCTGCTCGACACAATAATCGAAACGTCATCAGCATAATCAGAATACCTGGCTGAGGTGGTAGCCACAGGCAGGGAAATTCCACGCCGGAGCGGATTCGCCTTTAACTTGCGACTGAATGGTTCCTACGCAAGAACGTAAAGCAAAGGCAAAAGCAGACATCCTTGTCGAAAGGAGCGAGACAATATGAAAGGCTCCGATCTTACCCCATTCACCTCCACCAGCGCACCGGGGATCGCATACAAAAGCAGGATCCAGGAGCGAAAGTAGGGTCCAAAACCGGCCGCCGAAAGGACAGCCTCCGGAAACTGATGGTCAACCCTATCGAAGGCCTTGGACTGATCTAAATTGATCAGCTTGACTTCACTGTCGACTTGTTCTAAGATCAAGCCATATGCAAGTTATCCTGAATAGTTCTGAACTTCACAGCACATGTCTGTCAATCAGACTAGAGAGGACAACCTGCAAACGGTTGGCTAAGATCTTCGCCAAAATCATTAACTCTGTATAGTTAAAAGGGCGGAAGTTATTGAACCCATTCCCACCGTTCTTGTCCTACCGGAGCAACTTGATCACACTCCTGGTGAAGCGTTGGGGTATAGACCCCTGCTTCATCCAGTTGTTGAAGAACAGTTCCAGCAAAGGAACAAAAACGGGCGACTGCCTCAAGTAAACTTCGTAGGGAATACCATCTAATCCCGGAGATTTATCCAGGCCAATTTGTTTCAGGGCTTCCCATATTTCCGAATCTGTGATGGGACCCTCGCACCCAGCGGCTTCAGCTGCCTCGACTCAGGGAAAGTCGGATATATTGGCGTCGAACCGAGCAGGGCTCCCCGGTGAAAAGATCCTGAAAGTAATCCCGAAAGGCTTTGCATAGGCCAACGTTTGTTGTCACGATCCGAGTATCCGGCAATGTGACGCACGCTATATGTCGCCAGGCTGCGCTCCGATTTTCCTCTGTACGCAATTCAGCGGCCATATTTATCAGCTCAGAGGACATTCTTTTTAACCTAGCCCTAATTAGGAATTTTCCCAGTTGATTAGATAGATGGACATTAATACCCCGAGTAATCATTCCACTGTCATTATTTGTTAAATTGTCGCTTTCCATCACAATTTACTTAATACGGAAATGTTATACGTTTTCCCTATCTGAAATGCAAATTAATGAATTATTACTTTTTCTTTCAGCGTACAATTGACACCTTGCTTTATCTGAATTTGTCTTCCGGATTGTACTTGTACAAGGTATCTTTTATCTCCAGAAAGCCATTGGAAATTTTATCTTTTTTTTTAATTTAAAACTTGAGTATTCTGTGTTACTGATCTACGCGATAAACTTGTGGTACTCAAAGAGTAGAGATTGATGTGAAATTTCGTCTCAGATAAAATTATTTGGGATGAAGTAATGCAAATTCTTGGGCGTTAACTAAAATTTGTGCTGATAATCATCGGCCCTGTTCGATTATGCCTCGAAATGAATATTTTTTTAAAATGATTTTTGGTCTGCAAATCCGTTCATCTTCAAATTCCTCTCAATCTACTAAGAATTGAGTTATCCATTATATAATTTGCTGGTTTTAGAAAATTATTTTCTTTAATTTTAAAGCGAAGGTCAACCAACATTTATGATAAACCTCATGTTATTTTTGCTCCGATTTGAGAGAATTATCGGTGACATCAAGTGATATATTCTGAAACTGGCATAACATTCAATCAATTTTTGTTTAAATCATTCAAATTCAAAGTCTATCACCTGTCCAAGTTAATATTTTAGAAAATGCTTTCAGAAAATTCTTGTAACATATTTTGCTTTCTAGAACAATTGTGAATGCATCATCCATTTTAGTTGTTAAACTTAAAATAAGTGTGTTAGATTGGAATATTAAGCATCTTATTTCTTTTGGTATTTCCACATTTTCATCACCATTAAATTGTTTGTCATTATAATATTGTGTACGGAGAGGGATTCTTGTAAATATTTTGCTACATTATCATCATCAGATAAAATTGTGTTATTTATATTGTAGTGTGTGAATCAATAAGTTCGCGGAAATCGCGAAGATGAATTTTAAAATATTCATAAGGAGTACCTGGAATTTTATGGATTGTAAGATGACAATTAGCAATATAAAGACGATGTTATCGTGAAAGTTGACAGAAAATATTTCGTTTAGTAAGTGCTATTAAATCATTTAACAATATGTCAAAGAAATGCGATAACGTCCTCTTTCCTATTTTTTCGACGTATATGATATTTTAATGATTTTATCCAAACACATTGATATGTATATGAAGAGACGTACATTTTAAGAGGCTAATTAATGAAAAACATGCTTTCATATTAAAAAATGAACAGGTGAGATTATTCCTAAGAATTTGTAGGCTTTTAGAAATTTACACGTCTCAAATTTTCCCAACATTTATGATAATATATCATAAATTTGTAACTTTTAACAATGGTAAGATTGAACATAAGGGGTTCTCAAGGCGATATTATGCACTGATAGCTACAGTCTGAAATGTTCTGTTCTTGAAGATGAGACAATAATCTATATAAATTAATTAGGTTAATGAAAATTACTTGAATGTTTCTTGATTAATGGTATAAAAATATATCCTGGTGATAACATATTTCATAATGCTTGTCGTAATGTTACTGTCCTCCGAGTCACTGTTATCGAAATACAAATAACAAATGTAAATATGTTTAATCTTTTGCAAATATATTGCCTGTAATTATCACATCATTTACAATCTTCCCTTCTTCCCAAATAACTCTATCTGCATAACCTGCATCTGTTAAAAATTAATATACAATATCATATTAAATATTTATCACAAATATCTTGAAAATTGAGCTACAATAATTGTTCTTTGTATCGACGATTTCCATATAATGTAAAAAGAAAACAATCATTCATCAAGTTAAGAGAAAGCGTTGTCATTTGGGAATTCTTAATAATATATAACTCAACTTATATATTCTTCAGTGTTTTCTTGATAAGTTTTTGCTTTCGTTTAATTTTCAGAGACACTATAGCATAAAATCTTTGTGATTACTTCAGATTCAATAAATAATAATTGCACAATATGTGGGGTTTCCTCCTTTTTATGTACGTTTAAATTAAATTATCAACAGATAAGCCACTTTCCTTAATAGAATTCGAGTTAATTTTGGAAACATTTAACTTGACCAAAATATCATTTTGTGCCTTCTGGAGAAGGATTGCGCTTAGTTAAATATAACTTAAGCGATGCCAGTACGATTTGTTCTGTTTCTAAAACAATTCACTATATTTTCAGAAGATAAATGAAATTTAAAAAGTGACTCACTATTGAAGTATGAGCAAATATGTTTATATGCTGCGGGAACAACGCAATATCTGAATGATAAGTAGACAATTTCTAAGACTCAATTTAAATCAAATATTTAATGGCGTTCAAATACTATTTTTCTTTTAAATAACGGTAAGATATAGAGAGAATATTAAGGTGAAATTATGTGTTTAATTTTCAACCTATCATAACAAATTAAATCGTATTGAGATAATAGTTTGGGGAATAATTAGTATCTGAATAGGTATATAAAAGTAGTAGCGGGGGTAACATAAAAAGATGTTATTTTGGTTAAATTGCTTTCCTAATATGAAATTCTGCCCAGACGATATGTTTTAACCTATAGTTCAATAACTTAAGATAGCACATTATATGTTAGTAGACTTGTTTCTCCCAAATAATAATATGAATAAAAATGGTGTAGTATTCAGAACAGAGATTTCATAGTTCTTTATCTGAGCCAATGATGCCATGTTTCTTCCCTGTTTACCCCGAAATTACGAACGTGAATGTATTAATTATAATTTCATGAAGAATTATATAAACGTATTTCCGGCGACATTCAATATTTTCACTAAGGCATTATTGAAGTAAAATTTATTTTAGAAATTAATTTTCTTTTGTTAAAATTATTCTTAATATTAATTCATAAACTGCATATGAAGTTTCGATAATGATCGTGTTTTCGAACAATTAAAATTGCATACAAAATTCTTATCTGCGAGTATCCTACAGAAAAAAATGATTTGTTATAATTAAAGTATATAAATTCCTAAATTTCCGGATTAACACAAATCTCCCCATCATAGAGATAGAGAGATAGAGAGAGAGAGAGAGAGAGAGAGAGAGAGGGAGAAGGATTTAATTCTATCCATAACGTAATATGGGAATTTGAAAATTTAACCTCGACTCCACCCTACAGAACCTTCCCATCCCATAACCATCCAACTACAAACTGAATTTATTAAAATAAATAGAAAAACTTATAAAAAAGATGGAAAGTACATTTCTTAAACCACGGATTTACCATAAGTGCTTAACTCAAAAAATTACTGATTTGAGGTTAAAGAATTCCCCACAAGGAACTATATAACAACGAAACAGACGTAACTTACTTAGAAATTAATCACTTTCATAAACGATTATTTGATCTTCAGAAAACAAATCTAAAGATATATAATCAAACTAACCAGTTCTCCTAATGCGTTTATCAGCGCATATAAAAACTAGAAATACATATGAACTCAGCTCCCAAAATTACACAAAACTACTCAAGGCAAACATAACAACATACAGAAGACGATATCAACATGTTAGCTAAATAATGCCATGTCATTAGGCGTAAACAACCGAATAAATTGCCAAAGATTTCATTACATTAAAGGACAACAAATATAAATTTTAAACAAAAGCAACATATATATTCATAAACCCAATTAAAATGTGATCTATGCAAAATAAGTCAATTAATATTAGAAAAATATAAGTAAATCAGTGGTTTAAACACATTAAGAATAACAATAATATACTGTTTTTATTAACCGAAATGCAAATTAATTATGAATTTATACTACTATATATGAATGGTTTTAGTGTTCAGTAACCATGTTAGACTAAGTCATCTCCTTAGACCAGTAACAGATAAAAGTAAGAAGAGACGAATAAAAAATATAGTAGAGTCGAAAATATCTATTATTCAACAACGTATACACGAAAAGGAATTTTCGATAAAATAATGGGACGTTGTTTTTTTTATTTTCTGAAATACAAACCTCGGAGCATATAGTCATACATTTATTACATGAACTAAGCAGAATAATCGATAGAAATAATGTAGGCCTCTACAGGGACGACTGTCTTAAAAATATAAGTATCTATAACTAAAAAAAACTAGTAAAATATACACAAAAGTTGTCAAAAATATAGGATTTGACATAGACCTGATAATAAACCTAAATGAGATAGATTACTTAGACGTCTCACTCAAGCTAAAAAAGATAATTAACAGCTACATTGAAAACCCAACGACAAATCACTTTACACATATATCTCCCAACCATTTGTCGATAATATTAAAGCTGTTCCCAAAATCAAATGCAGTTTATCTGACAATGTTTCTCGTGGAACCATCTTCAACAGAGTAATAAAGGTTATAAAAAAGCAAAAGATAGAGTATTTTTGGCAACACTCATCTGCAGACCACAGAGTACAATAAAATCAACAGGAAAAGAGAAAGCGTATGATTTAACAAAACGTATAACAAAAATAAAAACAAACATAGGAAATATATCTATTAAAATAAAACAGAAACAGTTTCCATCTTCACAAGTTATTAAAGCGAAATTATATAAAATCATCTACGTTGCCCCGGGAATATGACACAAATAAAATAGCACAACATAAAAATAACAAAGAAATCCCCCGCACATGTCAAACTAACCTGTAACTGCAGAGCAATGCAGTAGTGTCTATTAAATAGTAATTTCTTGAATATCAATATAATATACATATCAATATAATATACAAAGCCATAAAAATAAGATAATGATGAAAAATATACATAGGTGTAACTGACGGAGCCTGGAAAGAAACTATACGCACAAAACCTAATTTAACAATAGCACAAACCTTGCTAAACGTATATGACAAATTAAAAACAAAAACACCAACAATATTATAAGTGCAAATAATAAACAATCAATCCAAAACAGCAAACTCTGTCTGAAGAAGAAAATTTCCAGACCCATACAATTTAGTTAAGAAACGATAAGGGCCTTTCTCAAAATGCAGACACAGAAAACAGTTTTAAAAGCGTTACTTAAAAATCGAAACTGCAAACGAATACCTTATAAAATATAACTAAAAATGCAAATATATACACTATATACAACGCATATAATTTAAAATGATTTAGAAAATGCAAACACTTTAAGCAAATGAGTTTACCAAAACAAGAAATGAAAAAATATCAAATAAACAAAAAAAATAATAAATAAAGTGAATAATAAACGAAATATCAAACTAGTAATGTACAAATAAACACATTTAATGTACTACTACTACTACTACTACTACTACTACTACTAATAATAATAATAATAATAATAATAATAATAATGATGATGATGATAATGATAATCTGCAAAATAGTCATTTATTAAATACCAAATATACTAAGCAATGAATAATATATAATGAGTTATTTAACAACGCATTTCAATAGCTTCAAACAAATGCATTCATAGAATTACTTCTACTCAGTATCATTTAGATTAATTTGAAATATAACCTTTGCCGCCTACTCACTAATAGTTGGGATAATACAATAAATCGTGAATATATGATCTACCTACACATAATGCTCCACTGACCAGTATATATAAACAGTCGAGTCAATACATATGCCTCAAGATTTGGTCTAAACATGAAAGAGATTGTCACCCCATATTGAGCACTATTATATTTCCATAGATACTATGCTGGATATTGAGCATTTTGCTCATAGATATAGCATAGTTTAAACCTATGTTTTTATCATATATATGCCAAGTGTGTGCTGATTACAGAATACAAAATATTAATTCGGAATTCATTTGTAATTATATAATTAGGAATTAAATTACCTTTTCGAATAAGGATGTTATTTTGGGGGGCATCTAATTTACTATATATCCGGATTCCGTTGACTTGGGAACGTTTTGACCACGAGTGATTAAAAATGGAAAGATTCCCTGATAGTTTACACACACACACAAATACACACGCGCGCACACACACACACGCACACGAGTGTGCGCACGCACACGCACACACACAGAGAATCTAGACGTTGATGTAATAGTTCAACTATTACATCAACGTCTAGAATTAGGTGCTTTGAATCTTTTCAGCCCATAACATTATGTTCAGTCTAAATTTGTGTGCTACTGAAGACATATTGATTTCTGTAGTATAGTTATCACATGACATCCCCTTCAAATCTTAACATGTGTTTAATTAACACAAATTTGATATAATCTATCACTTTTTTATATATAGCTCTTAAATGTAATTCAAAAATGCTTTATAAATTGAAACTGAAAATCTGTTGAGACGCACCAATTTTATAACGAAGTAGCGCCCTGATTTTATTTTGTATAGGTAATAAAGTATTTTTCCAATGTCTTTTCACTAGTATTTTTACTGAAACACCTATTCTAGTTAACTCGCCGTTGGCTTATCGATAGATTGTTCACCCTTCAATAGGTCTTATTTACCGAATAAAAATCGCAACGAAACAGCCTATACACAAAATCAGCAAAAGACAGCTGACATTTTATTGTAAAAAGTACAAGTAGAGCTTGAGAGACATAACCATCAGATGGCATATTGTGGTCAAGGGAAAGAGAGGAAGGCAGCGAGCCACCTACCTATCGAATTTGGCTGAATGAATGGTGACGATTCTTGCTGTGGAGTCATTTATTTATTACCAAAAGAATACACATGACACGAACATATAGGTATAAGAGATAACACCGATTCTGTTTTGATCACCTAAGTTAAACAACGTTGAGCCTTGTCAATACTTAGATTATTGACCGCTGGGGAATATCAGGTGCTGTAACCTAGGCGACAAACCTACCAAGCCACCGATTGCGAAATCCCGCGACTTATAGTAAAAGAAACTGGACTGACCCTTCGCTTAACATACCTAGTTTTGGATGAGAAGCTAAGTTAGAATACACATGAAAATAAATGTAAATTCTTAATTTTTTTCTAATAAATTGGATGGAAAAACTACCATTACTAACAGTATATAACGAGTTAAAAATCTTAGAAGATTCGTGATGTGATATAACTGAACTTAAAGATCAAGAACAGATAACTGTCAGTTTTTGAGTATGAGTTATTTTTGTGTGTATGTAGTCATAATCCTATACTAAATTCAACCATTACAGGATTTATTCAGATTTTTTATTCGGGGTGGTATGATATGCATTCATTTCTATTCGAATTCTTTACGCCTGTTATGTGTCTAAACAGCTTGCTTGATATTTAAAGAGGTTTACACACATTGTATAGCGAAGGTTTCACATGTTTGGCTCCTTACTCAAGTCCCCATGTAATTGACGTAGCGATGTTTGCATTCTTGTCGCTCGCAGTGTAATGACGCTTCTTCCTGTATTATGTCCCAGTGAAAAGTTACCCACCTACATTATCCTTGCCGTATTATATAGCGCTATGCACACGGTCCGTTAACTTTACCAGCTTTCCTATCAGTGTAACGCTTCAGTGGCGAGGGGGATAGAAAGAAGCAGGCTATTTGGTACAAACACTTGCCAATTTTTCTTCAACAGATTATTCTGAGCCATTTCCAGGATGTGCTAATTTGGAAATTTGGAAGGTAGCCAATTTCTTCGGGTTGTCTCGTTTAAGTGTAAACTATTTTTCTTGTCTTTATCATTCTATCTCTATTTTTCTTCTCCCTTAGCGATTTCTCTTTTCTTCCTTTTTATTTCGTTTCATCTTTCTCTTATTCTCTAATATCTCAATTTGTGAATTATTTAGTACGTTTATTTTTTCTAATATTTCTTTATGATTTTGACTTTTCCTCGAATGTAGATTTTTGGCTGACCTTCCAAGTTTTCTTTCATTATATATACCTTTTCTTTCATTTTGTTTTTGATTTCATAAAAAAAAGAAATAAACATTTGTCAGATTTCTTTATTCAAGTTTCCCTTCGTTTTGTGCTGGCTTTTCTTCTGTATTTCTCAATAATTATATCCCTGAGATATGTGATTATATTTCCTGAAATTCGTTTTCAGAAGCTAACGGTTTAAAAAATATGAAAAAAATTCATATGTGCTAGTGAACTTACCTGGGAACTATTTAGATTATCTGGGATATTTTTTTTCTTTTGCAATCGCTTGCATAAAAGTATGAAGAAAAACATATTAAACATTATTAACATTTACCGTGACAGTATGAAGAAAAACAGGATAATATAGAATGCAGCATATGTGAAGGAATAATGAAAAATAAATGAAAAATGAAACAATTGTTACCACTCATTTTAGACATATATTATCCGTATTTAATTTCATTATAATAGACCTTTTAATGATAAATAAATAATTAATCGTCATATAAATTCGATAATTAATATACAGGTAGCATCAGGCTTATCGCTGCAGAATTAGCGTGCAATGTTCACATTTTGTATCGTGTGCTGCATTTCTGTGAAAGACATCAATCTTTGTCTTCTCTTATATTGAGCTCTGGAGACTTTGATGAGAGACAGTAATCAGTGTAGGAAAACTTTAAATTTAAGATTTTGGAAAACACATCCGGTAATATTCCACTATATTTTCCACGAATTCGTGGTTATTGTAGGAGTAAAGAAGGTGAATTTATTGAGAACCATGATCGTCTGAGATCATATATATATATATATATATATATATATATATATATGTGTGTGTGTGTGTGTGTGTGTGTGTGTGTGTGTGTGTGTGTGTGTGTGTGTGTGTGTGTGTGTAAGTGTGAAGAAAAGGAACAAGAAGTTAAACTGTACTTAGCCGACGCGTTTCATCCACTCGAGGATATCATCTAGACAATGTAGGATTTTTGTCTATATTTCTGAGATGACGTATATAATTATTTACATTGTTCGGACTGTTGTCCTCATATTTATTGCTATATTTCCGACGTTTCGACCGCTGTACGCCCCAGCCATCTTCAGATGTTTGAAATTTCTATCTGAACCCATTATTTCGTCCAACGTGGGAGATTGTTCTAGTTCCATGTGGCATGCCTCTTCCGGAGGTCTCGGTTATTTTCTCTCTGTGGCCCAATCGGTTAAGGCACTTCAGGTTATATGACGGTTCTGTATAGCATACAGGTTCGATTCATGTCGGAGAGCGCATATTTTCTATGAAAATTTCTCTGACATTCAGGCCGGTAAATGTTGTTTAATACTGCTTATTATAAACAGAGCATTTACTTAACTATTTGTATTTATAAAAAGAACATATAAACATAAAAATGTCTTTATATATATATATATATATATATATATATATATATATATATATATATATATATATATATATATATATATATATATATATATATATATATTTGCGTGTGTGTGTGTATATATATGTGTGTATATTTCTCGAAGAATGTGGTTAATCTCCCCATTTTAAGCGTACATATGCACATACCATTGGAATGAATAGGATAACGAATTTGTTCGTCGATTATTAAATACTCATACGAATTGTAAGGGGAAACTGAATGCGGATACGAAATCTAAGACGATGTTTGAAGATACTGGTGTTGAAAATGTAAACATTGAGAAATGGGATAGCAAGAAATGTCTTCATAATCCGTTGGATGGACATGATGATTTGGTTACAACTATGTCCGATCACAGAATTATATACTTAAAGTAGAATTAATTAGGATTGTTGCCAATAATATACTGTGCTATTATTGTATTAAATATCCTTTTTTAATATGATGCTGAGAATGAAAGGATGTGCTTCTATAAGGCCACTTTTTTGTTTCATATCAAAATCAAGGTGTATGTTAAATAATTATGTACATGGGAGATGTTGATTTTTTTACATTTTGCAAAAGCGATTATTGCCAACATTAGCATCGTTTCAAATTCGACAGTTTATTCACGTAGGCAGTAGACCCCCTTGAGATTAATTCATATGTGTTCAATATGAACACATATTCAATTCAGTATGAGAATGGGAAATTATTGAGACCTCTAGAAAGAGTAAGAAATAAAAAGTAATATTACCTCTTGTTAGTAATGAAAACTTCAAATAAGTATAGTGAACTAAATTCTGTTGTCAGCCTGCAAGTAATATTTCCATAACTGTATTTCTTGGATATGATATATTTTTATTTCTACATTTTCTTTGTCCATGTAACAGTTTGATCCATTTGTAACTTTAACCTACGTATATATGTAAGCAATTCGAAATCTGATGCCTATTTATTTTTTATTACGTCCAATTATCTAAATTAAGCTTACTTTAATTTGTATGACTTGCGTGCAGCACTAAAGCATGAAAGATGAAAAATATGTAGGTTTAATTATCTACTATTTATAGTGATTCTAGCTCATTTATGGAGGGTTGCTGATGTAAAATGTGTTGCACAAAATTTCATTGTGTCAATTTTAATGCTTAATAATCAGAAATATAAATGAAAGTTCGCATTCATCAAAAAAGTGATGATTTCTTTTCATTTTTCACATGATTTGATATGGAAGTCAGTATTGAAATAATTTTAAAAAGATTGATTAAATTCGAAACTTAAACAGACTTCGGATTGTAAGGCATCAGTCTTCGTCAGTATTAGGGATTATAAAATATTTTCGTTAATTTAGGATAGCAACTCGTTTCTGGACACAGACACACACGCACGCACATACACACACACAGGCACTTATATGTACAAACACGCATAATGATATATATATATATATATATATATATATATATATATATATATATATATATATATATATATATATATTATATATATATATATAATTTATTTTAGAATATTACAGCGAAAGCACGTTAAAATCGCTACACAATTGCAGTCGTGTTTCGATGCATATCAACGCACCTAATCAGGCGACTGTAAATTACTGACGAGTGTCCGTTTTATTCAGATTTGAAAAGCAAAATACAGCCTACTTTTACGAAAACAATGAAGAAAAGAGGTGGAGTCATAATGTTTGTGAGGTTTACTCAGATCAACCAATCAAATATGAACTACGTTAAATTTAAAGTAAGGGTAAAAATCAAAAATTAATAAATTATTTCCATAAATGGGTCATGACACGTAAAATTGAAATCAATGGCAACAACAGACGTTAAAGAGGAGCGGTGGTAAATGGCAATATAACAAACACATCAAGGCTTATAGATCTCTCTTACAAGATTCGAGATACCTGAAATTACAAAATACTTATCCAAGATTCAATACAGACATGAATTATTGCGCGCAAGATATCTTTCCTAGATTAATTGCTTTTTATCAAATCTGTCTGCAAAGTATGGTTTGTTTTATTCAATTTATATTTTGTAAATCATACATTTATTTTATTTTTCAGTATTATATGTTGCTTCTTTTTAATGACTGCATTTCAAGTTTATTTAGTGCATGGTTGTAATTTGATGACATTTCACCGATGTTTGTTTGTCTTCGATTTGAGGTAATCAAAGATTTTCCAAGCTAAAAAAAAAGTATTATTCGTATTATAATAAGTATCATAATAAGAAGTAGTGGACAGCATTTCTAGATGTGCCTGTTTATTTTTCAATTATAGTAATACTATATACATGTGAGTTGATTTAATTGTCATTTTATACTATTCTTCAATTTTATTAAGTTTTCAATTCGGCATTATTATCTCTTTCTTGTGATTTAAAAAATTCCGAGTGCTTCTATGTTTTTCATCTTCATACTTTTTTTTCTCGCGCAGCTTTTTTTCTTTCGAAATCTTTTTCATTATACATTTTCGTTTTGTATTTGTTCACCCAATTTTACAACTATTATTTTTTATGGTTATTTATTAGAGTAAAGTCGATGGTTCTTGTTGTGTAGTACTACATAATCTCATCAGTCCTGACCTTTTCTTCTTTAACACAATGAATGTTCGTTATTTCATTGTATTATTTTGAAAAAAATATTTTTGCATCAAATCAGACTAATTTCATACTGATTCAATAACGTTCTTATCTATCATTTCGATATTTTTTCTTCTGTTATTTTTTCTTCGGTAAACAGTTTCAAGATTATAGTTTTCTGAATTGACTATTCTGCTACAGTGTAGATAATTTTAAATTTTTCGTCTTTGTGTTAATCTTATTCTAACTTTCTTCATCCATTTTTTGCAAGTACTCTCCAACTTTAGCTTGTTTCTTTTCCAATTAATTGATCATTCTTTTACTTTTAAATTCTATGTCTCTTGCTTTTCCGTGCTCTGCCTCTTTTTCCCATTCTCTGTCTCTTTTTCCCATTCTCTGCCACTTTTTCCCATTTTCTGCCTCTTTTTCCCATTTTCTGCCTCTAGTTCCCATTTTCTGCCTCTACTTCCTATTTTCTGCCTCTTTTCCCCATTTTCTGCCTCTATTTCCCATTTTCTGCCTCTTTTCCCCATTTTCTGCCACTTTTTCCCATTTTCTGCCTCTAGTTCCCATTTTCTGCCTCTTTTCCCCATTTTCTGCCTCTAGTTCCTATTTTCTGCCTCTATTTCCAATTTTCTGTCTCTTTTCCCAATTTTCTGCCTCTATTTCCCATTTTCTGCCTCTAGTTCCCATTTTCTGCCTCTTTTCCCCATTTTCTGCCTCTAGTTCCCATTTTCTGCCTCTATTTCCAATTTTCTGTCTCTTTTCCCAATTTTCTGCCTCTATTTCCCATTTTCTGCCACTTATTCCCATTTTCTGCCTCTTTTCCTCATTTTCTGCCTCTATTTCCCATTTTCTGTCTCTTTTCCCCATTCTCTGCCTCTAGTTCCCATTTTCTGCCTCTTTTCCCCATTTTCTGCCACTTTTTCCCGTTTTCTGCCTCTTTTTCCCATTCTCTGCCTCTTTTTCCCATTTTCTGTCTCTCAGTTATAGCTGCCACCCAGTCGGCCATTGTCAGTCATCCTTTCATTTTTTATTTAGTTTTATTGAATTCCTCTTGAATTCTCATTCATTTCCTTAGTTTTATTTTTTAAATGATAAATCTGTTCTTTATTTGACGCGTGAAACAGCTCAGCTGAAACCTACCTGGAAATGTGAATATGAGATTCAACCAACAAACCTGTCTTTGTCTCCTTCCTCATAAATATATTTTACTAGATATTTCTTATTGAAAGTATTTTCTGTCAGAGTCAACAAAGATATTATTAATTGTATATTTCATATTTCATTTTTCACTAAAAATGTATTCAATTTATCTTATCTAATAAAATTAAGTTCTCATTTCTCATTGGGAATAATATGCCCACACTAACATGCCTACCAACATAACACCACCCATGCCTCTTGGCAATATTTTATATTACTCTCTTTTTTGAAAAGTACTGGTTTGAAAGTCAATGTTTCTTAATATATTTAATATAATTTTGGTTCCAATATAATCCCTGTTAAACATCGCTGTAACTTCCATCTCCGTGGTAGATTGACTCGTAAACAATCATTTTTCATCGATATATTTTCAGAAATTTTTCATATTTTTTTCATTTTAAATCTTTCCTATTCTCTCAGTATTGAATTCAATTCAATTTAATTCATATGTTTTTAATTTTCAGTCAACCGTGTTTTATTTGTTTAAAAGAAAACTGAGAGTTTGTCATATTCTTTGATACATTTCTTTGAAATAAGTTCACCATCATGTTTTTAAGATGCTAATATATTTACATCATTAATCAACAATATATTTGCTATTTCGTGAGGAACATCATCCGAAAATTGCTATGTAGTGTACCAAAATCCATACTGACAGCATATATATATATATATATATATATATATATATATATATATATATATATATATATATATATATATATATATATATATATATCATTAAGACTAAAAGCAAAATATGAAGTTCTGAAAGGAATACAAAATTCCAAAAAGAGTACAAAATTGAAAGAATATACACATATTCCCTCGATTCGATCAAACGTAAGGAACGAATGAAATGTTACATAATCTCGGCTGTTAAAGCAATATAAACAACCTTAAGAACTGGGAGATGGGTAGCCGAGGGAGTGCCATGTAAAATTTTTAAAAATGCCTCATTATAATCGGCAGTAAAAACGAGATTATGCTGTCCACTACTGCTTGAGTTATTTTCACACGACTCTGAAACTAGAAAGCAAAATGTCAGTCACGTGTTTTGCAAACCGCGTTTCCAGTCTCTGATTGTTCCGTCCTACATACAATTCTTCACAGCGGTATGTGAATTTATATATTACTGAACTATTCTGCAAATAAGGCAGCCAATCCTTGCTGAAAGATTCCCAGCGTTGTAGCAAGAAGCAACACCAGGCGAAATTCTGTCTGCAAGCATCTGGCTATTCCTTCCAAAACAAGTTAAATTCGACTAAATTGGGCAAAGTCTAGATCCTAGAATAGTTGGTTCATTAAACCGTCTAATTTCACTATCAATAACGCTTTAATGACATTCGTATGATAACCATTACCGTCAATCTCATTTTTTATCCTTGAAAACTCTCCGTTTAACAATCTAGGAGAACAAATCATCAACAAGCGGTGAACCCGGGTAGAAACTAGACCAATTTTGCGGTCCTTGGCAACAGAAGATTTCCAACTTGTGTACAAGCTTGTAAATGTGTTTCTACGAAAGATACTGGTGAAAAAACAATATCCTTGCATTTTACGAGAACATATATAAAGAGTAAATTAACATCACTCCAAAACCTCCATAGTATACAGAAGGGATGGTTGGAGAGAACTGAGTTACGTAATAAAATCAGTAACGTTTGCAGCCGAATCAAGAATAGAAAAGGTGTCATCAGCATACCGCATAAAAACGTAGGGTTTTACGGACCTTATCAAACAGAATTCTCTCATGAAAATCTAAGACAATA
>OZ038478.1:149387182-149509682 GCA_964036315.1 Acanthosepion esculentum | reverse complement strand
AAATACACCGTGTCGACTTTGAAAGGTAACGAAGTTTAAAAAAATTTTTTTTTTTGTTCAACAATATAGTGACAAATTACCTCTGATAATAAAATCAGAAGTTGTCATTAAAATACGCGAACAGAAGTCGAAAACGAAAAAAAGAAAGTCCGACGCTCTCTGTTCACAAAAAAAAACAAAATACCAAAGTTGATTAGCACGGGCGTGAATGTAAAAGCAAGACATAAAATATAAAAGTCGTACGTTGTTTCGATTTTTTTGGTCAGCTTATATGATATTCGTGGATACACAAATTAAAAGTATATTCCTTGTTGCATGAACACTATCAGCTAAAAATGGATGAACTATCCAAAGTCATATCTGAATTATTCAAATCCCAGCAGTTGAGTCAACAAAGTCAGCATGAACAGTTTGCCTTATTAATAAGGGAACAACAGATAGCACAGCAAAGATATCAAGAAAAGCAAGATGAAAAATATCAAGAACAACAGATAGCACAGCAAAAATATCAAGATAAACAAGATGAAAGACAACAAAAATATCAAGAAAAGTAAGATGAAAGACTTTTAGAAATTCAAAAGTTAACACTGGAGAAATTAAACAACTATCAGGCAAATGAAGGAAATTCTTCATATTCTATTAACACCATATTTAATTCGATGGAAACTTTCAACTATATGCCAGACGAAGAAAAAACGTTTGAAGCGTACTTTAAACGATATGAAGATATTTTCTACACAGACTGTGAAAACTGGTCGAATTCAAGAAAAGTCAGTCTATTACTAAGAAAGCTAGGTACAGCAGAACATAGCAAATTTGTAGATTTTATTCTACCGAGAAAAACAACTGAATTGGAATTATCGGAAACAGTGAAATTGCTAAAAGAGCTGTTTGGAGCAAATATGTCGCTTTGGCATAAGCGATGGTTATGCATGAATGTCTCTAAATCCGACGATCAGGATTACTTAACATATGCATCTATAGTGAACAATTTCAGATTGGCAGAGATTACGGTTGAAGCATTCAAGTGCTTAATTTTTGCTCAGGGACTGGTATCCAGTAAGAGTGCTGAAATAAGACGTAGAGTTTTGTCTAAACTCGAATCTGAACAAGGCCTTACCCTGCAAAGGTTAGCAGAGGAGTGTCAACGGGCCGTAAGTTTAAAGAAAGAGTCGCAAAAAATCGAAGAAGCTGGCATTGCTTATATTAAAAAAATAAAAAAACAGTCAAAGTACCCATCAGAAAAAAATTGGAGTAAAAATTCGGCGTATTTTAAAAATAGACAAGAAAATAAAAAGAACGAGTATGGAAAAAAGGTCCCACCATATAATTGCAGACGTTGTAACGAAAGACATTGGGAGGTAAATTGCCCATATAGAAATTAGAAATGTTTCGTGTGCCAAAAGAATGGTCACAAAGGATCGTGTTGTAAAACGAAAAAAGTCAATAGCCGAATTAGACAAACAAATTCGAATATCAAATCAGATAGAGATTTGAGGAAATATGTGACGACTGAAATATTCAAAAAGAATATCAAATTTCAACTCGATTCGGGGTCAGATTTAACAATAATGAACGATAAAACATGGAAAATGTTAAAAAGACCTACAATAATGAAGTCAACGAAACTCGCTCGAACGGTAACTGGAAAGGAAATTAACTTCGAAGGCGAGGTTGTACTTCCCATGAAATTGAACGTGATCGTTAAAAAAATAAAAGTTTTCATTCTGAAAAATGGAGAAAACTTGTTGGGTACAGATTTTATTGAAACATTCGAATTGTGGGATAAACCGTTAAACTCATTCTGTAGAAAAGTAGAAAGTAATACGCAAACAAGACAGGACATTAAAGATGAATTAAAGAAAAGTTTCCGGAAACCTTCACACCTGGTCTTGGAAGATGTAACAAGTTTGAAACTAGATTTGAATTAAAGGAAAATACTATGCCTATTTTTAAAAAGAAACGTAACGTGCCTTTCGCAAGTGTAGAGAAAGTTAACGAAGAACTTGATAGGTTGGAAAAAATGAGAATTATTTCAAAAGTAGAATCTAATTCATGGGCTGCGCCGATTGTGTGCATAAAAAAGAAATCAAACCAAATCAGAGTCTGCGTTGATTTTTCGACAGGGTTGAACTCGGTAATTAAGGACTACCATTACCCGTTACCGAGTCCGGAGGAGATTTTTAACAAGCTAAATGGCGGAGTGATTTTTCAAAAATCGACTTATCAGATGCCTATCTCCAAATTCCCGTCGAAGAAGAATGTTCGAAGTTAATAGGGATAAACACGCATAGGGGTTTATTCAAGTACAACAGGCTTCCTTTTGGTATTAAAATGGCACCAGCCATTTTTCAACAAGCTATGGACGTCATGTTGAATGATTTAGACTTAGCGTGTGCCTACTTAGATGACATTATAGTAAGGAGTGCAAACGTCGACGAACATCGAGAGCACCTCAATCAAGTATTTAAAAAGATTCAGGACTTTGGATTTAAAGTCAAAGAATCAAAGTGCGAATTTGGTTTGGAGGAAATTAAATATTTAGGTCACATAATCAACAAAAATGGCAGATTTCCAGATCCGGAAAGGTCCATTGCGATTAGAAACATGCCGACGCCCACTAACGTGGCGACACTACAGAGTTTTCTGGGGCTCGCAAACTATTATCAAGCGTTCATTAAAGGAATACAATCTAAGAGCTCTGTTGAATGAACTACTGAAAAAAGACAAGGCATGGGAATGGACGGTAGAATGTCAAAAAGCCTTTGATGAAATAAAGAAAATGCTTACGTCCGACCTCTTTTTAACCCATTACAATCCTAAACTTGATATTGTAGTGGCAAGTGATGCTAGTTCATACGGGGTAGGAGCATGTATTCAACACATAATGCCAGATGGTTCTAGAAAACCGATTGCGCATGCTTCGAGGGCATTACTCCCAGGAGAGCGAAGTTATTCACAGATAGCAAAGGAGGCGCTGAGTATCATTTTTGCCATAACAAAATTTCATAGACACATCTACGGCAGACAATTCATGTTAGAAACGGATCATAAACCTCTGATCACTATTTTTGGGTCAAAGAAAGGGTTACCCGTTTACACGGCAAATCGACTGTTAAGATGGGGAACCATTCTTCTCAATTATGATTTTCACATAAAGCACCTATCATCCAAAAATATAATTGATGCGGATACTTTATCAAGACTCGTACCGAGTCAAGATGAAGGATTCGAAGAATCAATTATTGCAATTATCAAAGCAGATTATGAGGTGAAAAGCATGGTAAACAACATTGTAAGAGAGCTACCGGTTACATCAAAGGAAATCTAAAAAGAAGCTGAAAGCGATGATTTCATTTTAGGAATAAAAAGTAAAATGGTAGCAAATGACCAAAAAGTTCAGGAGATTTATTCAATTTGTGACGGAATTTTATTATATGGTGAGAGAGTAGTAGTACCAAAAAAGTTGCAGAAAAGAATCCCACGGGACTTTCATATGGGTCACCCGGGGATTAATAGAACAAAAAACTTAATGCGAAGCTTTGTATATTGGAAAGAAATGGATGTGGATATCGAAAACATGGTTCATCGATGTAAAGGGTGTGCGTTAGCAGCTAAGGCACAACCTATAGTACACAAATCATGGCCAAAGACGGATCATCCGTGGGAAAGATTACACATTGATTTCGCTGTTTGCAGGGTTCGGTGTGCCAGAGTGTATTGTGAGTGACAATGGTACACACTTCACTTCTGACGAATTTAAGGAATTTTGTGAGTTATATCAAATTAACCACATAACGACGCCGCTGTATCATCCGAGATCCAATGGACTCGCAGAAAGATTTGTCGATACGTTAAAGCGCGCTCTGAAGAAAGCCTCAGGAGTTCCAACGGATAAGGCGCTTCAGCAATTCCTACAAGTATACAGAATCACGCCAAACCAGAGAACACAATCAAACATGGCACCAGCTGAACTAATGTTCGCTAGGAAAATTAAGTCAGTGTTTGACAAGCTTTTGCCAGGAAGAAATAGAATAAAGAACACTATGTATACAGCTAGAAAACGATACACCCCCGGAGAGAAGGTGTTTTTCAAGTGCTATAGAAACAACGTTGAGTTCTGGGAGCGAGGCATAATGGACAAGAGAATCGGTGACCTGATTTACATAATTAAAGGGCCAAAGAATACTCATAAAAGGCAGCAGAACCAACTCAAAAAATGTTACGTTCTAGAGCATGAAGAGAGTATACAGGATGAGGAGGAAGATCCCATTGATGTAATGTATGATATTTTTCAAGTAGAACCTCCGCAGAATACTCTTGAACCGAGAAGATCCGGTAGGAAACGAAAGTTCACGGACCCATTGGACGTGAATCCAAAACGGAAAATATATTAAAACTAAGCAGATTGACATATACATATGAAGTATGCAAAGGGGATCTACAAAGAAATAACCATAATCATCATCCCATATAAGAAGCCAGTTTGAAATCCAAAAGGATTCCAAGGCTTGGGAGAGGGGTGTTGTGGTAGGATCCACCTAATTTGCATAGCGGAGTACCGACGATATAAATATGGTTGGTACCGGAAGACATGGAGACGAATACAGAGATCCAACTAGAGACTCTGCCCGACTGCGACTTAGTCAACACATTCTTCAGGAACGGTCTTCCAAGGAATATACAAAAGACTATATGTAAATATTGTGTACACTTTCTTGTTTCAATACATTTTATTCTAACTACATTTTGTGTTTGCATTATTATTCCATGCATTAGTCAAGATTCAACAATGAGTCAAGTTTCAACAATGGCAACGAAGTAGAACGAACAATACGCCAAGTTTCAACACAACAGCAAACCATCAATATCTAATTTGAGGTCCTGACTTCCTCAGCTTAAAATGGCTGAGTGCTTTGCTAGGGAATTCTCATCCAGCTCAACGCTTGACTCATCCAGTGTACCCACACTTGATTCCCCCCACAGCTAGAACTGAGGCTGTGTTGAGCGTTTTGTACATAAACCCGTTTTTGGTCCCAGGCATCATCGCTAAATTAGACTCCCATAAGTCTAGAGATGGAGACGGGATACCCTGGCCTCTCCAAATTATATAACTACTGACACAATGAATCTTGTTTTCCAGGCTGGTGGAAGTCCTCATGTATTTTACCTCAATTTAACAATTAAGGAGACCCTTCTGTCCCATCTACATACCATCGTATCTGGCCTCCGACCACTCTTTGGCAAAGTCTTTGAAGCTTTAATCAAATCTCCTTCCTCAGCTTCAGGGATACGGTATTTCAGGTAGATTATTTGACTTAATATGATCATTCCGATCGCATAGCAGCTGGAATTCTCTGGGTCTGTTACTCGTTCCAGCAGTTGGATGTAAATGCTGGAATGAAATAGGAAGAGAACCCTTGCTGATTACCATATCCGGTGCTAGTTAAGTCGACGTGACATTGCTATGACGTTCATTGCAACTTTCATGCATTATTCATCTTGTGGCCCTGGTCATATTTATACTCGCCGGAGTACACTTGTATGCCAGTAACGATTCAATCGGATCAAATTTATCTATCATCTCACATAGACACTGAATTGCCTTCAAGCCCCTTCTGCTGATATAATCCCAAACTCAAGGGGATCAGAATTAAACTTTATCAATTCGATGGGTTTTACGTTATTGATGATATGCTGTATGAACCTGGCCATCGCTATGACATCCGAATGGTGAGAATGTTGATTTTTTAAAAATCCTGGATGACTCCCACGTCCGAATGCCTCTAGCATATTCCACTCTTTAAGTATGAAGTTATTAGATATTTTAAATAACCAAGATATATCGTAGTGGCTGTGTTTAAGGCATAGTGACTTTTTATATTCTATGTAATAATCAGAACATGTCATTAATAATCTCATTCGCCAAGGGGGAAATTAGGAATATTAAAATATGGAGTATATCGCATAAAATTACGTTAGGTTATTTCGTCCCAATAATCGCTAGATATGAAACACGATAATGGATATGGGCTGCTTTACAATTATTTTACTCTTGGTTCTTTTTCTTATTCTTAATATTGAACTTCCATATGAATGAATTGTAAGACGGACAGGAGTAGATGATCAATTAATGAAAGAGAATTTGATCAATATTTTCTGATACCAGAAAAAAATTAGGAATTCTGTCTGTCTGTCTGTCTGTCTCTCTTTACATATATATATATATATATATATATATATATATATATATATATATATATATATATATATATAAACTCACACACACACACACACATATATATATATATATATATATATATATAGATACACACACACACACACACACACACACACACACACACACACACACACACACACACATATATATATATATATATATATATATATATATATATTGGGAAAATTAGAAAGAGAAGGACGAGACTCAAGACCAAGACATCAGAAGATGTCGATCGGCATTACATTTGAATATTTGAAGATTATAACTATTAGGGAAGAAAGTAAGTGAAAGGAAGTTCCACTGTTGGGTAGTGCGAAATAAGAAGCTTTTGGAGTAGAAGAGGCGGCTACATGTTTCGTGAAGAAAGGGTTGATTCGAGATGCCAACCTAGTAACATGCTTAAATTAATGTAGTTTGGCAACCAGTGAATGAAGCTCCTCAGGACAGTTGCCAATAAAATACTTGTAGAAAGTCAGAGCACTTCTGTGTGAAAGTGCATTGTAAACGAGATGCCAGATCAGGACCTATCAGCGTAGACACCGTCACATGTATGGCAACAGAATTCAATGCAAGGACGAATGGTTGATTTGTAGGTTTAATGGATAGACCCAGGCTATAAGAAGGGTCTGGCGCGACACAGAGATCCAGCTTTGTGGTAGATGAAGCTATTGATTCAATGTAGTTAGTATACAAATTCAGTTATGGACGTGAGCACGTCAGTGGTAGACCGGGCAAAGCAAAACAAACATGTTTCTTGTCAGAGAGCAGATCATGGGATATAAGGTGCTTAACAACTTTGGCATTGATTACATCCTCGAAGACTTTAACGAATAATAGCAGGAGACTTATAGGACTATAATTAAATATGCCAGAATGGTCTCCAGGTTTTCTTAAAAACAAGGACAACAGATGAGGCCTTCCAACAGGCCGGAAAGCCTGAATCTCTGAGGCAATACTTATATAGTTTGGAGAGGACTGGTGCCAGTTCAGGAAAAAATGTCTTCAGGATTATGGCTGGTATACCGTTCCCGCCACTTGCATTATGGAAGTCTAAGTTAGAGACGATGTTCAATAACATCGATGGGTTAATGTTCATCTCACACAATAGAACCTCAGTTCTAGGGGGAAAATCAGGTGTGGTTACTCCTGATGATTTGAGCGTTAAAATGGACGAGAATTTGTGAGCAAAAGTCTTCAGCTGAGGAAGTCAGGACCTTAAAATAGAGGAGGTATTGTGGATTACTGTTGTTCAGAACGCGCTTGCAGAGCTGCTCATAATCCTTAGAAACAAAGTTACGAGATGAAATACGTCGTTTCATTCTTTCAGAAAATAGAAAGTTCCCTTTATTAAGGACACACTTGCACTCATTACTGGCGCAGGCAAAGAGACATGTGTTGCAATCAGACATGTCGACACTGTAAAGATGGAAAAAGTGTTTCCTCTGGGCAATAGCAACTGAGCAAGCAGCTGAGAACGAAGGAGATAAGCGCGATTTAAACTTATATTTTCTTGCAGGGATAAAAGGCTCGTTGCCAGCTTTTACCCAGGAGGAAACCTCAGACAGACATTTTTGAACGTGGTGATTAAAAACTACATTCCAGGAGACGTCGTGAAGTAAATCATTGAAAGATTTCCAATCTGCTCGTTGATAACATAAAGTTACTAGGATGTTCTTTGCTGGGGGAGGAATAGGACATGTTAACACACACTACAGCATGATCAGAGTTGCCAAAAGCACAGAGCTACGTGGCTCAACACGAGTCAGGGATGGAGGCAAAACAGAGATCGAAAAGGGAAGCATTAATGTCAAGGTTACTGGGGAAACGCATAGGAAACTCAACCACTTGTGTGAGGGTTTGCGTGATCGAAACGTTACGGGTTTGTATGTCAGAGACGCGTCAGTTACAGAGTGTTTAAGCCACCTGGTATTGTTGGCGTTAAAGTCACCTGACACGATTATGTGTGCAAACAGATGTAGAGAGATAGCCTTGTTTATATTATCGGAAATGCTATCGAGTAAACCAGAGTCTTGGGAGGAAGGAGAATAACAGATACAAAAGAGATAGCTTACAGAATTGAGGAGATATATGGATTGTCTGTAGATTCAAGAGAGAATTCCTTATCCAGTGGGAGATGGTGCCGGGCATAAACTCCTATGCTGTGCATGTGGATTTTAGATTCCGTTCCAAAGAGAGGAATGTAACCGGGAATCGTGTACTGAGAGAAGGGGATTAATGAGTTCATTTTTCGTCTCACAGAGAGCTAGCATATCAGGAGACTTTTCAACGAGGAACAATTCCCCACAGCAGATGGTGCTTCGAATGCCACGGATGTTGGAAATGGGAATGTTAGCAGGTTTAGGTGAGTTTTTTGTGAGCTGGTTTAAGATTATCTTTTATTGGTTATGGTTATGCTGAGTTATGTTGGTAATGAAAAAAGTTCTAACGTAATAGAAGCAGAATGCCATCGTATGTAACATGGACAGAAATGAGCTGATGCAGACCGCAACATAATCTGGCTTCAGGGCTGCCCACCGTAGATGTGTGCAGGGGCACCCTTCCATGCCCGATATGTCACTGCTAGCACCTCGATATTTTGCAACTGTTGATCCGAGAAACCGTTCAAGACGTAATACAAGAGTTAGGGCTCCTTACTACCAGTCAGGAACAGCAACCAGAAAACTGTCAACCCAGTAGCCTCAGTAAGAAGACAAGTTACCAGAGAATGCACACATCGTAAGATATCCACGACAGTACTGCTACTGAGGCCAGAGAAATATAAAAGATCCGCGAACATATTCCTAAACATAAAACAAAGTATGAGCCTCTTCTCATGTTCAAGAGAAGGGGAAAAACTTTGAGTAGACGATATATAAGCCTATATATCCATACACACACGCGCGCACTCACACACAAACACACACACATATGCATATATATATATATATATATATATATATATATATATATATATATATATATATATATATATATATATATATATATATATACATATATATGAACAAGAACAATAGCAGCGAACATAAATACCGATTTAAAAATGCACGAAGCATTTTTTCTTTATGAGTCTTTCGCGAATATTTCGTGTGAAGAAAAACTTTGGCCTAATGTAAAATAGGTGAGGAGGGAAAATTGTGGAACAAGATTAAAAAAAAACGATTTACGAGTAAAGGATGATGCTCATCGTTACGAGTCGGAAATGTGAGCATAAATGACATAGAGAAAGATCTTAATCATTTTCTGCAGCATCTATAAGTAATGCAATTTAAACCGACTTATTTTACATTAATTTTGAATCATTTACATGAAGTTTAAATATTCTGTCTGTTTGGCTGCAAATATTTTTGGATTCATTCTTTCCGCTATTGTTTTCATTAATTTACTTGATCGTCTTTTGTCCATAATGTCTTGAAAATCTTTGAGATTTTTTTTCCCGTGCCATTTTGTAAATAATCTTCGAGCGTTAAAAAAATTCTTCAGTGGAAATAACCATTTGCATGCAGACAATAAAAAATGTATTCACGAATCTACTTTGGGAGCCTTTTTTTATTTGTTAAAATGAGAAGAGTGTTTCAAAGGTGCCAAAATCTGTAGTTGTCAGAAATTTTCTAGACGGTTTTCTTCTGCTGTGTATATTTTTGTTTGAATTTTATATAAGGCACAGTCTTGTCAGCCATAGATATTAAACAAATTACAATTTTGATTGTCACACTGATGGTTAGTTAGCTCGTGCGTTATGCCTTGCCAGTAAGTCGGATAAATAATCGTCTCTTCTGTTTTGATTGCTACGTTAGACTGAAGACAACGACATGTCAGGAATTGTTGCGTTCAGTGAGAAAACGACAGCAAACGTAATAAGAAGAAAGAAAAAGGAGATAAATTGGTCGATAACGCTTTCTTGTGTTTTACGCCTGCTTCAGTGAAATGGGAAATCCTTGTCAATTTCAAATAATTTCGTCTGTACGCCTTTAATTGTTTAATAACATACATTTATACTTCTGATCAGCTATCTTTCGGCGTTTTAATCGCTTGTTTTTGTTATTTTCGTACAAACTTTTTTA
This sequence comes from Acanthosepion esculentum, assembly GCA_964036315.1. Lineage (NCBI taxonomy): Eukaryota > Metazoa > Mollusca > Cephalopoda > Sepiida > Sepiidae > Acanthosepion > Acanthosepion esculentum. Next base: position 149,499,356 of record OZ038478.1, on the reverse strand, counting down.
TGTTGGAATAAAGTTTAGACGTAGTTTTCAACTTAATATACAGTTATAATCTTGTCACTTAAATTGTTCCGGGTATTCGGGAACAAATGAACTACAGATGGTGTTATATCAGGAGAAAACTGTCGCTACTGGAGGGTTTCTTATTTCAAATATTTTAGCTTCTGTAAGGTCTGTTTTCCAATACACAGTCTTGCGTCATCGTGGCGCAAAATAACACATTTTCATTTTGGCAAAATCAGCTCTTTCTTGAACACTATACTCTTCAAATTAATGAAAGACTGATGATTTAGCAATAAATTTTCAGACATTAGCAACCTCTTCCGTTGAAATCATCCATGACGGCAAGCATAGAATTTTCATTGATGCCGAAGGGTAACTAACCACATTTTCACCGTCTGAAAAGATGGAACAAGTTTCGGAAAGATGTAGTGAGTGATTTATTGAATATAATGTGGTAAAAATATTTCCTCCTCTACGTTCATGGTACCTATTTGTGGAAAGATAGTTAACATTCAGAAGAAGTCTGACTTACAATCAAACAATGAAATTTTTCAATCTAAAACACCAAAAATTGGAACCAAAACTAACGCCAGTGTCAAGTTGTGGTTAATTTGTCATTTTATATTTACAAGAGAAATTGGGAACGAACTTTTTGGATTTTCTGATAATTTAAAAAAAATACCTTGGAATCATAATGTGATCATTGTTATGAAAATAAAGTATATGAGAAAGTTACATGATTTTTTTTCGTAGACTTCTTTTGTAACAAGTAGGCTTTTGTGCCATGTATTATATTACTACCTGCTGACTTCGTGAATCCGAATATATTTCATGTTATTTTTACTTGTTTAACAATGAGCAGTAATTTCATTCCCGGATAAACACACCTACCATCAATGTTGAACTTCTTATTACAAGATATTCTCTCTTTTTAAACATTATCAGCAGACGATACTTAAACAAAATATATAGTCAATAACTTGTGCGCATTCTCTCATTTTAACCATTTTCAGCAGACGATATTTATACAAAAGTTAAAGTCCATAACTTGTGCGTATACATAAGATATTTTGGTTCTTGTGTACGAAAATCGTTTTTTTTCCTCGCCTAGATATTTAATGTTGAGTTAGTATGTCGAGGAAACCCTTGCTTTTGCTGGAGAAAAAAGTAGAAATAATTGTGAGGAGAAAACGAAAATAGAGGGATTTTTTTAATTAATTTTATTGAAAATACTGTCTATCCGGTGTTGTTGTGCTTTCTCCATATTTCTTCATATTTAACATGTTCATAAATAGAAGGCTTGGCTTTCGCAATGTTGCAAGTTGTTAACATTACATGTCAGTTTACTACTCAAAACAATAAATCAAATGTATTTAGCTGCCTTTTGTTTCACTAGCGACGAAAGAGTCAGTTTCATTTCTATTCATTGTTACCGTGCCAGAATTTCCGAAAACTTTGTTACATTTAGGATGTTCGGCAATTAGCGTTTCAGAATTATTTCTTCTTTTCGCATCTTTATCGCAAGGGTTAGTATTTTGTTTGATTAATGAAAATGGATTAAGAATTTCCAGCACTAAAGAATGTATGGTGCTTAATAACAGAAAGTTGATGCAATGAATTCTTTACAGTTTCAAACAGGTTTACGATATTCTCCCGTCGCCAGATTTAGTGTATTTATTAATCATTTATGAGTAAAAATTGCCGTGTGCCTGTATAATTTTTTTACATTTGTCTATTTCATATAGAAACAGAAATAATTGTATATATCACCTGTGTGGATATGGAAGATAAACTAGATATATGCATTTATTAATTACCGCTATACGATTATGTTTCCGTGCGTTCCTTTGACTAATTAATGACGGAATAAAATGTGTCCCTGCAGGCGGGTATTTTATATTTCATAGGCCAAAAAAGCAAATAGATTTTATTAAAGATGTAACAAAACTGAGCTGCATAGTAGTGTGTAGAAACGTTCATTGCTATAAAAGTGTGCCTGCATTTATCTAGCATCAGTTGGTTCGTGTTTATGTTGAAAATATTCAATTCAGGCCAAGAACAAAACATGCAGAGAAAAACTGGCGTAATTGTGTGATTAAATTAGTAGATAATTGTGGGCGACAGACGCCAGCTTCCGCCAATTGCTTACAAGAAATAAAACGAGATTTTACGTACGACAATGTATATTTAATGAAAATCGTTTAATAACATTTTGCTGAAGAGAAACAAGAAATAACGTATACGCCGTCACAAATAATGCATAGTCGTACACAAGCCCTTAGAATCCATAGGTGCACAAAAATATAGATGGAAGTCGAAACACATGCACGCACAAACACACACACACACACACACAGATAGAGAGAGACAAACACACACATAATCAATTAGAAAGTAAGGAAACCAAAATGGACGTTACCAAGATTGCCCTTAGTAATCTGTCTTTCCATTTTAAATAAGCAACAGATTATACAGCGAAAACTCGCTGTTTGACCTGTACAACACATTATGACATTCATATATTGGCAGAAGAGGACATACGATGCTATATAAAGATAAAAACGCGCCATGATTGCGCGCCAGGAGGAAATGCAGAAACAGTTAAATTTACACTTGGATGCATGTCTTTATTTCTGATCTGGCGTTGTCTCTAAGTAAAGATCTACCAACATCAGAACGGAGATATAATTATAAAATGGCTCTGAGTAACGGTAAATGACCTATGAAGGGGGAATAGATTTAAAATAAATCTTGAAGAGGTGATCAATTGTATTTCAACAATCATCAGCCAGTTGTAGCTTTTAATATTCCGCTTAATAAATACAGAATCATGGAAAAAGTTGACACCTATATGTCTATAAAAATAGCTAAAATGGGAATAATAAAATAGATATATTTATAAAGAAACATAATATGTAAAATCAGTGAAAACTTGAACAGTATAATTGATAACAATCTGTGTTTATATTTTTATTTATTTATTAGATATGTTTCCTTATAGGGAAATAGTTAATGTAGTCATCATCATTAATTTGAAAACTCAAATATTTAACGAAGAGCAACGCGATTTCTGTCATGTGCGAGATTAAGAGTTAAGATGTGTATACATATAGTTTCATCTTCATGCCGACTAGATTTAATAATTTATTTTTCAAAATATGTCTTGAAAAAAATTATTCCAGCATTTTTGCAATGTTTGAGTTGAAATGAAACAAATTATTTTTCGCATAGCAAATATGGAATGGGGCATGGGGAATTTGCCATTTTAAAATTCACAATCCTAATATAAGATTAAAGTGACAGAGTGTCCAAATATTAATTTGGTCACGATATATGAATCTACTCTGCAAGAATAAAGGATGAACATTACGTTTTTTGTTATAGTGTGGATTTCTTTTAGTCTATATATTACATTTTATACTTCATATATTTGCTAGACTGGTTTCCGTACTCGTGACCTTCTTCAGGCAAATTAAAGGATTCAGTTTTTAAAGGAATAAATTACCTTATGTTCTTTTAATGATTCATTGATCATTTTCTGTATTTGTACCAAACCGTGATCGTATTTTTCGAGTGTTGAAAACGTGAATTGTACGTGGTAATAAAATCATTAGGTTTGGTCATAGTGGTTTGCGACGACAGGTATGCTGATGACAGATATCCCCATATCACCACTGTGACTGCCAAATCTATTTCTATTGTTGTGTATTCTGTGTCCGTGCGTGTCCCCGCTAGCATGCAGATGAATCAGAATGCACACACACACAAAAACACACGCACTCTCACACACACAAACACACACACTCTCTCACACACGCACGCACACACACACACACACGCACGCACACACACACACACACACATATATATATATATATACACAAACATACATACATACACACATATACAATTACATTATTCCTGTGTTGCGTAGAGTTCACGTGTGTGCCCGTGAGTAGTGTGTTTTTGCCAGGGTATATATATATATATATATATATATATATATATATATATATATATATATATATATATATATATATATATATAGACAATATTAATGGTAAATATACACATATATATGCAATTATATATACACATACATATATGTATAAAAATAATTCCAAGAGGATATGGTCCAGGTAGAACTCAATGTCCAGGACAGATGGAATATTAGTGTTTAAGTCTTTTTATTATATATATATATATATATATATATATATATATATATATATATATATATATGAAGAAATATAGTTATAAAGTGTGCTATATTTAGGGGATAAAGTGCTCAGTATCAGAGATAGAGCGTGTGTAAATATAAAGTGTTGACTTCTATGTTCACTTATATATATATATATATATATATATATATATATATGTATATATATATATATATATATATATATATATATATATAAGTGAACATATATGTGTGTGTGTGTGTGTGTGTGTGTGTGTGTGTGTGTGTGTGTGTGTGTGTGTGTGTGTTTGTTCCCACGTATAGCTGTTTGCGTGTGCATACCTGGATGTATGTGTGCAGTCCGATATCATGTGGCGCATGATGTGTTCCTTAAAAATCTTTCACCTACAAATGCAAGAATAAACCCTTCATAGACAAATTTAAACCAGCACTAAACAGATCATAACCCCACACTCTGAACCGACCAAGCATGGAAATGAAAACAATATGGGAGCCAGTAATAAGGAGTGCCAGAGAAAAGCAATAATAACACCGAAGATTTCAATATGAGCTCTGTTAAAAAAATCCATAACAGCGAAAATTCCAATATTAGCACTGGTAAAAATGGTGCTGAAAACATTAGTTTCCTAATTCCCAGGGATTCATACACAGATGTCCTCAACGACACATAGCAAATTGGGTAAAGGCGTTAGTTAGATCCAGCGTACAGGACCCAAAGATTGTGTGTCCAATAAGTAGGTAAGGCGGTGGGGAAATTGGAGACGGAATTAACAGGAGATAACTGATAACTGACATCCATTAGACATGGCACGTGGAATTAGAACAGTCTACTCCAGCGAGCGAAATATATTCCAACCACCTGAAGAAGGCCGGGGCGTATAACGGCCAAAACGTTTGTGATAAATATGGCAACAAAGATGAAGATGATAGTCTGAATAATGTAAATGCTGAGAATGTTTTACAAATATTACTATTGTTTTTACACACAGTTGAGGGGTAGTTTTAAGTTGATGTAATGCGATATAGAGACAGAGGAAGGGGGAGTATGAAAGACACGGTCGACATTAGAGAGATAAGGGAGCCATAGGAATAATTTTAAATCTATTTTTATTAAGATATTTAAGAGTAAGGGGGTTGGACCAGATATTGACCTATTCAATAAGTCACCTCACAGGAAACTAGATAACGAGAAAAAATAGTAGAGAATAAGAAAGTAGAGGGGGGAGTAAGTGGGGTTTGAGAAAGAAATGGAAAAGAGAGTTTGTAAAAGATGAAGGAAAGGAAAAAAAGGTAAATTAACATATATGGGCATATTAGCTGTAATTTGAAAAAAAATATAGATATTTATACTTGGCCGTTAATATTTTTTAAAGTTTTTCAACAAATTAAGCTAGGTAATAAATATACTTATTTTTAATACTGTAATAATTATAAAAATGAATAATAATAATAATAATAATACTAAGGAAAGGAATAATGGTAGGTTTATAATGAGGAAATGGTAATATCAGATCTGTTATAACCCATTCAACCATACACATCCATATACATGCTCACACACACACACATATATATATATATATATATATATATATATATATATATATATATATATATATATATATATATATATATATATATATATATATATATATATATATATATATATATATATATATATATATATATATCAGTATCGGCACATATACAAATATCCATACACCCACACGCACAACACACAAATATACACATGTGTATATGGGCAACTCGAGGTGGTGTAATGGTTAGCAAGCTTGTCTCGCTAGAACTATTACGACTGAGTAGTGAGTTCGATCCTCACTGGGTACGCCATACTTTCGGCCTTGTGCCACATCTGATCTACGCTTGGAAAATCACTACACACACACACACACACACACACACATATATATATATATATACATCTTGGTAAGACAAAGATATTCTGTTTGTAGGTGGTTGTTTGTTGGAGAAGGAATAGAAGGTGATGTTTGCAGACACTACAGCATGATCAGCGTTGGCAAGTGGGCAGAGTTGCATATCAATATTATGACTCGGGGATGGAGGTAAAACAGGGGTCGAGAAGGGAATCTTTACCGTCCTGGTTATTGGCGAAACGTATATGAAAGTGAACCACTTGAGATTGATTAATTTAAAAGTTCAGGGTGTGTATGCCAGCAAGGTCGGTGTCATAATGTTTTAAGCCACTTGGTATGGTGGGCGTTAAATTCGCCGAACACGAATATATGTGCAGCTGGATGAAGAGAGATTGACTTGACAATATTGTAGGAAATGCTATCGAGTACACCGCGGTCTTGGGAGGATGCAGAACGATAGAGGAAGAAGAGGTTGCTTATAGCATTGAGTAGAGATAGACGGAGACACATGCACGAATGGTCTGAAGATTGGAGAGAGAGAGAGAGAGAGAGAGATCTCCTTAGCCCTTGGGAGATTGTCCTTGGGTTTAAGAGTTTTTCTAAGGAGAGGAAGGTAGCCGGGGATAGAGAATTCAGAGAGGACAAACGAAGTAAGGGTGGTCTCGAAGGGAGCCAGTCCATCATGAGACTTATTAATGAGGGACGATTCCACACTGCTGAAATTGGGTCGAATGCCACGGATGTTGGACAAAGAAATGTTAAAATGTTTAGGCGATTTGTTTAGAGCTGGTTTAGGTTTACTTTTTTGATTGTTTGCTCTCATGTTGTGTAATGCTGGTAATTATAATGAAAATGCCTGAAGTAGTAGTACCAGAGGGTCATCATAAGTAAAATGGGCAAAAAAGGATTTGCAACACGATGTGGGCTTAGGTTTGCCCTCGAGTGGTGTGTGCAGGGACACACTTCCAGGCGCGACATGGGACTACAGGCACCCCGATATTATGCAACTGTTGATCAGAGCAGCGCTTAAAGATGCTGCGCAAGATTTAGCGCTCCTAACTACCAGCCAGGAACAGTAATCAGGAAACTGTCAACCCGGTAGCCTCAGCATGAAGAGTTGCCACAGACTGCACACATCACAAGCGAAACACAGCAGTACTATTACGATGGCCAGAGAAATGGAAAACAAATTTCTGGGTAGCCAAAAAAGAAACAAGGGGTGAGCCTGAACTCCTGTTCAAGAGAAGGGGAAGGTTATTGAGCGGGCGATAGGAAAGCCTATCTACGCCTATTACATACGCGCTCACACACACACACACACAGACACACACACACACACACACACACACGTACAAACACACATAAAACCACAAACGCATACATATATAAATGTATATGGATATTATGTGATTTTTTTAGCAGGTAAACGACTTATCTGTCAAATACCGTCTATAATTCTATGACGAAATCTGGCACAGTGCCACCATTCATTCTAATGAAGATGACAACAGTAATTGCCTTGCTAAATATATAAGTAACCAACCTATCCCTCTAAAAATCCACAATGACTCATTTAATTATAGACGATAGCACTATCATTTTAAAAATCTTTGCAGTGAATAATCTTTTATACTTCTGTTTGTTTACCTTTCTAAGCCCGACCGTTACATACTGTCAATACCTCATACATTATGTACTATTCCGTTTTGATCGCGGGAAAGTACGGAAAAGACATATTAGAGACGCTACTTGTTTTCAGTGAGAAAATTATGTAAATAAGTAAAGGGATCATGGAATTATTTATTTTTTCTTTGAAATAAAAAATTGCCAATTTCAAATATTTCAATTTGCGACACATTTCACCTTAGAATAACGACCTGAATACAAATTTACTTTTTTATTGAGATATTTTGTTAAAGTTGTTAAGCTCGAATTTATCAAACTTCGTTATTAACTTAAGAATTTAGTTTCATGGGGAAATTAAAATAGGAAAACTGTAAGATTTTCGTCCGTATTTCTAAAAACAAAATAAATGATTTATGTAGTATTTATAATCATTGGGTTAGAACATAGTTTCAATGTATTTTCAGAAAAGAAATGAAGTACTCATGTTACTGGCACGATTAGAATCTTATGTAAGATAAAAATTTATCAATAAGGAAATCACTCGAAGAAATCACGTGACGGCCTGGAAACATAGAATAATGAAAAACCTGATGGCACTTGAATTTTTAATTCAAGGGCCGTAAGAAATCTTAATTCAAAACATTTTAGTAAAACCAAACTATAATGTTCAAGTGGAAAGTATGTTTTCAGATTTAAATAAGACGTTATGTAGTTTACCACAAGAAATGGATTTTGTAGGGTATCCTAGTTAATATCAAAACAAATAAAATTGAATAAAAGCTTAAATCCGATGCGGAGTGATCTTAGAATTTGGTTTATTTTCTGCTATGTTATATATCAATGCACGTGCATACTATAGAACGTAGACTCCAGGCAAATGGACCGAGGAGACTGGATTCGTAATCTACACAGCTAAAACCAAATGACTGTATTTTTTAACATTCGCAAAATGTGTAATTATCCTCAGCTAAATTTAGAAAATAACGAAAAGACACGCAGTCGAATAATATTATTACTAAGACATAGCATTCGTTAATAAATTGTCCTTCATGCCACAATGTAATCTCTATACCCAGAGGAGTAGCACATGTGGATTTGGGAGCGGACAATTTCATTATTACGATCTTACCGATCAAAGTAATATCCAAACTAGATTAAGTATTTCATCTACGGTTCACTAAGAAAATCATAGTTGAATGAATTAGAAATAATACACTATCAATGCCCGATAGTTGTTGATATATCCCTAATCGAAAAATAAATGTCGTTTTAATCATACAGGAAAATACTTCCACACTCATTCAGCCATATATGTGCTTGTGTAGTGAAGCCTAAAATAATAGTATCATTAGTAGGAAAAAAACTGCTAAGCAATTCATTTTACGAATAGAAAAACTTACAACGAAAATGCAATAGATCATACAATGCATCCACGCAAAACATTTTAAATATACTAACCTGCTATGTTTTTCCACGCCCACATTTTATTTCGTCAGCGATTGGCTAATAAATCACTAATGGCTTAATATAGGACAATTTAGCCATCGCAGTCGTTTTCTTGTAATCTTTGGTTTTGAACTGGCTTGCCTGTTTCGTTAGTACGAATGTAGTGATTGTTTAATTTTTAACCAATCCCATATTCTTAATGCAAGATTATCTTTTTCTCGCGCTTCTGTGGGAGCCTATCCTTTTCCTTAAAAGAGGCGTCTTTTTCACAAGTCGTCAGTAAGATCCAGTAAAATTCGCCTGTCTACACAAATCTACGATTTCGCTTACAACATTGCAAATGCACACAGACACAGAATTTTGTAATATAAACAGACATTACTCTCTGTAACTTAACCAAGCTCAATCAACCAGGACTCTGTTAATTTCTCTAACACAATACAACTTTGATCAATTGTAACCTTGTGTTATCTATTCTAATAAACAGACCTTCTTCTAATATTGATTCCTGAACATTTTTCTCTGAAGAGAAATTTCTTCGAACAATCAATTACAAATCAAAATACAGTTAAAAGGGAGTAACTTCTTTCCCTTAATCTATACATTGAATACAATTTAATTGCCTGTTTTGTCCTTTTATGTTATTTCAATATATACTTGTTGATTCACATTTGGAGTTTTGTTTTTTACTTGAATCCTGTACGTTGGAAATATCGATAATATAAACAGTATTGGTCCATCTACCCACCGGTTCATTACAAACCGTGATTCTTACGCAACCATGAGTCATAATGAAAATTATAACCTCCACAATGTTATTTCCAATCAAATATCTTCCCAAGATGAAATAGACATTATGAACAATTTTACTCCAGCCACACTTACATATTTACTAATGGTTACAGAAATGTGTAAACGGTAGGATATCAGGCCATATTAAATATGAAATCTATGAAAGGATTACTAGATGAATCTACTGTTGACAGTCCTTGAAATTGTTAGACGGATCAACACAAGCCTTGAGATTGAAACTCTCTAGACTGAACAACTTGGAAGCCATCGAGAATGGTACAAATCACTTGCAATCATTACCATCATTTTGAGCGTTCATGCTATTAATAACTCAAATGAATGTTCTCTCTCCCAGACATTCGAATAAACATCCGCTCAGCGTCGTTGCACTATAAACAACGGGTTGACTCTGTGGGTATTGAACAATAATAAATATGCTTGAGCGTACGTTTACCAAAAGGCATGGAAAGCCGCCCCACCAGGCAGGTATACTTGTATTTCCGTAATCAGGTATTATAATTTTCAAGTGATTTATTCTACGTTCAGCTGTTTATGTTACCTTTTTGCTTTTCCCTTATTTATTCTGTATTTTTTCTTCTCTTGCTTATACTTCACTTTATTTGTTTAATATTTAATATATTTGCTGTTAGAAACCTCAAGATAGAAAGGTTTTGTGGAGAATGAAAGAAAATGAGAAAACCTACAGGAGGAAAAAGGACAATAAAAGAACGGGTTTTAGGAAGTAGCAGATAGCGTTTAATTTTATAAATGTTGAAAGCTTTAAAACTCGTAGTTGACAGAAAAGTAAGAAACCGGAACGGAGTTCTACAGGCATCAAAAGCTTAAGGAGAATCAATTAGAACAAACCTACATTTCTATCTGTGACTTAGCCAAGCTCAATCAACCAGGACTCTGTTAAAATGATGAGACGTCATTTTTAATCTAGTAATAAGCGTGAATATCCTGTGTCGTGTTTCCAAACAAAATTTTCTATGAATATATATAAATGATACTGGGAATCTATGTTAGAACGTCAGTCTGTGATTAATGCCTAGATGGCATGCCATGTCAGGTTCAATAACGTTGGCGTTTCTTTGCATTTTGCCAAGAATCTGTTAGATAAATGTTTCGATAAATATTTGAAAGTGTTGTCATTTTACATCGTCCTTTAGTTTCTTTACTTGTCATTTTAGAGCAAACGCCCAGATACAATAATTGCATGATTCAGTATTTCATTTATTTTAATTTCCGCCCATTCTAAAAAGATATTGCATATAACATTATTTCATTATGTCACGTAGTTTCACGTTCTCTTCTTCTCTATGCTGTGTATCTTTTAATGTTTTTATTATCTCTCCTAAACGCTGTTCTAGCATTCATTTGTACAAACTCGCTGCATAGGTTACGCAATGAATTCCTATGTGGCTCTGTTTCTACACTATCCCATTGTGATTATCACATTTTCCAAACACTCTTTTCATACTACGTGCATTAGCATTTTCGGTTATCTCTTTCTAATGTTAACTATAAGTGTCCTTTTTGTTTCCATTTTCTTTAATACTTCGCCATTCCTCACAAGTTCTGTCAATCCTCAGCATCCTCCTGCTGAACTACGTTTCTTAAATATGTTTACAGATACTAAATAAGTGTATAGGTTTAAACAGTCTCAGATCCATTCTCAATTTAAAATTATATTGACCTAAAAAAGTGTTTCCTGTAGAGATAAAATACGCGTTTTCGAGCATCTCGACCTCGATATTGACTGCATTCATTTACTTCATTCATTTGTAGTTTACAGTATTTATATGATGGATAAATACTGACATGTTTATAAAAGATTTATAATATGCTTTTTCCAGATTTTTATTTCCCTTCCTTACAAAATCAACGTCTCTCACTCTCTCTATCTCTCTAGATATACATATACATATATATATATACATATATACATATACATATATATATATATATTTGTGTATATATATATATATATATATATATGTGTGTGTGTGTGTGTGTGTGTGTGTGTGTGTGTGTGTGTGTGTGTGTGTGTGTATGTATGTATGCGTATAAAGAAAAAAAGATTTTACATAAAAGTATCTACCAAGTAACATTAACTGAAAGAAAAGCAGATTTTCAGGAAGCAGGCATCAAGAGATATTTTTAACTCTAGATGATCCTGTCAAGCTAGTTTCTGTGGAGACGTTTCGCCTAAATCCGCTAAACCGAATTTTGTCCAGGACGAACGAATAAAAAGGAAGTCTAACTCAGACGGCAACGCAATTCTGAGTCATGCTATGGTAAACCCAGTTGAGAAAATGTCAGGGAAACTTATGATATATATTCTTATAAAGAAACTCGTTTTGCTATGTTTGCGACTGAAGAGAAGCGACAAATAATATTACTCACGTTGATGACAATCTGGTTGCAAAGAATGCAAGACTATATCACGGGGTATATAACACGATATATAACACGCTTCTATATATGTTGTTCATATAAACTCGGGAGATTGGTCGATTCCCATGCATCTACTCAAGTTGATCAACATTCCTCATTCTACCTGGATGATACTAATGGAAAATATTCTTCATGCTTAGTGCATTTCCCTGAGTTATTTCCCCATTAAAATTTTACTATGATTCATTTGTAATATTCTTAAATATATTTGTATCAAATATTTCAATTCTCCGTTTTTAGTTTCTCATGATCTCGTTTAATATATTGTGTGCATTCAAACTTATGATCTTATAATAACTTGTAAATATCTTGCTGCCCCTTTCGGGGCGATCTGTATGTAATCATTGTATATTTGGAAGTAAGAACATTTCATTTAAATGTCTATAATATTATATATGATGATAAATATAATGAGTAATACACTCCACCACACACACACACACACACACACACACACACACACACACACACACACACACACACACACACACACAAAAACAATATTGACAATCTTTCTTATAACTTACTATAATATTTATAGTACATAAAATTCATCCATATAATTAAAATATATATTTAACGTGAATCCGCTTAACGTGAGGCGACAAATGCTAACCTACAAACTATTTTTTTTCTTCGAATTTACTTAACTGGCTTATTAATTCTGCATATCATAAGAAGCATGACAGGGCTATCATTTTTTATGTGTATATATATATATATGTATATATATATATATATATATATATATACATACAAATATAGGATTGGTATATACGGAATAAGTTCCAATAACCAACAATTATTATTCTTAAAAGATTGCTCAAAACAGAGTAGAGCAGATATAATTATTTATTTAAATATTATAACATAAATATGTTATAAAATCACAACAAAAATAGCCATTTTGTTTCAACACTTCTGGTGTCTTATCAAGTGATGGATGTTGAATGTAGAATAAATAATTTCAAATTAATTAACGGTCCTTCGCTAGGGGTAAACGCTGTTACATCAGTTAAAATGACCAATCAAAATACAAGCATATCGGAATTCAAAATATTTGACAACGAAGGAAGGTTTATTATAGATATTAAAAGATTTATAAAATTTGAAATTAAAATTAAAAGTAAAACATTTCATATTTATAAATCTAAATCTAATCTCTATTATGTTTAAAATAATAGAATTACTGAGGAGAAAATTAAAAAATCCATACGTTATTTAATTTATTTTTTTCATTGAAATTACGTTAAAAGGATGTTGATAGCTCCAGACAAAAATGTATACATTTTACAGTTTTACTTCAACTGTGATGATCAACTATCACGTAAAACAATCCAAACACACTCAGGTTATAATACATAAGCGCCCAGACATATTTATATATATATATATACACACAAAAAACGGTGACGAGACACGACACTTGATAAAAAAACAACACACACACACACACACATCAAACGTGCATGCACTTTCCTTACACATAGACATCGATAAGCAAAGGCACATACATCCACATGCACATTGACCTAGACAATCAGACGCAATAGCCAAAACATATTCGGGGCTTAATATGTTAATAAACGAATTTTAACTTGAAATATAACTAATCTGGGCAAATATATATAGATAAAATTAGTAAAAAAAAGATTTAAACAAATAAATATATATAAATATATATATATTTTTAACCATATAGTTTTCCACACACTAAATGAAAAAATAAATAGCTACCTCCATATATAATCGTACATTCACACATATATACATACAGACCTACACATGTACCTACATATACATATAACGCATACAGATACGCATATACACACATACGCACATACACATACATATAAGCACGTATAAATATATCGGCCCATACAGCAACGTAAAAAAGTAAATAAAGCAAGTAAAAATATATATACCCAAAGATGCAGATATATACAAATATATACATACATACACATACATATTTACATATACATACATACGCACGTATACATATATGTATATAAACTAAACATAGAAACATACATTTACAAATACACGCAATGACATGAAAAATCAAACAAAAGTAAATTAAAACTATATAAACATATATACGTATATACACACCCACTTATACATATATACACACATACATACGCATATATATATATATATATATATATATATATATATATATATATATATAGACATATAGACACACAGGCAAAATGAAGCAATATGTATACAGAGACCTCTATATATTCTAACAATATTAACTAATTGATGATAAAATACATTAAAATCTTGATGTTATTGTCAAGGATATCAATAAATCCGGTGACATTTTATGTGAAATCCGATAAGACGGCTAAACTTTATAAGTTATCCTCTAAGAATTATGATACATTAGTTAAAATAGTTTAAGTAGTTACAAAAAAGTGATACTAATAATTTTAACCAAATCGATAAGATTAACTGCATCAGTAAATCAATTACTGATGAACTACAGATTAGTGACCGGGTCAGTAAAATACAAACTAAGGAAGCATATGTCTTGTTAAAAGATCAAAAACCCGAATTCAGATCTAAGCCATCTACTAGGCTTATAAACACTACTAGACCGGAAATCGCCAAGATCAGTAAGAATATCTTGGAAAGAACCAACCACTCCATAAAAAAACACTTTTGGACTACTACAGTGGATTAATACAGCTGATGTTATCAACTGGTTTGCCAACATCCGATATAAGGACAACAGTACTTTCATACAGTTCGATATTACCGATTATTATCCCTCTATATCGAAAAATCTATTCACGTTGGCCTTAGATTTCGTTCGGGAATACTCTAATATTTCTGAGAGTGAAGTGGATATTATCATGAAGTGCCGAAATTCTGTTCTGATCTAAAAGGATGAACAGTGCACTAAAAATCATGTAACGAAAGTTTTGACATTTCAATGAGTTCTTTGGATTCTGCAGAAGCTTCTGACCTGGTCGGGTTATTTCTTTTGTACAATTTAAGTGCCTTTGATTGTCTAGATTTTGATAGTGTAGCATTGTATAGGGATGATGGATTATTAGTTGTTAAAAACTCCACTAAAATTAAGGTAGACCGTATTAGGAAAATGATTCATAAGTTATTTAAGGATTTGGGTCTTAGGACAATAGTTACGACTAATGTTAAACAAGTAGATTTTCTAGACGTTACCCTGGAACGTGCCAGCAGCACTTTCCAACCATATGTGAAGATTAATTCCAACCCAATATACATGCATCCAAATTCCAACCCCCCACTTCAGTCATCAAACACATACCCTCCTCCATTGGATTTAGGATTAGTGCTAACTCTTCGAACAAAGATGTTTTTAATAAACATCGGGATTTTTACAATTCTGCACTCAAAAATAGTGGATACAAATATACCACTATTCAAATATAAAAGCCCTGTTAATAGCAACCATAATAATAAAAAAGATCTAGAAATATCATATGGTTTACTACCCCTTTTAATATGATGGTTAAAACTAAATTGGGGCGTATATTTCTAAACCTCATCAAAAAACATTTCACCAACTCTGAAACTAACCCACTTAGTAAAATATTTAATCCTAATACTCTTAAGTTAAGCTATAGTTGTGCAGATAACCTAGAGAAACTAATTAAAAAACATAACAGAGTCTTTAACAAGTATAGGGACTCAGAAAATTTGATAACTCACCAGGTTGCAAGCAGCAATACTAAGTATAATGGCACGAATAATAAATTATGTAATTGTAGGAATCCTAATCATTGTCCACTAAAAGTAATTGTTTGACTAGTTCTGTAGTTTGTCTTAGTACAATATCAACACTAGTAAATCCAAATATAAAGAAGTTTTACATTGGTAGCACAATGAGACCATTCAAGGAACGTTGGCGGAGGCATATGCAATCTTTTAATAACAGTAACTATAAGTATATGACTTCATTATCCAAATACTTTTCGAGTCTAAAAGAAAAGAATAAAACATCTACGGTTAAATGGAGATTGATTAAGAAAGTTTAAATTAATTAATAAAAAAGGACAGCTGGCCCTAAACGGTGCAAAATATATTATCTTTTATAACATGCCAAAATAATTATTGCTGAAACTGAAAAAGTATTGTATCTTGTTTGATGCTACACAATGTTTCCTCACATGATAAGTCCTTTACTTACTCACATAATTAAATAAGGTGACTGTAGAAATATAAACTTCAAGATAATTTAGTAAAGCTAGCAATGTCACCGTGACCGTCTATCTATTGAGGTGGAGATACAAGATGCGACAGCATCCTTCCTGCTAACAATAAGTGAAAAGCAAGATCCCTTTCCAATGTTCCAATATTCACAAGAATGATGCTACAAACATTTACCGAGGGAATACATGACACGTACAAATTGCATATATTCCTGCACAAAATCTGAAAATTATGAAAAAAAAACGTTCTAATGAAAAGGTTTTATTTTTGGCTCAGCAATAAAACTTCTGTTCATGTGGACACAATGCTCTTGTAATTAGATGCAGCCACTCATTGGGAAGTGGTTCTATGCCATGTAATGTTCAAATGGCTGCAAAACACAACACATCGGGCCATGTTCTAACCAAATGAACCAAATCAAAATTAACACCAGTGTTTTATTTCGATCACTTTAAAGCAGATGGAATTCGCATGAAGGAGTATCTAATCATGTGTAGCCAAGTCGCCGGTTAATTCATGCAAAAGTTTTGTCAGATGGCACGCGTTTTGAGCTTATATAGAGTGCGATGGGTAAATTGTCGCAATTTCATATTTTTATTTTATTTCGCGCATGTGCTGTGTTTGATTTACATTTTGTCGACTGCGCAGTATCGCCGGGCAGGTGAACACCGTCTGTCAGAAAGAGAGCACCATGATGCAATTCACTCCACCAGAGAGATTTGGAGACGGTATGCTGAACTGCGTGGCATTTAGACTGTAAACTCCAACTCGAAGATTTCAGAATGTTTGGGTTTTATTTCAGGACAGTGCTGAGGATTCGGAAAGAGGTGGTTGATTCTGAGGTGTTTGAAGGCCTACAACCACCCTCTGAGACATTGATATCAAGTAGAATGAATCCCTGCCTCATCCTGGCTCGACCATACCAATAACACTAATCAGAGGAGAAAACTATTTCCGCTGTTGTATTGTCAACATTTTGTGACCTACAGCCATTATTTGCCTCTATTTTTCGTTATCTAACATGAATGTTAAACATCCGGTCTTCTGATGGTGGAGTGGATCATCTTCATGTTTCGATGTCCTGTAACTTCAGAGATATTCATCTGTATATTTTTTTTTAAAAAAATGTGTCTGTCAGTTTCAATCAGTTTTCTTTTGCCATCTGTAATGAAAATTACTAAATATGTTTCTGCCGGCACCGTCATCACTCACTGGTATTTTGTCTGTTATTGAACGCTCCTCTTGTAATTCTAAGGATATTTGTGCGTGAAAATCCTATTAGATAAAGAGTTGTTTTTTTTTAATAATCAGACTTGCCTGTCTATTACTAACGACCACTCGTTAAGAGCTAAAAAACTATATTCAGTAGATCCATATCAATGTTTGAAATCCTATATCTCTTAAATTCTGGCTACGACAGGAAACCATTTGTTTTAACTCGGCATAAATTGTAGTTAAGTTTATAAATATATATTACTATATAAAAATAACAAAACAAAAGTCATTGAAACAAAGCAAGTTCAGTCGACCAATGATGACAATTCCAGAACAACGTAACTATAAACAATTTTTTTTTCTATCCTCTGCCAGCCGCTATGATGGAGAAAGCATTACCTCGAACCGTCGCCAGTGAGACACGCTGCAAGAGCCATTCCGTTTTGCGAGGCTCATTCCTTAATCGCGACGCAATCGCGCCAATCCTCCGAAGGAACACCATCGAACGAGGGCCAATAACCCCTGAAGTCTCCACTGCCACAGGAGTAAAAAAAATCTATCATCAAGAGAAGAATATTTAGCTATTTTTTTTATCTCTGCGTCTCGTTAAGTTTATTATATTTCGTGCGTGTTTGCATTTATGTACTCTGTAAGCGAAGAGCATTTTACTTTTCGCTCGTACTCTGTTCTACTGTATATATCATCATCTTACACCTATGGTCAACCAAGGCTAAATATATCTCTATCTTTCTGGTTGCTGAGATCAGATCCGTTATATCTTTTCCAATTGCTAGAAATGTTTCTTCTGCTCAGCAGAATCTTTACTAAATCGATGACGATTTCCAATTGAAATTATTATGGACGTACATTTTGATTTCCGTCTTAAATGTTAAATTAATTGTTAAGTATATTTTAGAAACTGGTTTAAAAGAAGATATCGAATCAAGAAGTTGTTTATAAAAGTACTGAAATCTCGAAAAATGTACTCGAATCCAGAGTATTAGCTCACAACCAAATAAACAGACCTGTCAAAAATTGTTATTCGTTCTCTTTCTGTTTTATGAACGGTACTATTGTTAATTATTTCAAGTAAAAGGAAATTGAATGTTTCTGTTCAAGAGGCTTGATAAAATATATTCTACATGATTTATCAAGCATCTGCTCAAACGCTGTGTACTTTAGCCTATAGCATTTGACCGATTGCACCTGCCACTTGTCAAACAAATCATCTTCAGATTCACTTCTTTTTCCTGAGACAAAATTGGTTTTGCATCAACGTAGACATCTGTAAAATAACCAACGTAGGTTTAGCCAGATAGATCATTTCGGAGGTCGATAGCTAATTCAGATCTTACTGTCAAATCTTTTATTATATATTTCTTCAAAATTATATTTTCCAGAAATACCTCCTTCATTTCTGAATTTATGCCATGGATAGTTTTATACCATAAAAAATACCAACAGATGGCAAATCGGTTGGTTCACCCTAGAATTCTCTGTAGTCATAACTTACACTATTAACCTCTCTAACACTGTGAACGTTTTTGTAATAATCCCACTATTTTCAGAACTGCCCCAAATATTTGCAAAGGATTACTTGAAAATAAAAAAGAGCAACTATGAAAAGGCAGTACAAGTTTGAAAACAAGATTTGACTCCTGCGACTTCTACGAAATCTCGAATATGATTCTCAAGAAATGCGAAGAATCATCATAACTATCAGAACTCGTTCTGACTTTATTTGATTCTCGTCGGACGTGTTTATGGTCTTCGTAATTGGGTTTGATTCTAATTTTGTGTTGAGAATAACGACAAACATTTCACTAATTCGTCCCCTACTTACAAAGGACAAACTTGGTAATACCTCTATCAGGACACAGGCAATTTCACTCTAAGAAGTCTACCTGTCCGGATAAAATCCCAATGTTTTTTATAGTGTAACAAAAATCTTTAAAATATGTGTTAAACATCTTTAACGAGATATGATTTAAGAGTAAACTCCCCAATAATTGGAAACTACTGCTGCGCTCCCTGTACCCAAATCAGATAAAGACAAATCAGACCAAGAAATCTTCCGACACATTATATTATCAAGTTGCATATGCAAAAACCAAGAAAGAATAGTGAATAAATGACTGAACTGATACTTTGAAATTCATGGTTTAATTTCCAACATCCAAAGTGGATTCCAAAACAAACAATGCACAATAGACAACCTAGTTCGCCTGGAAATATGTATTAGAAATGCTTTATAAAAAAAAAGACCACGCAATTGCCATTTTCTTCAATTTAGAAAAGGCATATGTAACAACAGGTAAACATGGAAGAATGAAAGAATTAAACAATCTTGAATTAAATTGCAATTTTCCAATTTGATAAATAACTTGTTGTCAGATAAAGATGTAAAGTTCGTGTAGGATCAATAATACCGGACCTCGAAATCCAAGAAGGAGTTCTACAAGACCAAATTCTGCCGGAGACATTTTCAACATATACATTAACATTGTTAATTGCTTAAATCAAAGAGTTGATGGTTCATTATATGGACAAGAACTTTTTCTTCCCCCTCCATATCCTTTCCCAGTGAGGAATCGTTGTAAGCCCCTCAATCATCTATCGCTATTTCAATGGCAAATCCTTGCATCTGCAGCTAAGAATTGTGTCATTGTACAACGAATCTTAACCGAATATTTCCCCAATCTCTACAGTTTTAACCACTTCGTGTCTTGAGTTAACACCTTACTACTCCTATATAACGCTCAAAATTGCACTTGTTATATTATCTTTTTCAGCTCACACAACATCATTAAGTAAACATCTTCCTTGAATAAATCTTGGGCCTCGTATTAGAAAAAATAACAATATATTATATAAATGATTAGCGCACAGATATTCCCTCCAACATATGTGAAGATATGTGTGTACACATAAGTAAGAAATAAAGAAATAAATTAATGATAAGTTAGGAATTGATTTTCGGCAGCACTAATTTCAACATAATCTCCTTCATAGTGCACTGGAATTAAATACAATGTTAAGCTAATTACATTAAATTCGGGAATTTCTAGTAAACGTTTCTAAGGGTATCTCCGTGTATGGGTGCGTATAGATGTATATTAACTGTAATATCCATTTTAAATTACTTAATTATATAATATCTCATCTCTATTGTGTTTTTCTCTGAGCGTCAGACTAACAGTGCAGAATTAAAAAATACATTTGTATACATTTTCCTACAGTAAAGAGCATCATTACTCGATTTAGTAATGAATGAAAGTAATACGCGCTATCTTGTTCTGGGCGCGTTGGAACCTCAGAAACGAGATGTTCAGCACTCTTAGGTACCTATAAGAAAAGGGCTTCCAACATAGGTTCTGTGCACTGATGTTTTGATCTTGTTGCTATCTCTCAGAATGACACACTGCATGAGATTGATTCCAGTATGCAGCACATTGGGTTTAACGATTAGCTTGAAAAAAACTGTCCTAATATTCCAGTGTTCTCCAGATAAAACCAACCCTGCGCTAAGAATTGTGTACGGATAAAAAGTGTTTGTGTATTTAAACAGAACTGTACATATAACATATAATTTTGATAGTGAAAACTTACCAAGAATTAACCAGACCAGTAAGGCAATAAGAAACATGGATTTGCATCTATGATCTCAGTATGTATTTTCGATGGAGGCGAAGTTAAATGTTTACAATACATTTGTTTTGTCTTCAATTATCAATGAGAAGTGCTCACTTACCTGACCGAAATGTAAACGCTGGAGCCAATACACCAACATTGACTCCACCTTACCTTGAATATTAGATGTCAAATATAAGTTTAGCAACATTCAGGTCAATCAAACACAGTCTACAAGTATATAATGTCTGTTCCACTGAGTTTGGAAGAAGACCGATAAGTCTCCATGTTCAATATCTGAGACCCGCACCTACAAACTAGAATGTCCTTTTTCTTATCAGAGCACCAGCGTGAGATTTCCGAGCTGCCGTACCGTCGTAATCACCATTAGACTCATCCAAACTTTTCCGAAACATCTGCACCATCCTTGAAACCCAAACTGTCTGAAAGATTCGTATTGGAGCTTCCGGTGCGAGTGAAAAGCAGTACAGCATACCGTTCTCAGATTTCTAGCGAAGTGAATATCGTCATTGTGCTCTTCTTCTCAAGTACGTTGCCAGAACTGACCCTACTATAATGTGCAGTCGACAGAATCCAAAACAAACAACGCGCATGTGCGAAATTAATAATATATAATGGCAATTATTTACCCATATTTAATACACGTGTTTGTATGTGTGTGCGTGTGTGTGCGTGTTTGTGTGTGTGTATTAAAGATAAACTAAAACCAAGCGTTCAAGTCATCTGAATATTGCGTGAGGGTGAAACTCGGATTACGACTAGAGATATCCTTTCATAGGGATTAACATTGTCAATCACACAAAACTACATACACACACACACACACACACACACACACACACACACACACACACACACACACAAACAACACACACACACATATCGAAATGGAATAACTACATTGAATCAATAGCTTCATCTACCACAAAGCTGGATCTCTGTGTCGCGCCAGACCCTTCTTATAGCCTGGGTCTATCCATTAAACCTACAAATCAACCATTCGTCCTTGCATTGAATTCTGTTGCCATATATGTGCCGGTGTCTCCGCTGATAGGTCCTGATCTGGCATCTCGTTTACAATGCACTTTCTCACAGAAGTGCTCTAACTTTCTACAAGTATTTTCTTGGCAACTGTCCTGACGAGCTACATTCACTGGTTGCCAAACTACATTAATTTAAGCATGTTACTAGGTTGGCATCTCGAATTAACCCTTTCTTGTCGAAACATGTAGCCGCCTCTTCTACTCCAAAAGCTTCTTATTTCGCACTACCCAACAGTGGAACTTCCTTTCACTTACTTTCTTCCCTAATAGTTATAATCTTCAAATATTCAAATGTAATGCCGATCGACATCTTCTGATGTCTTGGTCTTGAGTCTCGTCCTTCTCTTTATAATTTCCCCGATATATATATATATATATATATATATATATATATATATATATATATATTTATATACACATATATATATGTGTATGTGTGTGTGTGTCTGTGTGTATCTATCTCTCTCTCTATATATATATGTGTGTGTGTGTGTGAGTTTATATATATATATATATGTATATGTAAAGAGAGACAGACAGACAGACAGACAGACAGACAGAATTCCTAATTTTTTTCTGGTATCAGAAAATATTGATCAAATTCTCTTTCATTAATTGATCATCTACTCCTGTCCGTCTTACAATTCATTCATATGAAAGTTCAATATTAAGAATAGGAAAAAGAACGAAGAGTAAAATAATTGTAAAGCAGCCCATATCCATTATCGTGTTTCATATCTAGCGATTATTGGGACGAAATAACCTAACGTAATTTTATGCGATATACTCCATATTTTAATATTCCTAATTTCCCCTCTTGGCGAATGAGATTATTAATGACATGTTCTGATTATTACATAGAAAATAAAAAGTCAACATCCGTTAAGTCACCAGCCACTAATATATATCTTGCTTATTTAAAATATCTAATATCTTCATACTTAAAGAGTGGAATGTGCTAGAGTCCTTCGGACGTGGGAGTCATCCAGGATTAAACAAAATCAGCATTCTCACCATTCGGATGTCGTAGCGACGGCCAGGTTCATACGGCAGATCATCAATAACGTAAAACCCAATATATATATATATATATATATATATATATATATATATATATATATATATATATATATATATATATATATATATATGTATATATAAATACAATGTCCACTTTTATATTTACACACGCTCTATCTCTGATATTGAGCACTTTACCCCATAAATATAGCACACTTTAAGACTATATTTCTGCATATTCAGCTCCTGATCATCAGTAGAGCACTTTCGCTACATTTATAACACAACATGGACATAGAAAAATTTAGCCTCGACTACTCACTAAAAAACATACCCACCCCTTCCCCTTACATATATAAACTAAAATTATTTGAAAAACAGAAAGTTTCATAAAAAGAATGAGATGGAAAGCACATTTTTAAACCAAGATCTTCACAATAATAATAATACACTCAAGGAAAAATACGGGTTCAAAACAAAAAAATGTCCCCCGCAACAAAAAGAATTAGATGACTTCGAGAAGGACTTAACTGACCTAGTTAGAAACATAAAATTCCATAAAAATCAAGATGCATTCCAAAAAAGCTAAAAGAAGATATAGCTAAAATAAACAGTTCAGCAAATGTATTCATCGCAGCCGACAAAACAAGAAATTTATACAAACTAACCCCTCCCACGCACAATAAATTACTAAAGAACAACATAACCAAAACATACAAAAAGGCACCCAAAACAATAGAACACGATATAAATAAAGAAGCTAAAGCAATCGCTCAAAATTTAGACCTAGATGACCGAATAACTTGCATGAGCAAGACGCAAGCCTTTATCACACTAAAAGACCACAAGGAAAATTTCAAAACCAACCCTGCATGCAGACTCATAAACCCAGCCAAAAGCGAACTAGGTAAAATAAGTAAAACAATACTAGAAAGAATTAATTCTGAACTTAGGAAGAAGTTAGGAGTAAACCAGTGGAAAAACACAAAAACAACCATTGACTGGTTCAACAGCATAAATAACAAACAAAATTGCCACTTCCTACAATTAGACATAAAAGAATTTTACCCATCCATAACAGAACGTACACTAGATAAGGCCATCAACTTAGCTCAGGAACAAATAATAATAAAACCAAACGAAATCGACATCATTAAGCACTCCCGTAAATCATTATTATTTCACCATGAAGAAGCATGGATAAAGAAAGATGGGATATTTGACACTACAATGGGAAGCTTTGACGGTGCAGAGACATGCGAAATCGTAGGTATTTATTTACTACACGAAATAAGCAAAATAATAGATAGAAATGACACAGGGCTCTATAGAGATGACGGTCTCATAATCTTAAGAAACTGCAACAAACAAAAGACAGATAAAACTAGAAAAGCAATAATTAAAATCTTCAAAAATAACGGATTCGAGATAGATATAAAAACTAACCTAAACGAAGTAGATTTTCTAGATGTTACCTTCAACCTAAGAAAAGGCACACACAAACCATACAGAAAACCGAATGATAAACCACAGTACATACATATATACTCCAACCACCCGCCTTCTATAATCAAACAGATACCTAAATCGATTAACCGCAGGCTTTCCGACAATTCTTCCGATGAATCTATATTTAACAAAGCCAAGAAAGACTACGAAACAGCCCTAAAAGATAGCGGATTCCCAGCAACACTCACATACTCACCACAGAACACAAAAAAGACCAACAGAAAAAGAAATATCATATGGTTCACCGTACAGCAAAAACGTAAAAACAAACATAGGAAAAATATTCTTCAAGCTTTTACACAAACACTTCCCGGAATCAAGCACACTACACAAAATATTCAACAAAAACACAGTAAAAATCAGCTACAGTTGCACCGAGAACATGGCACAAATAATAAAAAAGCACAACAGAAAAATTATTAACAAACCACACGAACAAATTAAACCCACGTGCAACTGCAGAATAAAAAACGAATGTCCCTTAAACGGTAATTGTTTACAAAACAACGTAATCTACCAAGCTACGACAAAATCAGCAGATAATGAAGAAAAAGTATACATAGGAGTAACCGAAGGACCATGGAAACAAAGAAATTATGTACACAAAATGTCTTTCACAAATAGTAAATATGCGAACAGCACAATGCTTTCTAAGTATATCTGGGAAATAAAAAACAAAACACACACCACACCAAAAATATCCTGGAAAATAAGGAAAAAATTATCAGCCTACAACAACCTATCAAAAACTTGCAAACTTTGCTTGGAGGAAAAAATAGCTATCATTACCTTCCCAGATCAAAATAAATTATTAAATAAAAGATCCGAGCTAATGTCAAAATTCAGACATGAAAACAAATTTTTACTACGTAACTTAAAATAGAAAAATAATTAAATATATAAACAAACAACAATAAAATAAGCAAAATAAACTACTCCAAACAAATCACAAAACCACACCTGTTAGAATATGCGAAATAAAATCAAAACAAAAGAACGGACGAAAGTTATAACTGTTATACAAATAAAAATAATAAGCAAAACAATTTGACCCAAATAAATAAGCGAACAAGCGATTTCCGGTAAATGGCGGCCATTATAGACTACCAACAATAAGCTATATAAACAATTTTTTTTACTACGTTAACCAAAAACACCGATCAAAATAAAAGAATAAATAAATAAATATATAAGATAAAAAATAAAAATAAAAAAACAAACAAAAAAACAAGCAAAATAATTTGACATAAATAAATAAACAAATAAGCGACTTCCGGTAAAAGTACCCGCCAAAATATACTACCCATAATGCACCACTGACCCTTATATAAACAGCCGAGAAAAATAACAGCACTAGTCGCCTGACGATTGCACTAGCATGAAACAGACTGTCGCCTCTAAGTGCTGACTTCCATGTCCACTTTTATATTTACACACGCTCTATCTCTGATATTGAGCACTTTACCCCATAAATATAGCACACTTTAAGACTATATTTCTGCATATATATATATATATATATATATATATATATATATATATATATATATATATATATGTATGTATGTATATACAAGTTAAAGTGAGAATTACAATAAGGTTCTAGCGAGTTACATTTAGAGGCACATAATGCAGTTAACAGAGAAGGATATCCGTTAACCCTAGACTTGAAAAAGTTAACGTTGTAGTGATCAGGAAAACATCCACTAGGGAGTTGGTCCCACATAGCTCTGGGTCTCGGGAAGAATTTTTATATGGAACATTTCTCACGAATTGAATACGGTGGGAATGTGGGCTGTTTGCTGTAATGTGGGTGTCAATTCGGGTCTTAGCCGTGAAGGTTAGAACCGGCGGAACAAAGGAATGTATTCGTCCGAGCACTTTCAATGGAAGTAGCGATAGAACAGCCAGAAGCTTGCCACATCACATCTGTGAGAAAGAGCCTGATGGGTGAAAAATAATTTGTCACCCACAAGATCTCGGAGATGCTTTTAGACTGTATAGAGCCTGGAGAGAGAGTACTGGGAAGTTCTCTCTCACATTTGAAAACAGCGCGATATTTTAGGTATGATCTGGATCTTGTCATTATGGAGGATATCATGAGGTGTCAGCTACTTTTTGGCGGCATCCGAACATTTTCAGGGATTCGAACAATTTTCCAGCATCTTTTGCGATGTATGATAAGTATGAGTTTTACATGGGAGTTTAATCCCCAATAACCTCTCAAGTCATGGAGACTCCCGGAAGGGAGATCCATTCAACGAGACTAGCGATAGTTCGGCGATGTTGAAACTTAACTAGTCCAGTTTTCGAGGCGTTGAATGTAATCAGCCAGTTTTTCACTCACTGCGAAGTTAGTGCTAGATTGGATGTGAGATCATCTAGAATTTTTAGAGGTGCACACGTATATCGTCATATCATCGGCATGATTTTTGTATATTATAACATATATTAATTCATGTAAAGCAAAGAGAGTTGTGCCGAGAAGGGAAAACTTGACGACGCCTCCATAACTGCAGAAGCAAACCATTATGTTACATCTTGTAAAATCCCTTAGAAATGTCTAATGATATGGTTGTCGATGTGTGTTTGCCGTTAAGAGCCAAATCAATTCTGTGAGTAATGGTAGAGATGGATCAGGGCGATCGAAACAAGGACTGCTCGTAGTTCCAGAGGTTGTTCCGTTCTAGGTACTTGACGACCTTCATTTTTATTATAGCCCCCAAAAGACTACTGATAATACTGAGAAGACTGATGGGACTTTTTTCACAGGCTTGTGACGGATTTCTCCTTCAAGCAACGCTTAGTAACTTCGCTAGGATAATCCCGAGTTGATATTCTTCAACTTGAATATTGTCTGGAACACTGGCCTGTTTCCGATCAAGGATTTGATATTTTTCCTTTGACCAGTATTAGTATGTTTTTTTGCTCTCTTACCGCATTTCATGTCGTTTTGTTCTTTGATTTTCAACTCACAATACTAGTCAGACGTTACAACACACTAATTCCTGAAATCACCAGACTTGGAAAAATTAAACGCTATTCCAATCAACGATAATTGAAAAGCCAATACTCGAAAAATAGAAAAAGAAGAAACAATCCGTAAACATAGACAAGTATATCAACATATAATTAAATAATGTTATATTAGCTTTTGAAGTCTGAAAGCCTGTATAGTATTGAACAATATATTCTGAATTTATGTACGGAAACTAAAAAATATTCAATATTCCGCCTTTCATTTTTTTTTAATTATTTTAGTTTTATTCGATTTCTCTGTTTTGTCAGTTTTTATTCATTTCAAACTATTGCCGGTTTACACTTGATTTTATTTCATTATGATTCAGTATTAACTTAATTCTCTTTGAAATATGTCGTCCCCTATATTGCAAGTAATTCGTCTGCACACAAATCAAATAACTTTGCTCGGTGTCATACGGTGATATTAAATCATGTCAATAGCATTTTACTGTATCCTATTACATCCACTTAGCAGTCATTCAATCATCTCACAGTAATAGTTATTTATAAATATTTATATAAATCCATACATGGCACACATTTCGTAACAATATATCTTCAGATTGTGTCATGTAATATATTAAGAGTAATACAAATTATCGACAAATTTTTAAGTTTGAAAAATATTTAATCATATATCTATATATATGTAGAGAGATGAGGATGGATTTAAAATGTTGGATTCTTGTGTATTTTAGAATATATATATATATATATATATATATATATATATTGTGTTTTGAAAAATAAAATATATAAAAAAATTAAAACCTTCAGACACTGTGTTGTATGTTAATGGTCTTTCGTTTTTATTATTCCGGTTAGATTTCTCGGCTCGTTTTGGCCAACATGGCCATCATCAGGAGACAAAAATTCTACTCGTCAGTAGCAGTGAACTACAGAAATGAATGACTTGATGAAGAAAATGCACTTTTGTCTGTAGTTTTCATGTCTTTTTATTTTTTAAGATGAATTTTGGTCAGTCCTTGTGTTGGTCAAACAGTCTCTTTTAAGTTGTTATTTAAGATAAGGGCTGGATTGATTCATGCTGCTCCGAATTTCCGTGGTCATACATACAGACGTATATATATACATACATATACACATACTTCTTAACTTGTGTCGGGTTTCCGCGCGTGCCCTGAGTAGTCCCCTGCTTTTGTTAATATGTGTATATATATTTTTGTCCCAAAGACACCCGCATTTGAGCGTGTGTACATCCATGTGAATGTTTTGATCGCTGTGTTTGGCCATTACGTGCGCATGTTGTGTGTTTTTGCATGTGTGGCTATGATCGATTTGTTTCTGGTTTAAATTTGTTTATGGAGTTTTTTCTTGTATTTTTTGGTAAGAATAATTGTCTGTTTGATATTTTGGCATAATTTTAAATTTACCTTGTATAGATTCAAAGTTGAGTTGTGATATTAGTTAATTTCAAATGCTTGTAGTTGTTTTAGTTGCTTTTATGAATATTGATAATATTGACTGAAAGCAAACAAACGTTTACGATGAAAAATGAATTTTTAGAACAATTATTTGCTATTAAATTATTCTATTATTTTTACGTTATAATTTTTAAATATTTTAAAATTACTGCAAACGATGTTAAGTTTAGTCAATGGTGTTATTAAGTAGAAATTTTCAAAATTATGAAGAGAAGATTACGATTTAAAAAAGTGGTAATTGCAGAAAAAACACATTTCTGTCCATTAAAAACAAACAAGATGAATCCATTATGCAATATATTTACATATTAAGAGAAGTTAGCAGATTGATTGAAAGCATGGCTGATATATTTCATAAATATAAGATATTGGAACAATTGCAATTGATTAATTTTTCTGTAACTGCATGTGTGGAAATACACCTGCTGTAATTGATAAAAATATAATTCTACTGAGGACAATGTTGAAAAGTACAATATAAAAAGGAAACACCATAAATGCAATTATGTAAATATAAGCGTGAAATTGACAAGGAAATGTCCCCTCTTTTGAAAAAAAATAACATAACTGTCGAAGAAATATAATTTTCAGTCTGTGTGCAAAGTTTAAAAGAAAATAGTATAGAACAATAGAGAATTGATGACTTTTTCTATACAAAGACATTTGGAAAATTATTTTTTCGAAAAGATTAAATGAAATGGCATGACGTTTCCTATGCAAGTGGATACAATGAGTGGTGTAACACTGATTCCAATAAAGCTTTTTGGAAGAAATTGTTAAACTGAAATTATGAAAGAATTATCTGGAATTAAGACAATTGGATGTATCTTTGATATATAAAAACATAAATATTTGAATAGTTCAATGGAACGTTTCAAACCTGTGTCTGATTTCAAGTTATTTTAATTGTAGTAGTAGAACGTAAAAAACTAATGGACTACTACATATAGATCTGCTAAATTTGGATACGTCGAAATTAATCAGTAACGTAAAAACAGAAATAATTAAAACTGCATTTTTAAAGAGGTTAAAATGAGTATAAAATTCTTTCACTTGTTCGTAGACAAATACAATCTCTATTAACAATGTTTCGACTAATGAAAGACAACATTTCAAGTTGTCATAATATTTTAATGTCATAATATAAACTGGACATAACACGGTCATTATATTAAAGAGAGGGAAAAAAGCTTAATCAGTCGATTCTAACCAAGTAAGACCAAGATATGAAGAGGGAGATGTCATGATAAAAGACTTTGATATAGAAGAACGTATGAGCTTTCATATCAGGAAATTGCAATAGAAAACGACCCTATGGATAATAGAAGATGGCAACTTTAAATGTCTCAGAACAATCCACTATAACGTTTTCCTTTTATATAGTGTTTAAATAGATCATTCGTTTTAATTATAATTTTCTAATGAAAAATAGACCAACGATTAATATTATTAGAATTAATATAATCCCTTCAATAACTGACACGATTCAATTTAATTTACGTCAGTTTTCAAATTGTGAAAATAATTTGTTTTGACATTACCCTGGTAATGATGATTCCTGCTGTTATCATAATTGAACGAATATAAAAAAATAATTCTTCGGTTTAAAATATTCACTAAATGATACTGAGTTTGAAAATATAAATCTTTTTATTATAAAATTCATTACCAAATATTTTGAAATTCCTACATTCATTTCATAGTAACGATTTATTGTATACATGATTATATTTTGTTAATAATGCACATTATTCAAGATTAACTTTTTTGATTATAATTTAGTTACATTCGAATTTTGCTTTGTATCGCATACAAAATGCAGATATCTGATATTAGTAGTTTTCTTATAAGGAAACATTCAATATTCATTGATCGAGAATTTAGACTTGTCGTCCGTTGCTATTTTTTTTCTCTTAAACAATGAATTGAGCCTGAATAGTACATCTCGAAAGCGTTTGATAGGGTTTGTTGTACCGGTCATATTCACAAGTTTACGGTATTTCCGGTTTAATAATTTAACGATGCACATGACAACAATTCTCAACTTGACATCTATGCTGAACACCCAACCATTTAATGTTGTCTCGTCAGTGGGCATGATCTATTCCATAATGTGAAATTGGCAGCTGATCTGAAAAAAAAGACCTACACACTGTTATTAACTGGGGCCAGGATTGGTATTTTAACGCTCCAAAACGAATGTTTTTTTTTATATTAATCATCTGAAAAACTTCTTTCTGCCTCCCCTCAGAAATGCTGATGCTAACCTACAGGAGAGTAAATCCTTGTGCTTCTCGGTCTAACATTCTCGGCTGGCATGAAGTGGAAATAATATAATGATCCTTTGTTAGTTTTGCTGCTAACACTTTTGTTTACTGTGTCGTGCTAGACAAATTCACTCTACCGAATATATCTTACAAAATTATAGGTTTACCATTTGTATATGTTTTGAATATTACTGCCGTATATCGTCCACTATTTAGAGTTTTATAAGGAATCCCAAGAAGAACCATCAATATTATTGTTACTGACCTGGAGTCTTGGTGTCAGTCACTTTCTCACCGCTGTAAAGTGGTTTTCTTTCAATAAATTCATTCGTGCTAATTATTCGAAAACTCTTCGTTATGTACCTAAAAAATTTATGACTTTAAACAGAATAATAGAGTTGAATTGGCTAGATGAAACCCTAATTTCTATGTTAACAGTTTCTTTTCTCGCACTTCCCGATTGTGAAAATGACTTCCAACTCCATGTTTTCTGCCCAAATTTAATTATTAAAAATTTAAGTACAAAACCAATACTTAACTGCTGTCTTCTTGATTAATTTTCTATTGTTCTCGCTCCTGAATAATGTTTCTTTCTTATCCTTTCACACTCAGTAAGCATTTGTATCATAATAGCTTTACTGTTTGCTTGTGGTGAAATGATTAAGAAAATGTATTGAAGGGGGCTTCTTACTTGCCTTGTGTTTTTGGTAGATTGGAAAGTCAGCATTTTGTGTATGCTATTATTCTATTTTCGAATTATATGTGCTATCCATTTTTGATTCCTCAAGTGATGTGGATTCTCCTATCTGGCAGAATACGTTGTTGTGTTTCTGTAGCAGCAGCAGTGCTCAAGATTTGAAGAATAGTCTTCACCGATCCCCACAGAAAATGTGGCCATTCTTGTGTACAGCAGATATATAGTTATGAAAGATTTTGGCACCATTCATTTCATTCATATGACAGTGTCGAGCTAACGAGGTTATTAAGGAATATGTCTCGTTTTTTTAGTTAATATTTTCATTTTAAGCAGCTTGTGGTGTTCGATGAATCTACGCCTAGCACAATCTATTCTATATACAATTTCTTTATTTCCTATAATAAATTTGTTGTAACTGATCCATGCACCGATATATTTTATGTGTTTGGCATTTATTAATTTCAAATCCTGTTTTTCTTTCTATTAATGATCCATTGAACGCAACATTAATTCATTTCATTTTAGCCGTAAAGAAGCCAAGTTGAATAACTGATAACTGACGTTTCAGTTTTAGGGTAATCAAAATAACTGTTGTGGTGGGATCCACCTAATCTGCATAGGTGACTACCTACTATATAAATAAGGGTTGGTACCGGAAGACGAGGAGGACGAATCCCGAGATTTCGGTCTCTACGAAGCCCCAAGGCTAAGATCAAAGTGTAGTATCTGTTCGCAGATTACTCATTGAATGATCGCCTATGGGGCCGGGATTCCTTCTCCGATAAAGGCCGGCGGCAGGGATTCGTCCCTGCGCTGGTAGTATCGTGGCCACGTCTGACTAGCTATGACCAGCTTGGACAAGCTATGACCAGCTATGACTAGCTAAAGCCAAAGCACTGCGACCCGGGTGAAAACTCGCGTCCATTCCCCCTCCCTTCCCACGTTAAACTCCGACCTTGTGTCACAACCTGGCCGTGTGGGAGGTCAAGTGAATCCCGGAGGAATCACGAGATCCAACTAGAGACTCTGATCGACTGCGACTAGTCAACACATTCTCCAGGAACGTCTTCCCAGAAATATACAGAAATACTATATGTACTTATTGTGCACACTTTCTTGTTATAATACATTCTTGTTCTAAGTACATTTTGTGTTGCATTATTATTCCATGCAAATAGGCGAGATTCAACAATGAGTCAAGACTCAACAATGGCGACGAAGTAGAACGAACCATACGCCAAGTTTCAACAGTGGCCACAAAGTAGAACGAACCATACGCCAAGTTTCAACAATGGCAAAGAAGTAGAACGAACCATACGGAAAGAAGAAAGAATTAATAGTGAGAGTTTCAACAATTGGGACAAGTCATTGAAGAACCCAGGCTGAAAAAAAAAACTATTAATTCAAAGTCCAACGTTAACATAACGACGAAGGATTCTGAACTTCTGCATATGTAAAACTCGTTAAAAGACGACTAAGCATAAAGGAACGTTCACTCAGAAAAATTGAAAGGTGTCGTAAACGAATAACGGTAATTTTAAATTAAAAAATTATCTACAACGAGACACCCGCTAAAAAGAAAAATTGGCCGACTACAAAAACATGCATGGATTTAAAAGGAGCACAAATACACCGTGTCGACTTTGAAAGGTAACAAACTTTAAAAAATTATTTTTTTAAATTATTTGTTCAACAATATAGTGACGAATTACCTCTGATAAGAAAATCAGACGTTGTCATTGAAATACGCGAACAGGAGTCGAAAACGAAAAAAAAAAGTCCGACGCTCTCTGTTCACGAAAAAAAAAATACCAAAGTTGATTAGCACGGGCGTGAATGTAAAAGCAAGACATAAAATATAAAAGTCGTACGTTGTTTCGATTTTTTTGGTCAGCTTATATGATATTCGTGGATACACAAATTAAAAGTATATTCCTTGTTGCATGAACACTATCAGCTAAAAATGGAGGAACTATCCAAAGTCATATCTGAATTATTAAAATCCCAGCAGTTGAGTCAACAACGTCAGCAAGAACAACAGATAGCACAGCAAGAACAACTGATAGCGCTGCAAAAATATCAAGTTAAACAAGATGAAAGACAACAAAAATATCAAGAAAAACAAGATGAAAGACTTTTAGAAATTCAAAAGTTAACACTGGAGAAATTAAACAACTATCAGGCAAATGAGGGAAATTCTTCATATTCTAATAACACCATATTTAATTCGCTGGAAACTTTCAACTATGTGCCAGACGAAGAAAAAACGTTTGAAGCGTACTTTAAACGATATGAAGATATTTTCTACACAGACTGTGAAAACTGGTCGAATTCAAGAAAAGTCAGTCTATTACTAAGAAAGCTAGGTACAGCAGAACATAGCAAATTTGTAGATTTTATTCTACCGAGAAAAACCACTGAATTGGAATTTTCGGAAACAGTGAAATTGCTAAAAGAGCTGTTTGGAGCAAATATGTCGCTTTGGCATAAGCGATGGTTATGCATGAATGTCTCTAAATCCGACGATCAGGATTACTTAACATATGCATCTATAGTGAATAGACATTGTGACAATTTCAG
This sequence comes from Acanthosepion esculentum, assembly GCA_964036315.1. Lineage (NCBI taxonomy): Eukaryota > Metazoa > Mollusca > Cephalopoda > Sepiida > Sepiidae > Acanthosepion > Acanthosepion esculentum. Next base: position 149,464,279 of record OZ038478.1, on the reverse strand, counting down.
ATTGGCAGAGATTACGGTTGAAGAATTCAAGTGTTTAATTTTTGCTCAAGGACTGGTATCCAGTAAGAGTGCCGAAATAAGACCTAGAGTTTTGTCTAAACTCGAATCTGAACAAGGCCTTACCCTGCAAAAGTTAGCAGAGGAGTGTCAACGGGCCGTAAAGTTAAAGAAAGGGTCGCAAAAAATCTAAAAAGCTGGTATTGCTTATATTAAAAAAATAAAAAAGCAGTCAAAGTACCCATTAGAGAAAAATTGGAGAAAAAAGTCAGCGTATTTTAATAATAGACAAGAAAATAAAAAGAACGAAAATAAAAAAGTCCCACCATATAATTGCAGACGTTGTAACGAAAGACATTGGGAGATAAATTGCCCATATAGAAATAAGAAATGTTTCGTGTGCCAAAAGAATGGTCACAAAGGATCGTGTTGTAAAACGAAAAAATTCAAGAGCCGAATCAGACAAACAAATTCGAATATCAAATCAGATAGAGATTTGAGGAAATATGTGACGACTGAAATATTCAAAAAGAATATCAAATTTCAACTCGATTCGGGGTCAGATTTAACAATAATGAACGATAAAACATGGAAAATTTTAAAAAGGCCTACAATAATGAAGTCAACGAAACTCGCTCGAACGGTAACTGGAAAGCAAATTAACTTCGAAGGCGAGGTTGTACTTCCAATGAAAGTGAATGGGATCGTTAAAAAATAAAAGTTTTCATTCTGAGAAATGGAGAAAACTTGTTGGGTACAGATTTTATTGAAACATTCGAATTGTGGGATAAACCGTTAAACTCATTCTGCAGAAAAGGAGAAAGTAATACGCAATCAAGACAGGACATTAAAGATGAATTAAAGAAAAAGTTTCCGGAAACCTTCACACCTGGTCTTGGAAGATGTAACAAGTTTGAAGCTAAATTTGAATTAAAAGAAAATACTATGCCTATATTTAAAAAGAAACGTAACGTGCCTTTCACAAGTGTAGAGAAAGTTAACGAAGAACTTGATAGGTTGGAAAAAATGGGAATTATTTCAAAAGTAGAATCTAATTCATGGGCTGCGCCGATTGTGTGCATAAAATAAATCAAACCAAATCAGAGTCTGCGTTGATTTTTCGACAGGGTTGAACTCTGTAATGAAGGACTACCATTACTCGTTACCGAGTCATGAGGAGATTTTTAACAAGCTAAATGGCGGAGTGATTTTTTCAAAAATCGACTTATCAGATGCCTATCTCCAAATTCCCGTCGAAGAAGAATGTTCGAAGTTACTAGGGATACACACGCATAGGGGTTTATTCAAGTACAACAGGCTTCCTTTTGGTATTAAAGTGGCACCAGCCATTTTTCAACAAGCCATGGACGTCATGTTGAATGACTTAGACTTTGCGTGTGCCTACTTAGATGATATTATTGTAAGGAGTGCAAACGTCGACGAACATCGAGAGCACCTCAATCAAGTATTTAAAAAGATTCAGGACTTTGGATTTAAAGTCAAAGAATCAAAGTGCGAATTTGGGTTGGAGGAAATTAAACATTTAGGTCACATAATCAACAAAAATGGCAGATTTCCAGATCCGGAAACGTCCATTGCGATTAGAAACATGCCGACGCCCACTAACGTGGCGACACTACAGAGTTTTCTGGGGCTCGCGAACTATTATCAAGCATTCATTAAAGGAATGTACAATCTAAGAGCTCCGTTGAATGAACTACTGAAAAATACAAGGCATGGGAATGGACGGTAGAATGTCAAAAAGCCTTTGATGAAATTAAGAAAATGCTTACGTCCGACCTCTTTTTAACCCATTACAATCCTAAACTGGATATTGTAGTGGCAAGTGATGCTAGTTCATACGGGGTAGGAGCATGTATTCAACACATAATGCCAGATGGTTCTAGAAAACCGGTTGCGCATGCTTCGAGGGCATTACTCCCAGGAGAGCGAAGTTATTCACATATAGAAAAGGAGGCGCTGAGTATCATTTTTGCCATAACAAAATTTCATAGATACATCTACGGCAGACATTTCAGGTTAGAAACGGACCATAAACCTCTGATCACTATTTTTGGGTCAAAGAAAGGGTTACCCGTTTACACGGCAAATCGACTGTTAAGATGGGGAACCATTCTTCTCAATTATGATTTCCACATAAAGCACCTATCATCCAAAAATATAATTCATGCGGATACCTTATCAAGACTCGTACCGAATAAAGATGAAGGATTCGAAGAAACAATTATTGCAAATATCTGAGCAGATTATGAGGTGAAAAGCATGGTAAACAACATTGTAAGAGAGCTACCGGTTACATCAAATGAAATCAAAAAAGAATCTGAAAGCGATGATTTCATTTTAGGAATAAAAAGTAAAATGGTAGCAAATGACCAAAAAGTTCAGGAGATCTATTCAATTTGGACGGAATTTTACTATATGGTGAGAGAGTAGTAGTACCAAAAAAGTTGCAGAAAAGAATCCTACGGGACTTTCATATGGGTCACCCGGGGATTAATAGAACAAAAAGCTTAATGCGAAGCTTTGTATATTGGAAAGGAATGGATGTGGATATCGAAAACATGGTTCCTCGATGTAAAGGGTGTGCGTTAGCAGCTAAGGCACCACCTATAGTACACAAACCATGGCCAAAGACGGATCATCCGTGGGAAAGATTACACATTGATTTCGCTGGTCCAGTAGAAGATTATTACTACTTAATAGTAGTAGATAGCTTTACAAAATGGCCGGAAGTACTACGCTGCAAAAAGCCTACGTCCAATACCACAACAACGTTTTTGCATGAACTATTTGCACGGTTCGGTGTGCCAGAGGGTATTGTGAGTGACAATGGTACACAATTCACTTCTGACGATTTTAAGGAATTTTGTGAGTTATATCAAATTAACCACATAACGACGCCGCCGTATCATCCGAGATCCAATGGACTCGCAGAAAGATTTGTAGATACGTTAAAGCGCGCTCTGAAGAAAGCCTCAGGAGTTCCAACGGAAAAGGCGCTTCAGCAATTCCTACAAGTATACAGAATCACGCCTAACCAGAGAACACCATCAAACATGGCACCAGCTGAACTAATGTTCGCTAGTTAAGTCAGTGTTTGACAAGCTTTTGCCAGGAAGAAATAGAATAAAGAACACTATGTATACAGCTAGAAAAAGATACACCCCCGGAGAGAAGGTCTTTTTCAAGTGCTATAGAAAACATTGAGTTCTGGGAGCGAGGCATAGTGGACAAGAGAATCGGTGACCTGATTTACATAATAAAAGGGCCGAAGAATACTCATAAAAGGCACCAGAACCAACTCAAAAAATGCTACGTGCTAGAGCATGAAGAGAGTATACCGGATGAGGAGGAAGATCCCATTGATGTAATGTATGATACTTTTCAAGTAGAACCTCCGCAGAGTGCTCCTGAACCGAGAAGATCCGGTAGGAAACGAAAGTTCACGGACCCATTGGACGTGAATCCAAAACGAAAAAGATATTGAAAAAAAAAACAGATATACATATGAACTAGGCAAAGGGGATCTACAAAGAAATAACCATCATCATCCCATATAGAAGCCAGTTTGAAATCCAAAAGGATTCCAAGGCTTGGGAGGGGGGTGTTGAGGTGGGATCCACCTAATCTGCATAGGTGACTACCTACTATATAAATAATGGTTGGTACCGGAAGACGAGGAGGAGGAATCACGAGATCCAACTAGAGACTCTGATCGACTGCGACTAGTCAACACATTCTCCAGGAACGTCTTCCCAGAAATATACAGAAATACTATATGTACTTATTGTGTACACTTTCTTGTTATAATACATTCTTGTTCTAAGTACATTTTGTGTTGCCTTATTATTCCATGCAAATAGGCGAGATTCAACATTGAGCCAAGACTCAACAATAACAATAGTAAAAATATATGTGATGTTGACATCTGACTTACCTGAAAAAATATAATATTCATTGTTTGCATTTCTCGCTCCTTAATAATGTTTCCAAATTAAACACACATATCAGTATATATATATATATATATAATATAATAGCATCATCCACTTGCAAAAAAAGGCTAAAAATAATGGAAGCCTTACTAATAAAAATAAACAAACCAACACTTAATAATATTAAATTTGAACATGGACATAATATCTTGACCGTGTTTTGAAACAAAAAAATGAATCACTTTATAAAACATACACATAACAAACTATTTCTAATTCTAACAGTTGAAATATAATCCTTGATAATGGCTAAATGTAAAGCGCTCGGATAAAAATAACTTTCGGACAATTTTTATATAATTTATCCTCTGAAAAAAAAACTTTATTAGATCGCACGAGAAATTATATAAAAAACTAAATAAAAGCACCTTGTCAGTCATTTTTAATGAAATGTGCTTGAAAGAAGGATTGCTGCCTAAATACACAAATATATATATATATATATATATATATATATATATATATATATATATATATATATATATATATATATATATGCGTTGATTCGTGAACGAATTGCTTCAATAAAATATCTGATCAAAACTGATGTCTTATCGGGTTGGAAAGCTGTCACATTTGACCTGGGTTTTCATCCATCACAAACAGATAACATATGGAACGATGATAACCTGGGGAAATCGATCAAATGTACATGATTTGCTGATAAGTCTATAACCAAATGGTTAGAGAATACAATTGGAGTGCGCACAGAGATTCGTGAGCCAAGACCACATAGGAAAAAAGGTTGATTGAATTTAATATTGTCGTGGACCCGGAATAGGTCCGAAGGAAAACTCGAACTCAGTAATTCAGTGAAGACGTATTATTAAAAAAAGAACAAATACACAAGTGTTGCACGCCCGACCGACGGCTAAGTACAGTAGTCAACTCGTAAACAGCATTTACTGTCTCCCCAACGAAGGATAGATATGGCACAAGGCCGGTTTTAAAGTGGGGTATTCTCGCGCCCGTAGGATCGGCCAAAAATGTCCGTAGATACTGTAAAAACAGAATCGGGTTGGTCAACCTCCCCGAACGAGGCTCTGCCCTTCGGCGGAGCCTCGTCCGGGTTCCTCTCTGCTCAGAGGCAGAGAGTTCGACCGTTAACTCGTCAACTGTAGTCAACTCGTCAACGGTATTTACTGTCCTCCCCACGAGGGACAGATATGGCACAAGGCCGGGATTAAAGTGGGAGATTCCCGAGCCCGTAGGCTCGGCCAAAAAATGCCCGTAGATCCCGTATAAACGGGATCGGTTTGGTCAACCTCCCCGAACAAGGCTCTGCCCTTCGGCGGAACGTCGTCCGGGTTCCTCTCTGCTCAGAGGCAGAGAGTTCGACCATTAACTCCTCAACCGTAGTTAAGTTGTCAACTGTCTACAGTCATCTTGCGAGGCATTATATAGTCATAAGACGAGTCTATATTGTCCTTGAAGGTAGGTCCCCATAACACCCTCCTTCCCAAGTCTTTACCTCCGCAGGTGTTTCAATTATCATCTCCTTCATGGATTGATGACGAGAGGGTCCATGAACTTCCGCTTTTTTAGATCTTCGCGGTTCCGGACCTGCTTGGTGTATTGGAATGTCGAAGGTGTCGTAAATGGTATCCATAACCTGGGGAATACTGCTGCAGTCATTTCCTGGCATTCGGGTGTCCATTCCCAAACCTTATCTCTCTTTAAAAGCTCGTTCAGCGGGGCACGGAGGTTATGCATGTGTGGGATATACACGTGATAGTAGTTCGCTAATCCCAAAAATCTCAGTAGGTCTGTGACGTTTTCAAGAGCCGGCATGTCCTTAATTTCAATGGCCCTTTCTGGGTCCGGTCTCCTACCGTCTTTGTCTATGATATGACACAAATATTTAATTTCTTTCATGAAGATGTAACATTTGCTTTCCTTTATTTTGAAGCCATAGTTGTATATTCGTGAAAATACTTTGTGGACGTGTTCCCAGTGTTGTTCCAAGCAGTTACTTTTTATTAGTATGTCGTCTAGGTAAGCCGGTGAAAAATCAACTCCAACCTGCATAGTGTCCATAACCTGTTGAAAAATGACTGGTGCGATTTGACTCCAAATGCAAGCCTTTCAAACTTGTATAAACCTCTATGTGTATTTATACATAATAATTTTGAGCTTTCTTCCTCAACGGGTAACTGGAGATAAACTTCGCAGAGATCGATTTTTGAAAAGAACTTGCCTCCATTAAGTTTCGTAAAAACTTCTTCCGGGCTTGGAAGTGGGTAGTGATAATCTTCTAGTGCTGCGTTTAGTCCAGTAGAAAAAATCTGCGCATACGCGGATTTCCTTAGACATATTCTTTACATAAGCTACTGGTGCTGCCCACTGGCTATATTCCACTTTAGATAAAATGCCAGTCTCTACAAGTCTGTCTAATTCCTTGTCTATTTCCTCTAACGAGGCAAAAGGCACATTCCTTTTTTTCTTAAATATTGTTTGAGTGTTCTCTTTTAACTCAAATTTTGCTGACATCTTTTTGCATCTACCAAGGCCAGTCGAAAAGACCTCGGCGAAGGTTTCTTTTAATTTATCTGACTCGGTCGTCAGATTTTCTATTTTCTGACAAAAAGTATTTATTGGTAAATCCCACAGATTGAACTCCTCCATCCAATCTTTTCCCAATAGATTTTCTGTTCTTTTAAACCCGAACATTTTCAATTTTTTGGTTGTTCTGTTAAAAGTAACGTTCACGATAATTTCACCTTCAAATTATTTTTTTCCGGTCACCGACCTAGCTATTTTGTCGGTTTTTAGCATTGTTGGTTTATTTAATCTTTTCCAAATATGTTGGTTGATTATTGATATATCAGACCCGTAGTCTAACTGTAAACTGACATTTTCATTCAGTATTTCTACCTGCACTTACTTTCTTATATTTGTGAGGTCCAGTTCGTCTGTTTTTGCGGCTCTAATCCGGTTTTTTCCTCTTTTATTTGTTCAGCAATGTGAGCTCTTGTGCCCAACTTTATTATAAGTTAGACAGGTTTTAAACCGATATTGGCAGTCTTTAAACCAATAAAGTGCTCCACAATGGTAATATGGACAAGGCGGTAAATTTTTCGGTTTTTGATTGAGTTGACATTTTTTCTTAGGAGAGTGAAAATAATCTTTTTTGGATTGACTTGTTTTTGAAGGGGAGGAAAAATGTGGTTTCCAATGTATCTAGAATAATTTTTTACACTATATATTTTTGGCAGTTTTCGGCTATATTTTGTAAGGTTAAATTTGGTTCTCCCTATAACCTGCTTAGGACTCTCTTTCTAATTTCTTCATCTTTCGACGATACAAGACCTTGTCTAAATATTAGACATTTTAAATTGTCTGCAGTAAGTTCGGCTAATTTAAAATCGTCACAATATTTGTTAACTACCGATGCGAACGTCGATTAGTCTTCGCTGTCTGTCTTGGTTAGGTTTAAGCATTTCCACATTTGTGAAATAACGAGGTTTTTGGGCTGAATAATTCTGTAAGAAGATTTACCGCTTCAATGAAAGTTAAATCACTAGTTTTTCGAGGTAAACTGTAGTCCACGAATTTGCTATGATCAGTCGTCCCTAATTTCCGGAGCAGTAGGCGTAGGTTTTACTGTCTGTCCATTTTTCACAATCTACTTCGAATAGATACTCATACCTTCTGTAATATGACGCGAAGGATTTATCTTCGTCTGGCGAATAAGTGAAATTGTGAATTGCCCTCCAAATCGCGTTTTCTGAAAACGTAGTTTCGCTCTCGGTATATTGATCCTTAATCGACCCTGTTTGTAGAAGCAATTCTTCAAACCTATTCTTCTGTTCTATCATATGTCGCTGTAATTTTAATTGCACTTCTCCATATTTTCGCTGTTGTTCTTCGTATTTTTGCTGTAATTCTAATTGTTTTTCGTCGTTTCTTCGTTGTTGTTTTTCGTGTTTTTGCTGTAATTCTAATTGTTTTTCTTCGTTTCTTCGTGGTTGTTCAAACTGGAGTTTAACCAGTTCTAACATAGAAGATTTAAACTCTTCCATGTTTTACTCTTCAATATTACGCTTCTACGTAAGTTTACGTGTAACAAACCTTTGTATTTCTCGGAAGAGAGAAGAAGAAGAAAAAAAACAAATCACTTTGTTCTCACTTTAAAAGTGTTATTCACGTACACAGTTGATTTTTGGAAAACTGCGAAACGTAAGGTTTATACTTCGGAGCTGGAAACAAAATATTTTCCTTTCTTGTTAAGACAATGCCAGAACAAGGAAGATTAATTTTTTCTCTGCGAGAAAACAAATATAAATCACTTTTGGTTAGTAAGAAGAATAAATCAACTTACCATTTTTTTCTTTTTTTTATATGATTTCACGTGGAGTTTGTTAAATTCTTGTCACTAGTGTTGTAAACAAATTTTGTTTCTTTTATGGTTTTCTCGTGGAGTTCTTTGAAACCTCATCGCCAGTGTTGTGGACACTGGTAAAGAATTTTTTTTCATAGTTCTCCGTGGATTTCTTTAAATTCCCGTTGCCAGTGTTGTCGACCCTGAATAAGTCAGAAAGAAAACTCGAACTCAGTAATTAAGTGAAGACGTATTATTAAAAAAAAAGGAACAAATACAGAAGTGTTGCACGTCCGACTGACGGCTAAGTACAGTAGTCAACTGTCTACAGTCCTCTTGCGATGCATACTATAGTCATTATCTTAGTCTATTTTGTCTATGAAAGTAAGTCCTCATAACAAATATATATATATATATATATATATATATATATATATATATATATATATACGTGCAGAAATATAGTTTTAACGTGTGGTATATGTATGGGATAAAGTGGTCAATATCAGAGATAGAGTGTGTGTAAATATAAATAGAAAAGTGTATCTTGAAATCAACACTCAGGCGCGACAGGCTATAATCTTCTTTCAGTGTCATCGTCGCAGAGACTGTTAGGGATTCTTGGGGCAAATACCAGAACGCATGAAGACTGGTTTAACCAGAACGGTGAGAAGTTCAGGGAGACACTCCATGCGAAGAAGAAGAATTGCATGGAGTGGCAGAACGACTTATCTTCCGTTTCCAAACGTGAGAGATTCAAGATTTACCAGGCTAAAATGATTTTCCGAACTATGCATTATGCAGAGCTAGTGGTGACAGAACAAATCGGCTGAAGTTCAATACTACGCTGATACTCAAAATGCGAAGAAATTCGTCGGGTCTCTGAGAACTGTCTTCGGTCATTCTGCATCAGGCTGATCTCCTCTGCTCTTTCGGATGTCACAACCTTGATGAAGGACTAGGAAAGAACATTTCACTAACCTGCTCAACTGACCCTCATCGGTCAACGCGGAGGCACTGGACCAGATTCTTCAACAGCCGAGATAAATAAAACAATCCTTCGAACGAGCTCGGTCAGAACGGATTCTTGCCAAGATCTACAAGACTGAGAAGTGAAGACGATGCCGGGTGACGTCCGAGATGCACTGATTGCCCCTCTCTACAAGACCAAGTTTGTCAATGCCGAATGTTATAATTGCAGTGGCATTTCGCTTCTCCCCATCGCTGGAAAGGGTTGTGTTTTAGCTCCGGTACTATTCAACATCATCTTCGCCTGCATGCTGACCCACGTTGTCCAAGATCTGCAGCAGGAATTGAATTCACTATCGTTTGGACGGCTGAATCTTTGACCTTCCTCGCTTCATTGCCAAACAAAGAGCCTCCAAGATCTCCTCGTGCAAGTCATCTTTGCTGATCACTGTGCACTGGTAACCCTTGCAGAGTCCGATCTGCAGCTGATGCTAGAACGCTTCTCTGGCGCTTCCAAGCTCTTCGGCCTGACAATCAGTCTCGGCAAGTCTGGGGTGCTTCAGCAACTCATACCAAACACAGCATCGCAGCACCTATCATTGTCATCAATATCACAGAGCTTGCCAATGTTGAGCATTTCAAATAACTTGGAAGTACGATCTTTCGTCAGTGCACTCTGGACAAAGAAATTGATGCTACAATTACCAAAACAAGTCAGGCTTTAGGAAGACTTCGCAACAGAGTGCTCAGTCAACACAATATTTGGCAGACTATAAAGCTGAGAGTGTACGATGCCGTCCCATCGATATGGTTGTGAGTCTTGGACACTGTCCTGCAGACCCATCAAGAAGTTGGAGAACTGCCATATGCGAGCTCTTCGTTGCATACTCGGAATTCGCTGGCAGGACTGCATTACCAAACTTGAGGTCTTGGATCGTCCTTACTCCTCAAGCATTGAGTCCATGCTCATTGTCCCAAATCCGATTGGTGTGGCATGTTATCCGCATGTAGGAGCACCACGTGCCTAGACGTCTTCTGCACGGAGAGCTCCTGTGCGGAAAGAGAAACGAAGGACATCTATAGAAGAGGTACAAAGACACCATGAAATCAAATTCAACGGGTGCAAGCTCGAACAATCTTCTTAAATGGAGGAAAGTAAATGGCAATAATAACACACTATCTAATTCCACATGTTTGGAATGGCGCACATGCTTATCAGGACTGGATTGGTGCCATTTAGCAACTACAGGGGAATATGCTTACTTGAAGCTGTTGTTAAAGTTTTTGACAAAATCTTGCTCAATCGCTTCCAAAGTTACACCTGGGTATCAAACAGATAGTGTTACAATGGACATGACCTTCACATCTAGACAACTTGTAGAAAAGTGAATTGAAACAAGTCTTAGTTAACCTCACTACGGCATTTGACACTATGACTAGGAACAAATAGTGGACAACTGTTAGAATACTAAGTTGCAAACCTGAATTTGTCAGGCTGTTTAAAATAAAATGAAAGCCAGGGTGAAATTCAATGGTACTCTTTCTGAACCAATTTCATATGAGAATGGTTTGAATCAGGGCGATATACCAGCACACACTTTATTTTCCATCTTTTTTGTAGTGATGCTCACAAATGCTTTTAGAAATTGTAGTATTGCTGTTTATTTGCGTTTCCAAACTACAGGAAACAGAAAGGTGTTACAGAAAGTCTTTATAAGCTTCTTTATGCTGATGATGCCGACCTCGTGGCTCATACTGATGAAAACATGCAGACCAACATATTTATAGTCTGAATTGTACAGATTTATGTAAATTACCATAATCGAGTTGGGTTGATTCACAAATTTGCTAACATATTTATATTGCATAAATCTTTGGGATGTGTTTTATAACAAACATTAATCAAGTCAAATATCACATCTAGGAAGTTGATCATTATTGCATGGGAGGTAGTTTTGATGCATAGTTCATGATATTTTAAAAAATAATTAATTCTATTCTCAAGCGATCAGTCTTCTGTGGGTTATCTTTACGGTGTAAGATAACACAAGCAACTTTAAAAAGCGCAACGTTCTCGATATAGAAAAGAATTCTAATTCGCTGTAATAATAAAATTCCAAACAATTCGCATGTCTCAGCTGAATCAAATGCACCCATGTTTATACAAAATTCCTGGTTAGATTTCTTGGTCCATAGATGATCATTGTTAAATAGGATGGAATTCTATGCCTGCTTGACAATATTCCCCACACTATCGTAGATGGGCATAAGGTTTTTGCTAGATAAATGATAGACAATAAAAGATCTTCAGAGCTTAATAAAGTAAAAATACAGAGCTGTCCCATGTACTTACGTCTTCCTTGGCTAAGTATTATTAGTGACAGATTTGTTACTTTCCATACCAGTTCGACAATATTACTTTGCTGCTAGTAGACGTGTTGATTTCTCTGCTAACTCAGTCCTTCCATCGATGCGCAAAGACTTTCTTCCATCTCACCATAATAGTTCCCTGATTCATTTATTTAAATGTAGTTTTCGTATGCACTACATAGAAAGAAGGATGCTAAGTTTAAACAACATGTGTCTACAACAATCCAGAACTATCCTTATTCACCATCAGATGTTCTGCTAATTCATACAGGTCTTCCACGGCGGAACACCTCGTAAATAGCCGAAGATGTGCTTATAATTTCAGTGTGGATTCAGTTTCCATCTTGAGTAGGTCCCAAACAAATTACCACCTTAACATATTAGAATCCATATATTTTTTTTCAATGAAGACTTCAATCTGTAAACAAAAGGTTTTTTTCTTTGGCCTCCAATTGATTTCTACCTAATTTCTTCCTCGATTTCATTCCTTTTATTGCTAATATATACATATTTATTAACCTCAATTTAGTTCCGCACGTCGAGGCTCGAATACGGATAGCTAGCTCGATCTTCATTAGATCTTTTAATAATAACCATGTGTATTAGTATTAAAAAAATAAAATTGATCTATTTATGGCGTTTATTCATTTTTGTACGACTAATTATATATATATATATATATATATATATATATATATATATATATATATATATGTAATGAAATGGACAAAGTCCGAAAATTATTGAAAGATATTTTTTATTTTAAAAATTATTTTTATAGATACAAGTATTTAAGAAAATGGTCTGTGTATAATAAACAGTTACCGGCCTGAATGTCTGAGAAATCTTCATAGAAAATATTCGTCCTCCGACATGATTCGAACCTGTATCCTATACGTATACGGAACCGTCATATAGCCTGACTTGCCTTAACCGATTCGGACACTGAGCAGTTATGAATGTACGTGATATATATATATATATATATGTTTGTGTGTGTTTATGTGTGAAGAAGTATAGGTTTAATGTTTGTTATATTTACGGGATAAATTGCTCAATATCAGAGATGGAACGTATGTAAATATAAAAGTGAACATTGAAGTCAACACTCAGAGGAAACAGGCTGTATGATGCTAGACGCAATCCTCAGACAGCGAGTGTTGGATGTTCCTCGATAATTCATATATATGGGTGGTGGTGCATTGTGGCGGTTATTTTGGCGGGATTGGCTTCTTTATTTATTTACTTCGGTTAATTCATTTTACTTGTTTTTTAATTTTCTGTTATATATATATATTTATTTATTTATTCGGTTTTGTATGTTTTATTAACGTGGTAAAAATGGGGAGAGATTTGCTTAGGTAGCTTTTTATACTTATTTATGATTATTTTTATTAGTTCTAATGGTTATTTTAGCGTGAGCGATTTTTAATTTGTTCATTTATTTATTTTGGGTTAAGTTTTACTTGTTTTTTCTTATTTATTTGCGTATTTTTTTTATTTCATATTTTGTATATTTTTATATACTCTATTCGTTTTTCTACTCTTGAGTAACGTAGTAATTTGTTTATTGTTATATAGCAGTTATAGGTATTTCCTCGTCCAATACTTGCATTGATCTTTGAAGTCTCTTGTAACTGTTATTTTCGCGGTATTGGTGTGTTGATTTGTTTATTGTTTACTTTATTTATTTATTCGGATTGATTATTTATACTTTTATTTTATGTATTTATGTTTAATTACAGATAGCTTATCAATGTTACATATAGGATATAATTTTCAGATGATTTATATCTACATATCTCAGAAATGGAAGTTTATAGTAGAATAATAAAGAGTAAAATTCAATCGTGATTAGTTATACTTCTTAGATTAAGGCGAGGTATAATTGAAAGACAATTCAAAATCTACTGCTTGATTTGGAAATCGTCTAATATGACTGATACTGGTTGTATTTACAGTATCTTTTCATCGGAAGTTTAAAAGAGGAATGTACAAAATTTCCTCAGAAGAGTAATTTTTCTGCGATACTTAAATGCAATTAGAATAGAATACAGTGTACAGAGAAGTAACAATATATCCCTTATTTAATCGGAATCCCGAAATTTATATATATATATATATATATATATATATATATGTGTGTGTGTGTGTGTGTGTGTATTTAACCATACCAATTTTCTTTACGTAAATTATCAACTATATACAGTGGTATATATATATATATATATATATATATATATATATATATATATATATATATATATATATTGTTGCGGGACGGTCACGCAGGTGCTATCAACCCCGCAAACAGAAAAATTTATATTGGATAATACGATCGAAGCAAGGATAACAAAAGCGAGGGTTTTAAATCAAAGCCAAATTTTATTCAACAATTTGGCAAAAGTATGTACTATGTATGAGTAATCGATATGAAATCGAGGAGTGCCACTCGAAAGATCGTCTTGTTTCAGGGCAGCAGACCAGAGGTAGACAAGGCAGTGCTGAGGCAACCTGTTCGTCCTTAGGGTGACGGTCACCAGGGATGCAGCTTGGTAGTATCCAGAAGGACTATCGCATAAAACAAGTGGTCAGGTAGTCCTTAAAAGGACTATTGCATAAACATGTGGTCAGGTAGTCCTAAAAAGGACTATTGCATAACCATGTGGTTAGGTAGTCCTTAAAAGGACTATTGCATAAACATGTAGCTTGTTAGCCCTGAAAAGGGCTATCGCATAAGAATGTATGTGGGCTGCTGCTGCTGGGCTCGGACTGGTTGATTGCTGCTGCTGCTGCTGCTGCTGCTGCTGGGCTCGCCCTGGCTGATTGCTGCTGCTGCTGCTGCTGGGCTCGACCTGGCGGATTGCTGCTGCTGCTGCTGGGCTCGACCTGGCTGCTTGTGTTCGGCAGTGTGGGGAGCGTATCGCTCTGAAACCCGGATCCGAGATGATTTGGTGGAAAAATATCGGCAGTTTTTATGTCGGCCGGGGTCAGCATCGTAGCTTGGTCTTTTGTTTATTGACTAAAAATTACCTTCTACTTTTGAATGTACACATGGGTTTCATTTAGGTCCCATGTAATATGAATTAGTTTCTGGTCATTATTTTAGTTGTGTATGTGATGTTTCGTTTTGTTTTTGTAGTTTTGTGTTTTGATGTCTGAAAACGCTGAGTCACCTGAACTAAATGGCGTTCGTTCAGTTTTCCGTGGTGACGCTTTCAGGCGTTTGAGTAGCCGGCAGTAACTTCCGGCCGGGTGCGATAATATATATATATATATATATTTAACTATACCAATTTTCTTTACGTAAAATATCAAATACATACAGTGGTACATGCACACCCCATAGGCGATAAAATCTTATACTCCCGCCCAGACACCTACAACACATACATACACACACATACACACACACACACCTATATATATATATTTTTATATATATGTATATATATTTATATATATATATATATATACTTACATATATATATATATATATATATATATATATATATATATATATATATATATATACATACACACACCTAGAAAAACCGATTTCAAAACCCATGCTAAATTCCCTATAATTGAGAGAATGGAAAAGTTTAGAGAAGATAACATTAGAAAGATTTTAGGATTCCATGAAACTAAGTGGAGACGACGCTCGAAAAACATTGTCCAGCCGAGCCCAGCCATAAACTTAACAATATAGATAGTTTTAATATATAACCCTGCAAATCACAACCTACTCCCCCCCACACACGGATCTATCCACGTATACACATCACCTCATACTCACCCTTTGATGAGTCAAATGATAACACACACCCACCGCAGTATACACGCTCACACATACCCTACTCACTCCCTACCTAAGAACCAAATTACACACACACGCCCGCACACCTATCAGAGGCACCCATAAAACTATCAGACTGGCCAAAAGTTTCTCGGGCGGGATGTTTCTATCTTGCCCTCGTCTCAAATAACAACCCATAAGAGACCGTTTGACCAACACAAGGAATGTTGAAAAATTCATGCTAAAAAGATAAAAGACAAATGAAAACTACAGACAAAAGTCCATTCTCTCCATCAAGACTTCCTTCTAACTATACATACATGCGTACATCTACACCCATATACAGATATATATGTCTACATACATACCTAAATCTGCACACACACATATAAACACATTTACATATACATCTACCTACATATCCATAAGTCCATATATGCATATGTACACACACATATCTATATATCTACCTACATACATATATATGCATGTATATATGCGTATACTCATATATACACATACACACACACACACACACGCGCGCGCAAACACCCATATGAACGCACATATCAAAGGCTAATTAAATAATAATAATAATAATAAAATAAAATAATAATAATAATAAATAATATTTTAAAACCCCGCTGAGTGAGTATCGTGTATCTATCACTAACGATAGCATATATAACTAGGTGTATAACTATTATAATGCCATCTGATTTTGCAAATCAGTTATTAGGGGAAATGTTTACCTACATACCCACACATCTATCACCACATGAATAAAGAATAACCAAAATTACAAAAATTAGAAATACATGGCGCATCACATAAACATACACAATGATACATATAAGTAATAGTCATTACATGAATAAAGAATAACAAAAATTTAAAATACATAGCGCCTCACATATCCTTACTCTGTCCTGGACATTGAGTTCTACCTAGATCATATCCTCTTGGAATTATTTTTATACATATACGTATGTGTATATATAATTGCATATGTATGTGTATATTTACCACTAATATTGTCGATATATATATATATATATATATATATATATATATATATATATATATATATATATATATATATATATATATATATATATATATATATATATATGGTTTAAGTGTAGCGTCAATCGACATCTCCAGTTGCCCTGATCTATCCACTTCCCTTCTCCACATCCTTTCATTTTTCATTCCTATCTGCTCTCGCTCCGGATCTTCTGTGGCTCCATTGCCTTGATCGACCCACTGTCTTTCTCTTTCACTACAACCCCTCCCTTGCCACTCCTATCTGCTCATCCTCCAACCCTTCTTTAACCCCTTGCGTGATAGTAGCCTCCGGCCTTGCTTGGGGTGATATGATTAATATATATATATATATATATATATATATATATATATATATATATATATATATAAAAGTGAACATAGAAGTCAACACTTAGAGGGTCTAAGTGTTGCCTTCTATATTTACACACGCTCTATCTCTGATTTTGAGCACTTTATCCCATAAATATACCACATTTTAAGACTATATATATATATATACATATATATATATATATATATATATATATATATATATATATATATATATATATATATATTGGCTATCGCATGAATTTGTTGGCGGCCTCCGTATCTACTTTCAAAATATAGATGCGTTCAAAATTTAAGATTTTCTTCCGATTTATCCAACACTTAGCATCTACATAGTATATATTGACCACTTATGGGAGATGAAGTTAAGAATATTGTACAGGACACCTCTTTTATTAGTCATTGATAGCAATACGTCTCGTACCAATTTCCTGGTAAATAATATAAGTTTTAGTTAAAGGATAATTTCTCTTTTGACCGCCATATTCAATAGTAAATGTGCGGACAAGAATATATAACGTATAAACTTGCATCACAAAATTACTCTTTCCTGCCTGAGAGAACAAAAAGACCGCTGAAGGGGGAAATCATGGGAAAGGGTCATCGTAGCCTCAAAGATGTCGCCAACAGCATCGAAAAATCGCCACATGCGATGTAGAAAGACTCTGAACGATGTAGCCCATAAAAAAGAGTTGTAAGAAGGCCTTGATTTCAGAGGTCAACAGAAACAGGGGTATGAACTGGCTGAGAGAATTCTAGTGCAAAGTTTATGAATTTTTGTCAGTTTGAAATTTGGTCAGATGAAAGTAAATTCTGCCAACATTCGAATTCGAGACAGGTTTATGTTTGGATAAATCAGAATAAGAATTGGAACACTGAATATCTGCAGGCAACAGTGAAACATGGAGGGATTTGAGTAACGGTGTGGGGGGTTGTCTGGTTTGGAGGGAAACCTGAGCTGAGTCTTCTTGATGAGCGGTTGAGTGGTCCAAATTCTGTCAAATGTCAGAAAGAACGACTCCCACTATTTGAAACCAATCAAAATGTCAAGAATGTCTACCTATTTTCAAGAAAATGGTGTGTCATGTCATACGGGCAAATTATCAAAGCCCTGGAAATAAGCACACGCAATCTAGTCACTGCCACGGGCAGCCAAATGTCCTGAAATCAGTCCAATAGAGCACGTTTGGGAGCACCTTGACCGAATAATTCGAGAGCGTACCACCGAAATCACGTCAATGGCAAACCATAATGAAACATTGCGAAAAGATTGGTGAAAAATGGAGCAGACGATTGTTGATAACTTGATCAAATCCAATGAAAATCGAATCCAAGGACTGAAATTAATAACTGGAGGACCTACACCATACTAGTTCCAAATAATGTTTACTAATGCTTAGTTAGGATTACGTAATTAAATTTAGAAATGTGATGTAGTTTATTTCTTCTGGCCAAAAGATTTTCTTAGTCCACTGTAGAAATATTTCGCAATAAAATATTTTCCGGATATAATTATATTTACCTGAACATTATATCATTTGAGTCTTAAAATACAATATTTATCCTAAAAATAATGATCATGTTGTTTGGCGGGGTTGTGTTGGAGTGTCTTCCTAAGACATTCCAACATAAATTTATATAAATAAAACCAAAAGCTACAGGAAAATGTTTGCCACAATATCCATACATGTGTTATATATTTTATTATTTTAAATAGTATCACTTTCGTTGTTTTAATTTATTTCGTAAACTCCACTCCTGCGTTAATTACAAATTGTTTAAAAGATTATTCATTGTTTCATGGTCTACCTTCCTTGAATATATCAATTTCTCATTCACATCATTTTAATGAATACATTTGTATTTGGGTAATATTTAACATATCACTTCTAACATTTTTGTAATGTCTGATTTTATTTAGCAAATTATTTTTCTGAAATTATTTAAAAATATGTTCAATGTAAATAAGGTGGCATATATATATATATATATATATATATATATATATATATATATATATCCGATGCGATGAGAACGAAAGTAATATATAAATTCTAACGTTCGCAGCGTTAATTCAAAAAAGAGCTTGATACAGATAGTAGAGCGATAATTATTTATTTATTATAATTTTATCATATACACAATACCATTTTACTCACTACAAAGATGCAACTTGGTTTCATTCTTCCGATGATAAGCTTCGGTCAAAGTTTGACCGATGCTTATCATCGGAAGAATGTCCACACTCCATTCAACATCAACTACCCGACCCATCCAACACCAAACTGCTGTCAACAACAACTATCGTTTCACTTAGATACTTTTGTTAAGTACATTTTTCTTCTCAAAAAATAGAAAAAGGAAGTGACGTTTTACACCCGGGCTTGCCTAAAAACCGGATCGTACATAACCATTTCCGACCCTCACCCGTAGATGTGCAGTTAAAATGCACTGAAACCAAGTTGCATCTTTGTTGTGAGTAAAATGGTTTTGTCTATATGATAAAATTATATTATATATATATATATATATATATATATATATATATATATATATATATATATATATATATATATATGCGTGTGTGTATGTATGTATGGTGGTTGCCAACCCGTGGGCGAGTACGGCCATTACAACATAAATTTTTGTGTAATATCTACTGATGTGCGGAAAGGATGTGGCTCTTTACCCCAGCAAATGACTTGCATAATCTAGCAATAACAGGACACTTAAAAGGTGACAGAGCGTGTGTTAAATTATCAAGCTATTTAAAATGTTGCATGAAACTGCTTCTGGACCCGTGTGTCTTACCGGAAATATGACATACACCTTGCTGGATACCGACGGCTTTATGGTTAGTTGCCACCCTCCGTAGTTGCGCTCTCAAGTGATTCCTTAGACTAGTTATCGACAAACACACTCTACCACACGGATCGAGCTGCCTTCTGGTGTTTTCAGGAAGTTCAACGAGGAAACCTTTTATACCCATCTCTTTTAAGACTTGCGTACCTCCTCTTCTCCTCCTCAAAGTGACACGTTCCACTCCAAGCAGCCTCATTGCAATCATTGCAATTAGATGCACATTCTCCTCACTGTCACAAGGAAAGTTGCATTTCTTCAGCGCATCCTTCATGCAGTCCTTAAAGCGCGTCTTAGGTTTCCTTTTCGAAGCTGAGCATGCAAGAATTTCTTTAGAATACGGTTGGCATCCATTTTGCATGGTATCCCATCCACCTAAGTTGATGTTTTAGTATCACGGACTCAGTAGTGTCAAAGCCGCTCCTACATCACAAACAGACATTTGACAAATAGTGCCAAGGATACAACGTAAGCAGTACTGGTTGAATCTCTCAAGAATTTTCATTTGTCTGCGGTAAACCACCCATGCTGGCAAGCATAAAGAAGGGATGTAAGCACGCACGCACGATAGACCTTTAACTTTATACTCACCGAAATTCCGTGCTGAGACCGCAGACGTTTATTCACTATTTCCAAATGCGTCGCTAGCTTTTTGTATGTTGTTTGAAAGGACCACATCAAGGTCACAAAACACACTCAACGTCTTCCCAAGATACACAAACGCGCAAACAGACTTCAGCTTTTCACCATAGACAAACGCTTGGCTCAAGATATGGCTTCCTTGGCTGTTACAAGTCTACTGTCTATTTCGAATAGTCACTCCCAGCGGAGTGCATGCTTTAGAAAAAGCATCCATGAGATGCTGCATATCTCCTTCCAAGTAAGCCACCAGATCGCAGTCATCAGCATATAGCAAATCCCTGATCATCGACAAGTGAACCTTCGACCTTGCATCAAAACTCCTGATTTTAAACAATCTTCCTGTTGAACGACAGCGAATGTAAATACCAAGGTTACAGTTATTAAAGGCCTGTTCAAAAACGATAGAGAAGTACAGAGCAAATAGGGTTGGAGTTGGAATGTCGCATCCATTTTCAACTCTCACCTGCTCAGAGAGCTTTTTGCCAACATTAACCGATGTCTTCATATCAGGATGAAACAAGCGAAGAATGGAAACAACATTTTCGTGACCTCCCAACTTCCCTAAAATAGTCCACAAAGCATTTCTGTTTACGGTGTCAAATGCCTTTGTTAAGTCAACAGATACCTGGTAAAGATCCATATTCTGTTCGATACATTTTCTTACAGTTGTCTGGCTGTGAAGATCATATCTTATATATCTTCACTTTTAGGCCTTCCTGTTCTTCTCTCGTCTGGTACCCCTCTGTGTGTGTGTGTGTGTGTGTGTGTGTGTGTGTGTGTGTGTGTGTGTGTGTGTGTGTATGTGTGTGTGTATGTATATATATATGAATTATATATATATATGTATATATATATATATATATGTCTATATATGTATGTGTATATATTTATATAATTTATATATACATATATATATATATATGTATATGTGTGTGTATTAAACACTAATATTATATATATATATATATATATATATATATATATATATATATATATATATATATATATATATATATATATATATATAAGAAAATAATGGCATATATCGTAGGTTTCTTTGATTGGCTGCAACTTTCACACAGATATAACCATTAGATCGCGTAGATTTTTTTAAATGCCGACGGCGCGATATCTGAAATACACTGCATGTTAACAATTAAGATATATGACGGATATCTGTGCAGAATATTCAATAAAAATCATACAGGTATTAGAAATATGCTGAATGTGGCATGAATAAAAATCGATCGATTTATTCTGGAAGCTAAATCCATGTATATTAATACCACTGAATACTTTTCGACGATTTTTATGTAGCTTCACATTGTGCATCTGCTTAATCAAGTTCTGTCTTGAACTCAACATAAAGAAGTATATTCTTGTACTGAATCATTTACAAATGCGTAATAAAATATTATTAATATATATCCAAATAATGACGTAATTTATTTTAAATGAATGCTATTATTTTAATTATTTCTCATTACATATGCAGACAGGGTTTCCATTACTCTGTATATTTATCTCCGGAGATAATTTGATGCCTAGTGTGTGTGTGTGTGTGTGTGTGTGTGTGTGTGTGTGTGTGTGTGTGTGTGTGTATGTGTGTGTTTGTGTGTCTGAAAGAGAGATAAATCTTTATCTATCACACAACACACAGACACAGACACACACTAGGCATCAGATTATCTCCGGGGATAAATATAGCCATATATATGGTCAACATCCAGTCTCAAAGGTGCAGTTCTGGAAAAGGTATATATCCCAGGTTACATGGAACTCTGACTACCAACGACATTCAAAGGAAGTATGCAATCCGTTATATTTGGGGCCGACTTGACTGCAGTAGTTGCCAGAATACTGTCATTGTTGACAGCCAACTGCCTTCGGGGATCCACTCGGGGTTATCTGTCTGGATTGTCTTCCATAAATTTTTCAGTGTTATGATAAACAAGTCACCCGAGTTTTAAAGTCAGGCCTTTCCTTCCTCGAGATTGACTGACATCCTCAGCTGTCGTGCTTCGTCTGCACGAAACGCATATATAAAAAGAATGATGTGATTTGTATTTATTTATCCAACAGATTCTATTACGTAAACGTTATTTTAGTCTATATAGGTATTTGAATAAACGCTGTTTATTTATTAAAGAGTATATTTATTTTAAATAAATCATACATCATTTTCTTTTGAAATTGATTTGTTTACGCTAGGACAGGAAACGGGGCAGTTATTTTATTTCAAGAGTAAGGATAAATCTGTAGCTATTTTTTTTAAGCGTATCACCCCAAGCAAGGCTGGAGGCCACTATCACGCAAGGGGTTATAGAAGGGTTGGAGGAAGAGCAGATAGGAGTGGTAAAGGAGATGATGTGGAGAAAGAAAAAGACAGTGGATCGATCAAGGCAAGAGGGTTACAGAAGATTTGGAGCGAGAGCAGATAGGAATGAAACGTGAAAGGATGTGGAGAAGGGAAGTGGATAGATCAAGGCAACTGGAGATGTCGATTGACGTTACACTTAAATAGTTGGAGATTGTATTTGTCAGGGAAACAGTAATAGGGAAGGGAGTTCCACAGGCGAGATGTGCGAGACATGAAGCTATTGGAGTAGAAGAGACGTCTACATCTAACAATTTCAACGGTGAAGGGGTGGGAACGGGATGCCAGCCTCGTAGGACGCTTAAATTCATGAGGCCTCGTGACAAGCGAAAGCAGCTCCTCGGAGCAATTACCGTGAAAGTATTTGTAAAAAAGACAGAGCGAGGCAACATCGCGTCTGTGAGAGAGCGACTGCAAACGAGATGCCTGATCAGGACCAATCACATTGCATATCCGTCTCTGGATCTTATCAAGAACCCTGAGGCAAACAGCAGGGGCTCCAGACCATATATGGCAGCAATACTCCATGCAAGGGCGAATGGTCGATTTATAAACTTGGAGGATCGATTCCGGGGAGAAAAGTTAAGGAACTATTCAAATTTGCTGAGCAGAGAGATCTGAAACACGTCAAATCTAATGATGGTTTCTTCTAGCAGGACTCATGTTTGTATCCTGAGCACATAGATTTCATTAATAAGATTACTCAAATATCCACGCCGCTAGAAGACATCAAACAAATATACTCTTTAATGAGTAAATGGAGCGTCTACTCGGATATGGGGATCCACTAAAAATAAGGCTCTAGTAAAATATAAAATAATAATAATAATAATAATAATAATAATAATAATAATAATATACTGGCCATTATCTTAATCCCTGGCTCATAAGCGTAGAGAGTTCGTCTTCAACAAGAAGTGCATGTTGGCATTTAAACTAATGTGATATTTATAGTTCAGTTTCAACTCTGAATGGCATGTACGTTGTTCCTGGACTTCTTGAATGTTACTTATTAGTCTTTTTTATTTTTGTCTATTTGTTTTTTTTTAGTTTGTTTTTCTTCTTCTTTGTGTGTGTGTGTGTGTGTGTGTGTTTGTGTGTGTGTGTGTGTGTGTGTGTGTGTGTGTGTGTGTGTGTGTGTGTGTGTGTGTGTGTGTCTGTGTGTTTTAATAGTAGTAGATAGGCTTTCACATCTGGCAAATTTAACCTGGCCGTTGATCTCGCATCAGATCTCCAATCTCTGGTTGACTGGGGCATGAAATGGCTTGTAAACTTTGATGCCACTAAAACAAAACTGCTCTTAATGCACAACACAGATAACCCTCCCTGCCAGCTATCAGCATATGTGATGCTCTGTTCCATGAGAGCGTCTCTCTGTACCTCGTTTGTCTCACGTTTTTCACTGACCTGAGGTGGAACAAAATACATTGACTCAATAGCTTCATACACCGCACGGACAGCTTCTTCTCATTGTCGCGCCAGAAGGTTTCTCTCGCTTGAATCCACCCTTCAAATCTACAAATAAACAATTCTTCCAAAGACAGATATGCAATGTTATAGGTTATGATCTGGCATCTACTATAAAGTCAAATTCTCACAGACGTGATGTAAATCCGCACTCTTTTCTACAAATGTTGTCATGGCAACTGCTCTGACGATCCACTTTCACTGGTACCCCAACTTCATGAATTGAAGCATGATACTAGGTTGTCGCCTCGGTCCCATCCTTTCACCGTCGAAACATTTAAATATAACCGCCTCTTATTCTCCAACCGCTTCTTTTCTCGCACTTCCCGACAGTGGAAATCCTTTTCTCTTACTTGTTTCCCTGATAGCTATAATCTTCAAATATTCAAATGTAATATCCGTCGACATCTTCTGACACCTTGATCCTAATCCCAGTCCTTCTCTATATCCTTTCTTCAAACATACCTCTTTAACACTTGCTGTCACTGTCTGTAACCCCTTGCCTGTTTGTGGCACTCTCGCCTTGCTTGCGGTGAAATGCTATATATATATATATATATATATATATATATATATATATATATATATATATATATATATGTATACTAGCAGCATGGCCCGGCGTTGCCCGTGCTTGATTAAAAAATCGTAAAAAATACACCAATCGCTATCACTTAAAATGTTTTTGCGCTTCCTTTCCTTTAAAGGAGTGCCCTTTGCCGTGCTGATGTTGCTAGATGCCTTACTTCTTGCCTATCTCACACTGCCAATTTTTTCTAAGCTCTATACTAAACATTAAATATGTTACGAAAAAAAAACTAAACAAAATGAACACAAAACTATCAGCTTCAAAAAAGGACTCGTAACAGGAAAAACCGATACTTTTTCACACCCAACCCACTTCTGCGGAATCGGAATCAACCTTGAGTTTAAGCAAGCGAATGAGCCAATTGGAGTCAAGTGCCATGCAGATTTAAATTTTTCCCACTTGAGACGAATTCAGATATTGATTGTTTTTTGCATGCTAGCATGCTACTTAACATTCGTGTCAGTCAGCTGTTGGCTCTTACGCTGGCCAATAGAATCTTCCTACCTATTTGTGACAGCCAGCTATAGGCTCTCACTCTGGGCAGTAGAAAATGTCCGCAAACTACATGAAAACTGCTGTAGAAGCATGAAAAAATCGATTATTTCTACTATCGATGGGAGTTGGGAAATGTAATGTCAGTCTTGGCCTTCCCGCTAACTAGAAGCATGTGCATGTAAATCTTGGTGCAAATCCGTCGAAAATAGCGGCAGTGCATTCGTTACACATACACATCCTGCCTTATATATATATATATATATATATATATATATATATATATATATATATATATATATATTTGTCATCCATAGACAGACTGTTTCGCTGTTTCACAGCTCATCAGTGTGGCTAGACGTCCGGGTGCCTCTAGCTAGGATCGAAACACGACTGAATTGGCGTCAGTCGGAACCTCTACCACGAAGCCGTCGGCGCACGGCAGGGATGAAGGTGAATTTTATTTTTAGATTTAGAGAAACACACAGTGACTGACAGTGACTCAATTCTGCCGAAGAGTCGTGCTATATTAGCTTTAATAGTCACTGTTTACAAATGCACCCCTCACACCCAAAGTGCTCAACCGAAATTAATTTTTCAGGAGACAATATTTTTGTCATCCACAGAAAGACTGTTTCGCTGTTTCACAGTTCATCAGTGTGGGTAGACGTCCGGTTGCCTCTAGCTAGGATATATATATATATATATATATATATATATATATATATATATATATATATGCATAAACACACGCACAATGCTGAATAACAGATTTTGATACATACCTCGTTTGGTATTTCAGATTTTAATTGTATATGGGTAATGAGAACTGATGTTAATTAATATCTAACGTAGGATCGCATGTTGTAAACAGTCGTCATGCCTTTGCACATCTTCTAAGTGGGGACAGTGTATATGGTACACGCTATCTCCGACAGGCTTTAGCTCATGTACTCAAGTAAACCTGCCCCTTTAAGAGCATTCGCATTTGGATCTAGCCACTATACTTGTTTTTCTTCTTGCAGCCTTTCAAACGGAACCATGTTATCACCGAGTGGGAATCGTCTGATGCTTTGCGTGAATTTGATACCATTGTTTTGTGCTGATTCCTCTGTAGTAGAGCTAGTGAGTGTGCGCGCAACGCACACACACACATATGCAATTAATTACAATGTTTCTCATAAAATAGAAATTATAGCACATATTAAGTTGTTTATTCCCAATAATAATCTACTGTGGCAAAGGGAACTGAAAAGACATTGCTGCAGACCTAATCAATCGGAAGTCCAACGCTGGAGCTACAAGGTAGACTGATTTTCCAAGGTGTAGACTTTACATTCTTAGTTCATTGTATTTGAAGTATAAATCGTGAGTGAAGGCCCAAGTGTAAATCGTATCAGTGGAAACAGGCTGGTTCATTAAGAGTTAACCAAAACGTGATACTCCTAGAAATGTAGATCGGAATAAAACTAACAACTCCTCATATTGAATGTACTCACTCTAAGCTTTCCTGAGGGTTACCGGGATCAGCAGACATATCAAGATGGCAAAATCTTACGACTAAATCATTGATTCCTTAACAATGAAGATATAAGTATACTAATCCATATATATATATATATATATATATATATATATATATATATATATATATATACTACACGTATAGATACTTGCGTATATTGAAAACAATCAGTAATGCTCGAAATTTTCCGATACTTAACTTATAATTTCATGTACTCCATTTAAATAAACCTAAATGATATCGAACGATATTCGATAGCATTACTAACCTCAGACAAAAACCCAGAAAAGTACTACACTGTATGATCTAGCTCTTAAAATCTCTGTAAACAAGGGATTGTTGAAACATACATTTACAGCATATACTAGAATATAATGCGAGTTTATGAGAGTAAGATGCCCCCATAGAAAAGAACATGACTAAAGACTGTGTTTACGCCATCCCCTGGAGTTTTTGGAAATAAATAAAAAGAGTAAACAGGCCGCCTCCTTAAGGTATGGCTTCAAGAATACCAGAAAGCTGCAACACGAGTGGAAGTGGAAAAATCAGGATTGTCTCAACACATATGGAGAGAAAATATCTTGCCACATCACCTGTAAAATAGGACCTTGCGGCTAATTTCGTGCCGTTGTTATATTTGAACATCTAGATAACAAAAATGAAAACTCAGGAAAATTGCTATGAAAATATGCATAGAAAATTATACATTACAGCGACGGTAAATTGACTGAATTGGTCGGTAATGAATTTGGTATTTTCAGATTTTATTATATATTTTAATTCTTTTTGTTTTCTTTTGTTTTGGGGCAATATATTACTTGTATTTTGCTTTAAATTGTATTATGTATGCAATGCTTTTTCGCAATTTATTACTCATATGTTGAATTTAAATATACCTTCCAATTAGATATACAATTACTTTTTTTATTTTACAGGTAAACCATCTGGATAAAATCTTAAACCCGCTGTCAGAATAATGTTTCTCAGGTATATTTTAAAATATTTCTATATTATAATTAATCAAATTAATTTTATATCTAAATGTTGTCAATTTGTAAGCAGTGTAACGTAATACTTATTTACACCATCTTTTTCGGTTTTAGAATATGATTTGTTATATGATATTCTATCATATGAATCTGGTTTCTTAATATCGAAAATTTGTTACATTGATGATTACTTGCATGGAAACCTCGTTAGTTTGTTTCTAAATTGCCAAAATGCTTATGGAACAGTAATATCGGTAAAGAATATCTTAATCATCTGTTCTCAGAATTCAATATTTAACCAAGCATAAACCAAAGAATTTTACCGTCGTCTAGTATCAAGTTAAAGAGATTAAGTCGATACTTCTACTATGTAAGGTGAAACTTGATTTTATAATTGTCAAACCTTCAGTAGTCAAATGAAATTTCAACTGATAATTATCACTGACGAAATTTTTAAATCGAACTGCGAAAAATATTAATTTTATGCATTAACGTAATTTAGCCATTTTTTAAATTATAAATTTCCCCCGACGTGCTTTAAAGGAACAAACATTCACAGAAGTTGTTTATTCATGTACCATTTGGAAAATTTTGTTTAGGGATTGTTAAATATGTCCAACGTAGTCCTAATGTAGAAATCCAAAGTAATAAGTAATTTGTTCAATGAAACAGCACCAATATCTAGTAGCGGCTGTTCAGTAATTCTTAAGGTTTTCCATATCAGAGGTTGGCAGTGAATATTCGGAGAGAGTAGGAAAGCCTAGTTCTTCAGGTCTTTCATCTGACAGGTTAACAGTGGATATTCCGAGAGAAAACAAAATGGTCGCCTTTATACATGCCTGATTGAATATTCTGAGTCTTTTGATTGGTTATCGTTCTATTGATAGACTATAAAATGAGTCAGCTCATTTTGGTTGGCTCACTAGTACACACCATGTTCACAAAAACTTTAACAGGGATAATTTATTTATATTGGGTCTTTGAACTCTAACGAATGCTCCCCTGTCATTTATTCTTGAAGAAGCCTAAATATGAATTAGGCACGAAAACGATTAGAAATTTTCGGTGTATCGAGACACATTTATGAGATTGCTTTCTTTAAAAGAAAATGTCTAATGATAGACGTCTGCAAATTGCATTGACGAATAGTTTAATTTAATTAAATAAACACGGCCTCATCAAAATATTATGATTGGTATGTTGTTCGATGACAAATAAACAACATTAGTTATGTTTGTTCCCGGTAGGAAAGACTAGGCAAATAGTCAAATTTTTCCTTGTAGCTAATCACTCGCCAATTTATTCTGCAGCAGTGTTGATTTAACACCTTCTTATTAGCGCACTTCCTAGAATAGAGACGCTAATAGAAAAGAAAATAACCCCGTTTCAGAGCGTTCGTATCGGCACCCATTAAAGTGGGCCGTGACTTTCTTTAAAAACCCCTTGCAAAAAATAAAAAAAATATGCTAAGAAACAATTAGAGAAATACCTAATACCGTAATTCCCCATGTATAATACGCATTTTTTTTCTAAAAGTAAAAAGCACAATCAGGGATGCGTATTATGCACAGTTACAAAAAATATTCAAAATATTGCCGTAAAAGAAAATAAGAATTATCATAAAACTAAATTATAATAATAATATTCTATGTTTAAACCATTTTTAAATAAGAGTAGGAAACGCTGTCCGTAATAAAATTGGAGACGTACAATTTATAGGGTTTGATGACTAGACAAGGGGTGGGTCGAAGGATTTTCCCACACTTTCAGCACAATTTTAGGTGTGCGTATTATGGATGAAGGCGTTTATACATGAGGAATTACGGGAACTGTTTCGGAAGAGTTAAAACGTGTATATAGATTTATTTTGATATTTCCGAAACTGCTATTTTTTGAATTAATTATGCATTGGTAGGTTTTAAATTTTCTACCTATCTTTGGAATCAACTATTTTCCTATAAAGTTATATCTCACTGATGTTTTCAATTTATTTATTTTTCCTTTTTTGCATGCACTATTGACGGAATACAACGCTCTATGTTCTATTCACTCTAATATGGTCATATCAAAGAAACATAAGGATCTTTAATATTTTATTTGAAAATGTCTAACACATAGACAGGCCCAAATTTCGCCGAACATTTTAAATTCTCGAGATTATTATCAAAATCCAAAGAAAAGAAAGATCGATAAATCAATCGACCTCGTCCAGATCATCTTGACTTCAGCTATTTGCCAACGCTGTGTCGTGACATCCTTCTGTCTTTTCTACGATCTTATAGAATTTTTTCATTTGGTGACCAGACTGCCAAAATTTAATATATACTCTTAGATTAACAACAAGGTTTTAATTTTGGACGATCTTGATGCAACCGTATATTCTATTTTAATAGCTTATTTTCTGACACATCTCACCTGTGGAACTCTTTTCAGGATTCTTGCTTCACTGTCGCCTACAGTATTCAAAACATTCAATACAATGCCAATCGCCAACTTCTGTCAACCCGAATCCTGTACTCTATCATAGATAAAGTTTTCTCATTCTCATTCACTCATAGTAAACTCCTTACGTCTTGGTAGCATTATTGCCATGCTTAGAGTAAAGTGAAAAAAACTGCATGATCTAAAACTACTTCCAGACAACGTGATTAATTCCTTATATAAAACTGCGTTTGTCGGTGTTTGGGCATTTATTAAAGACATTCTCTATTCATAACGAACCATAAAATTGTTTGTTTGTTTTGTTTTACGGCATATCAACCTCAATGGGTCATTTAATGTCGACAACTTTTTTTTCCTGGTAATATTTTTGTTTTGTCAAAAATCCATTTCTGTTAATATTTTTTTCTTCTGAAAAACGTATAGCCGGTACTCTTATTTTTTTCAAAAACATATAGCTGGTAATATTATTTTTTCAAAAACGTATAGTTGGTAATATTATTATTTTTTTGTTCAAAAACACCGCTGGCAACATTATTTTTTCAAAAACCTCCTGATCAGAGGCGTTACTGTTGGCCGTAGTTTATCGTCATACCCAGGATCCGAATTATAAAATTTCGATAACATTGTTTTCATCTACTTTCATAAAATTATGCTGTATTTATTTATTTATTAGATTTATTTCTCTTGGAAAACAAAACTCCAGCTTTTTTTGCATTACTCTTGTTAATGTAAACTTATTTCATATTTCTCCAAACATTGTACATCATGAATAATACGTTCCGTTTCATTTACGTGGCTTCTAAAAGGAAATGTAAATTACAATGGACTTACACTTGAAAACACAAGAAAACAGCTGCATTCCCCACAATATAAACGTTTCTATTACATTAAATCATTAATATGGGTACCATCAATTATAATATCTAGAAAACAATTCATGGGAATTAAACCAAGCGGATAATTTTCGCCATAATATGTTTCAGTCACAATGTTTTATTATACATTATCTCTTAATATTTGGGCTGACTATGCATCATGCAGTAGGTTGTCTCTGTGTTATTTTATGTTGCACATTAGAAACAGTGGTGGTAATTACTTTTGTCGAGGCAACACTGACAAGTTTCATGTAAATCAGCTTTTGATGACTGATACAGTGAAAGTGATGTCCAAGAGTATTTGAATCGGGAGGTATATATTTCATATCGTTGACAAGTTATTTGTAGATAGAGTGATTCATGATGACCAATCTTCAGATGAGCATGGAGACTCTATTCTGTGTGTAACAAAATGGCGTGGTCAGAGTCAGAATGTTCTGCAATTGGTCTGTATCCTCATGCGTGTAATCTGACAGGTATGGTATGGATTTTTTAGTGTTTTTGTTATAAGTCCAAAACGGTATCAATTCAAGAGGTTCTCAAAGACGTTGAAGCATCGATACGCTTCCCATACCCTGGATTGAGAGAAAGGCTATAACCACGAGGAACATTCGTTCCCCTGATATGTTCTTCCCACTGCCTCTTATAATAATTGCTGGTACATCTCTGTTCTAATAAAAACAAATAAGAAAAAAAAAACTATTGTCCTTTTCATTAATACCATTTTATATAGTAGAATGGGTACGCAGAAACGACACGGAACACAACAAATGTTTCGCTATAATTAATAAGGAACTGTAGATATATTAATCATGAAGCGGGTGTTTAAATTTATCTTTGTCAGTCTTTTATGTGGGAACTAATATTACAGATGAGATATTCCTCCTAGTTTGTCAACATACCTTAAGAAATGAAAGACAGGACTTAAGCATGTTTCGTGTGTTTAATCTTCGAAGAATGTTCCTATTGCTCCTACTTTAGTGACTAGAAATCTCGGCTTATTTTTGCGCTAGTATGCAAATAAAGATTAAACCATGTTTTTATTTATTAATGAGTAGCACGTACGATGAATCTAAAGAACGAAATCCTAGGGTTAAGAAAATATACAAAATGCTTTGAAGTTTGGATGATACATTTGGGACTTTATCACATGTTATAAACAATATCTTCCATAAATCAGTACTCGAATAGATTAGAAGCATTGTGAATCTTATCTTGGCTATGAATATTCTTTTAGTAAATGGTATGGAATGAAATAAATATTGAATTTGATCGTCTGGAGAATACGCGGAAATGTTTTCAGGAATCACTTGTTGGAATATGGATATTTTTTAAACCATTGGTGTTTATCGCACATGCCCGAACTCAACAAAGATGTGTGCTTAACTATATGAAAATAGATGACATTTCATGTTTTTTTTTGCAGAGCAACTAATCGCAGAATGAAAAGTTATGTTTTTCACTTGAAATGCAGTCGTTTTTTTAAGTGAGTGATTCCAGTGAAATTCCTTTGAAAATGAGAAAATTAAAATAGCCGCTGTTTACGTAGAACGATTTTTGTGTTATTATCTAATAAATTCAACAATTAAACATACATAGTTGATTCAAAAATATAATTTTCATTGCCAATTGAAAATTGTCGATGCCATAAGTGGGAGTCGATAATATAAATATAAAACGTGTGAAATCAAATGTACAAAATCTAATTTTGAGTTGATATTTTCAGCAATGCAATATTTCTATATTTTATAATCTATTCAATGGTATTATATATTATACAGTAAATACATTATTTACATTACTACTTGCACAAGAATTTTAGAATAAAATATGTAAAATATATAAAACATTAAAATTGTATGGATGCATATAGTTTTATAAAATATATAAATGTGCTAAATAATTCTAAGTACATTATTATTTGAAAAGAGTTTAATTTTTCGTTTATATGCTATCATACATCTATAGTTATCTTTGTTCTGTTAATCGCGACATTTTTTCTACTGGTTCAAATAGTGTATAAACTATTTAGCATAGGGCAGAAAATACGAAATGACAAAACAAGAAAACGAATGAAAACAATAAAATTCAAGCCCCTCCTGAAGGCCTTCAGAAATGAGAAAATGAGAACGAAATGAAATGTTTTTATAGAGGTTACGATAAGGTTAGAAGATATGTGCATGATTAATGTGTAAGGTGAAAGATGTCGGACTGTAGAAAAAATTTAAGCAAAATGAGGTAGTTTAATAATGTAACAATCACTATGTAATAAGTAAATTAGGTTGTTTACCTTTGGAAATTTTTTATCCTGTTCTCTGAGAGGGAATTTCTATTGGAATCTGCCAAAGCTGGATATTCTCCGATGAAAAGAAATCATCTCGATTTAAATGTAACATCAGGTAAATATGCCAACTATAATAATGAATATCTGGAAGTAGATATATCCTCATGTTTGACAGCACCGATCTATATTCTATTAGTGTTATGGGACCTTACCTATAACGACAGAGTGAACTCTTCCTGACACTATGAATACTGCGCCTCTCAAGAGAGAGGGACGAGACGGAATCGAGTCGTGAGCAGTCTCTGACTGTTTGTGTCTTCTGTCGAACTCTCTGCTTTGGCAGAGAGGAACCCGGACGAGGCTTTGCCGAAGGGCAAAGTTTCGTCCGGGGAGGTAGACAGTCCCTTAACCCGTTTATACGGGTTCTAAATGGGCATATTTTTGGCCGAGCCTACGGGCTCGTGGAGCCCACATTAAACCGGCCTTGTGCCACATTCGACCCACGTGGGAAGGTTGTTAAATATCGAGACGGAATCGAGTCTGACTGTTTGCGACATCTGTCGAACTCTCTGCTTTGGCAGAGAGGAACCCGGACGAGGCTTTGCCGAAGGGCAAAGTTTCGTCCGGGGAGGTAGACAGTCCCTGAACCCGTTTATACGGGTTCTAATGGGCATATTTTTGGCCGAGCCTACGGGCTCGGTAAGCCCACATTAAACCGGCCTTGTGCCACATTCGACCCACGTGGGAGGGTTGTTAAATATCGAGACGGAATCGAGTCATGAGTAGTCTCTGACTGTTTGCGTCTTCTGTCGAACTCTCTGCTTTGGCAGAGAGGAACCCGGACGAGGCTTTGCCGAAGGGCAAAGTTTCGTCCGGGGAGGTAGACAGTCCCTGAACCCGTTTATACGGGTTGTAAATGGGCATATTTCTGGCCGAGACTACGGGCTCGGGGAGCCCACATTAAACCGGCCTTGTGCCACATTCGACCCACGTGGGAGGGTTGTTAAATATCGAGACGGAATCGAGTCGGGCCAATAGTAGTTCACTCCAAACCTGACTGACAGTCATACTAACACCTTCCACATCTTGTATTATTATTTCGTGTAATATATCTTTGTTATTTCTACCCTTGTGTTCGTGTTGTTCTTCCTTGGTCCTAACCTTGGACCATAACAGTTAGACAAATAGACAAGGAAGAGAATAGTAGTGATGCACTAAAGACATAAAATGAAAATAAAATATAGGAATAATGGAAACAATTTATAACCAAAAAGTAGACAAGGTAATGATAATAACGAAAAAGTTATAGAGGCAAAATATATTGTGTATTCAAATATCAATTGATCAAAGATTATGTCTCGAAAAGGGAAAGGGTGTATCCTCCTTTCCCTGTTGTTAAATGTAATTGTTTTTGTTTTCATCTTCGTTTTCTTTGTTTGTAAATAATGCATCGCAGCATGGCAATCGGGATTGTAATTAATTTTCCCTTGGCGTTTGAATTTTCCATTGCTCGACCCGATGTTAGAAATGTCCAAGAATCACCAGGTTTTGAAACGCCCACTTGCAAAGGAATAACTATAACGTCCTCATTAACAGAAGCAGGTGATATCTAAAGAACGAATGTCGTTTTCATGTGGAGACGCCTGAGAGAAATAATGTTTGTCCAACGTATTAAATATGGATTTCGACGTGAATATAATTTCAGTGCATTTTTTTCATCTGCTTTCAGAATTATTAAAGCATTAACGTGTTTTCAGAATCTCCTAAAAAATTACTCCGTATGTATGAATTTGTCATATAATTTAGATAATATAATGAAAAGCATTCATCTTATTTAGGAAAATAAGAATATTCATTTTAACAAATAACAAGTAATAAAGCGCATTCAGTTCAATACAGGAGTCATATGTTTAAACGTGTGCATTTCGTGTAGTTTTTAATTATAAATGTTCATAGTTTATATTCGAAAAATAAAGCGATAGATATTAGTAGATGTATAATGCTATCTGGAGTTCATTTGGTTTTCTTTCGACGAGAATAATATTAAAAAATTAATTTGAATCATATATTGCTACATTTAACTCGGGCGATTCTTTTAAGATTCAAAATTCTTCAGCATCGCTTTATCTTTTTCTTTTCACATGTATTATATCGTGCATATTGAAAAGCGAAACATCCATCGTGGTATGAAGCACACTACGACAAAATTATACAACAAAATATGAAATGACGGCGTATTTTATACTATGTCATCGATTTCCCCAACGGAAAAATTAAAAATGAAAGCGGATAAAGCGGCCATAACAGGACATATACTTCGTATTTGAAATGATTAACAAAGTTCAAGGGAAAATATAAAATAATTATATATATATATATATATATATATATATATATATATATATATATATATATATATATATATATATGTACGCAAAAGTGGATAGGGAAAAAAATTACAACCCGCACAAATACTTGCACCGACTTAAGTATATTCATTCCTCGTGTGTTTTAAATACAGTGCTAAGTGAAACGCTTCTATAAGTATACATTATTGAATATACATAATAGCCAACGTCAATAACACTACTCGGCAGTTCAAGTAATCTACAGGAGTGGATTCTGCTGACCGTGTTATCTGTCGTGTTGTCGGGATGGGGATTCAAAATTGAGTATAATAACCTGCCGTTTTTAAATACAGAATTAACTATTAATATTTGATTTTGTACACATTGATAAGTTGGGAAGTTGGGGAATTAAGAATAAAAAATAGCTAAAAGAATTATTTGAAATGTGTATTTGGTTTAGGAAAGTAAACACTAGGGGTTATCACTTAGGTTTTTAGTGTAAACAAACTATAAGACAAATTTAGAAATATTATATAAAAAAGCCAATATTAACATTATGACATTAATTTGAGTTTATAAGAAGAAAAAATATTAACTTAAAATTAAAAGAAGAATAAAAATGGATTTAAAATAACTTTAAAATATATATATATATACAAGGATGTAATGGATTAATGGAAAGATATTTGGGAAGATCTTAGATTAGGGGACAGTTATAAATAATAATTAATATAGGGTAAACTAAAATCATAGAGGGTGTTAATATACAAATTAGCATTAGTTATATTTTCAACATTTGAAGTGTTATATATATGTATATATATAGATTTGTGTATGGGTCTCTCACTCTCTCTCGATATATATATATATATATATATATATATATATATATATATATATATACATATATATATAAATTGTGTGCATTTATAGGAATAGGTGTACGTGTGTATATATATATATACATATAAATATATATATATGGATAAGTATATATATATGTGTGTATATGAGGTTAAATATATGTACGTGTGTAATAAATATGTATGTATATATATATGTGTGTGTATATATGTAAATGTATATATAATATATGTATGAAGATATATGTATGAATATATATGTATATGTGTTTACATATATTTATATATATATGATTGATTATATATCCATGTATATATATATATATATATATATATATATATATATATATGCGTGTAAATGTATATATATATATATATGTGTGTGTGTGTGTGTGTATGTGTGTGTATGTGTGTGTGTATTTGTGCTTGTGTGTGCAGCTCGAGTTTTTTGACCAAATCGATCCACGATCTGCAATGTTATCCGCCCTGACTCTGGGTCTCGACTACGGTCACGTTCTCACCGAATTATATGTCTTACCTCTGTCTTTTCTATAAATATTTACATGGCATCTGCTCTGAGGAAATAGTTTAACTTGTGCGCCGACTGAATAAATTTAAACGTGCTACTAGATGGCATTTCCGTTCCACCTTTTTACTTTCGAAACAGTTAAAAGTAATTGCTTCTTCTACTCCAACGGCTTCTTCTCGCGCACTTCCCTATTGTGGAACACGCTTCCGATTACTTGCTTCCCTGGAAACCATAATCATCAAAAATTTAAACGTAATGTCAATTGATATCTTCTGGTGCCGTGATCCCCATTCGTTTTATATCCTGCTACGTTTTCCATTTTATACTTTAGTCAAAGCCCGCTATACGCAGTCTTTTCCTTTACTTTCACTTTCTGTAGCGCATTGCATACTAATGGTACTCCAGCCTTTCTTTGGTGAAATGATACATACATACATACATACATATACATATATATATATATATATATATATATATATATATATATATATGTGTGTGTGTGTGTGTGTGTGTATGCATATGTATGTATATATGTGTGTATATATATATATATATGTATTTATATATGTATATATATGTATGCGTATAAATATATATATGTGCGTATGTGAATATATATATATGTGTATATGTGTGTATATATATCTGTGTGTTGATATATATATTTGTGTGTATATGTGTGTATATTTAAGTGTGTGCATATATATATAATGTGCGTATATATATATATATATATAATATATATATATATATATATATATATATATATATATATATATATATATATATATATATATATATATATAAGTAAATTTTGAATTCAACACTCAGAGATTGGATGTTTTTTCATGCCAAAAGCTATCCTAAGGTCTTGTGTATTTTATTTTTTTCTGGACTATATATATACGGGCTAGTTATGCGTTGTGAATAGTCTATTTTAATGTGAATAGTCTATTCTAACGGATATTTGGCGGGTGTTGTTTGTTAAATTGTTCATTATTTATTTATTTATTTGGATTAATTGATATGACTTGTTTTTGTTTATTTATTTATATGTTTTTTATTTTTTCGGTTTTCGAATTTTAAGTAATGAAGTAAAAGTTATGTTCGTATCTGCATTCCGAGATGTGTTCTGATCGATTATTTAACAGTTTGTAGAGGCAATTATAGCTATTTATTCCTACAAGCTGTTGGCCGTTTTTGATTATTGTCGACTGATTTCTCCCCATATTTTCATGATTATTTTCGTGTTATTTGCTTTTAATTTTCCAGATATATTTGGAAAGATTTGTGCCGATCGCCTACTTACTATTTGTGAACGATATTTTGTGTGCGCAGTTTCTTAGTTTCCACGGTGATTAAGTTAATCATATGTATATTTGTTGTGGCGTTGTTAGGACCAGAAATAAAAACACAAGAGAGGAATTGGGTTAAACAAATATATTATTATATTTATAGTTGGAAGAGTCCTTGCGTGGGTGGGTAAATTGCCATACACCCCATTCCTAAGTATTAACTCCACAGGAGCCTCAATACCCTTTTTCTTTGGGTTACGACGATTAATTCCGCCATTTTTCTTTTCCTCTTTAAACAGCATTGCTCAGGTGTCCCTTGAGTTATTGGCATGTCAAAATTATTGTAAATGACAAGCATGACTTCTTTTTCTTCAGGAGGTCTGCTCTCAGCATTGTCCGAAAGGGGTTTAAACTGATTTGGTTCAAATATATCTTGTGTATAAACTGGGGAACTTTAATTATGTGGATCATATTTCCTACACTTTTCTCAATTGTATCCATATCCCAGAAAAAATATTATCACAAAACATCCGGAAAACACCATCTCTCTGGGTTGGTAGTGTTTTTTGATACCGTGTTTATTCGTCAAACCTTTGCTGGTTTGGGGGAGTAGCCTGTCGAACACAGACCTGATTTTACGCGCAAACATTAACTCGGTTGGGGTTAATAATGATGGTGTGTTGTCATTGGGCGTAATTCTATGCACCTGAAGGAACTGTTGTAGGGCTTTTTTCCGTGGGTGTGTCCCTAGCTTACTCCAGGGCTATTTTCCGCGTATCAACGAAGCGCTGAGCCTGTCCCTTGGACCTTAGGTGATATGGGGCGATCGTGATAACATTGATCTGGAAATTCATACAAAATTCCATAAAGTCGCCGGACATAAATTGCGTCCCATTATCGGACACTAGACAATCGACTACCATAAATCTGGCGAACATTCTTGGAGGAAATTGATTGTACCTGTTCTAGTGGGTTTTCTTAATCAAAGGACTACAGGCCATTTCGAGAAACTATCTACTACTAGTAGAATCCGTCAGGCAGGCCTGTGACGTCTATATGTATTCGGGACCATGGTCGATCCGTTTTAAGCCAAAGACTCTATTTGATTGGGGGTACCTTAACTGCCAAGGCAGAGCTTTTACAGGATTTTACGATGTTTCTAATATCCCTATCCATGCTCGGACAGTACACATAACTGCGCATGACGCTTTTCATCCTTATAATCCCTTGGTGGCCGGCATGGAAATCTTTCATAATTCTTCTTTGTAGCATTGTGGAAATGAGGACTCGCACAATATATAACAGTACTTGGTCGCATAGGAAGTATGTTGGTCATTTTAACGGATTCTGGTTGTGTTTTCGCCTGATAAGATCATTGTTTAGAGCTTCTTGTTTGATTTGGTCGAGAGAGAAAGTCCCCTTACTGTGTTGCATAATGTGATTTTATTTTCTCCTTCTTTTTAAAGAGAAGCAATCACTGTATCTTCAAGAACTTCCCTGTCTTTCGGGATTCACTCGGATAGTCCTTTGGAATGACAGAGATATTTAGACGGGAGGAACTCCATCTTGAAGTTATAATTTAAGAGGATTGTTCCCCATCTCCGTAGTCTAGTTGCTGTATGCAGAGGCAGACATTTTTTAGAACCGAAAATGGTAAGTAATGGTTTATGGTCCGTCTGCAATTTAAATTGTCTACCATGAATATACCGATGAAACTTCGTTAATGCAAAAATAGTTCCCTAACGATTCTTTCTGAATTTGGGAGTAGTTCTTCTCTGCAAGAAGAAGTGATCTCGAAGCGTGAGCAAATGGCTTGTGAGATCCATCTGACATCTTGTGCAGAATACATGCTCCAGTGCCACACGAGCTGGCGTTGCTGACAACTATAATGTCCATGTCTGGAATATAGTGAGTGAGAAATAAGTCTGCCGACAAGACATTTATTTTGACGTATGCATTCTGCCATTCAGGTGTCCTCTCATAGTCCTGGTCTTTTTTTCAGAAGTTCGTTTAGAGGAGAACGTAAGTTGTGTATATTAGGTATAAACATTTGGTTGTAGTTTGCCAATCCTAAAAACAATTGTAATTAAGTGACGCTTTCGGAAGCTGTCATGTCCTTGACTGCGGAAGCCCCTTATGGGTCTGGCTTTCTACCATCTTTGCCGATAATGTGCACCAAGTATTTAATCTTCTCCATAAAGAAGTCGCATTTGGATTCTTTCAATTTGAACCCGTACTCCTGAATTCTTGAGAAAACTTTATGAACATGTTCCTAGTGATGTTCTACATTGTGGATGTTTATTAATATGTCGTCCAAATATGCAACCGCAAAGTCAAGACCGCTCAGCTTAGTGTCCATTACTTGTTGGAAGATGACCGGCGCGACTTTGATCCCGAAAGTTAGACGTTGGAGCTTGTACAAACCACGATGGGTGTTGACACAGAGCAACTTAGATCATTTTGGGTAAAGGATAGTAATAGTCTTTGAGTACAACATTAAGCCCTGTCGAGAAATCGTCTCAGACCCGGGTCTCCTTTGACATTCACATAGACGGTTGGTGATGCCCATTGACTGTACTCAATTTTCGACAAGACCTCGGTTCTTTCTAGTCTGTCGAATTCTTATTTGTGGTAAAGAAGCGAAAGGAACATTTCTTATTTTTTAAACATTGGCTGGATGTCATTTGTTGTCTTGTTTCTTTTTCGACTGGTTTCATGTAGTGGGAGAATTTGATTGAGTTTTCATTTGGAGTAATTTTGCCAGATTCCTCGATGTTTTTCGCTGACAGACTTCGCTATTTGTTGGAGAGTAAGGTTTGGTTCGTTTCCAATTTCTTCACAACTCTTCGTCTATTCCAGCGTCTTTAGATGAAACGAGTCCTGAACAAATATCAGACTTGCAATTATTCGAACTCAATACTGACAGTTTAAAATCGTCGCAATGCTTGTTTACGACTGATGCGAATGTAGTGTAATCTTCACTATCCTTTCTGGTTAAATTCATACACTTTCATATCTTGTGAAAAAGTGAAGTTTTAGGACTAAAATGTTCTGTAAGATGTTTAACCGTTTCGGTAAATGTCAGTTCGTTTGTTTTACAGGGTAAATTACATTCACAAATTTGGTGTGCTCCATGGTGCCTAGTTTTCGAAATTGCAGACGAATCTTCTTAGGGTCTGCCCAATTCGCGCAACCTGTGGCCTATAAATCTTTATACATTCTAAAATAGGAAGCGAAAGTTATATCCTCGTCCGTAGAATATACAAAATTGTCTATTACGCCACAGATCTTATTTTGTGAGAACACATTTTTGTTTCCACTAATTTACTCCCTGTTGGCTAGTTCAAGCAAGTTTCTTTGCTCTTGTTGAGTTTGAAATAGAATTTCTTCAAGTTATTGCTGTCTGATTTCCGTTTGTTTTTGTAATACGAGACTTTCTTCAATTCGCTTTTGAAGTTCAAGACTGTCCTTATCAGTTCGCTTTTTAATTCCAAGCCGTTCTTTATCAGGTTCTTTTTTAATTTCAAGCCATTTTTTGTATATCCAACCGGAGGTGTTCAATTCTTTTTTGCTGTCCAAGTTAGAATTTAAGAAAATCTAGAATGCCGGATTTGAACTCGTCCATGTTTGATTGTTTCTTTTTTAGGATTAAACCGAAATAGAATTTAATTGAGGAGAGAAAAACGAAATAAATTTAATTTCTTACTCACACGAGGAATCACGAATGTTGTTTTTTTTTTTCTCTCTGAGAGAGATGATTTCTCAGAATGTTCAGTCTAATTTCGTTACACTTTTTTCCGTTCGGTTTCTTTTCTGGATTGCCAAGTAATGTTGAGTAGAACCAATATTTGCAATTTCCACGTAGTCATTTTGGGGTGCTGAAGGGATCTTAAGGGTCCTCGTCACCAAGTTATTGTGGCCTTGTTAGGGCCAGAAATAAAGACACAAGAGTGGAATTGAGTTAAACAAATATATTAACAGAAATAGGAACACAAGCCTATATAGACGACAGTGTTACAGGAAGAATGTTCGTTCTGACTCTCAGAGCCAACTGCTGGCATCTTCCCTCCCTAAAAGGCAGTACCTACTCCTCTTTATAGCTGGAAGAGTCCATGCGTGCGTGAATAAATTACCATAACAACATTTATTCTCTGTTCTCTAATGAATTACTGTGCGTTTTGTAAGCAATAGCCGTTTAAATGATATTCGCTCTTTATTCTGCAGTTAGAGGTTTGTTTAATTTGTTCGGGTGGTTTGTTGATAGGTTTTTTGTTGTGCTATTTTATTATTTGTGTCATGTTCACGACGCAACTGCAACTGATTTTTACCGTGCTGTTGTTGATTATTTTGATCAGACTTCATGATTTGGGGAGGAATTTGTGTAAGAGATTAATATATTTCCAACCTTTCTTTTTTACGTTTTTATTGTTTTTTTATTCTTGTGATTTCGTTGTCGAATAGTAGAGATTTTCGAGAGTGTTTAATGAGTTCAATTTCGTTTGTGTTTATTCATATTCGTTCTTGAGGTAAGATGGTAGCCTTATCTAGCATGGATTCTGTTTTAGAAGGATATAGTTGTTTGTAGTAGTAGTCTGTGGTTTTATTTATTTATTGTTTTGTTTTATCACTGAATTACCCCTACCTTCTTCCGTAAAAAAACACAAAAACAGCTACGGACGAAGACATTCTACATGTGAACTTCAACCTAAATAAGGTACATATAAACCATTCAGAAAGCCTAAAGATAAACTACTGTATATACATCTTCCAATCACCCGCTATCAAGCACATAAAATAATTAAATGCTTACAATGAGACCATATATAAGGAAGCTAAGAAAAACTAGAAACAGACTAAAAAGATAAAATAAACAGCATAGATGAAAAACATCACAAAAGCTACATGAAAGAGAAACGTCATATGGTTCAGTCCACTGTACAAATAACGTAAAAACAAACGCAGGAAAAAGATTCACTAAAAACTCTTACTGAAACATTTCCCAGAATCTGGAACTCTCCACAAAATATAAAAAAACACTAATATATATATATATATATATATATATATATATATATATATATATATATATATATATATACACACACACACACACACTAATATATATATATATATATATATATATATATATATATATATATACACACCTACACACACACACACATACATATATATATATATATATATATATATATATATATATATATATATATATATATATATATATATATATGTATATATATATATATATATATATGTATATATATATAAATCCAGTGAAGTTTAGCAGGGATAATTCTTAGGAGGATATAAATACAAAAAGACCTCAATGTAAAACCTCAATATTATAATAATGAATAAATAATGAAAAAGTAGTCCTTAAAAATCCATTATGTGGTATTAATTTATTTCATAGGGTATTACCTAATCCTTCAGACCAAAAATACATTGATAAATGGATTTCAATTCATACAAAAAGAAGGAAAGATAAAAAGCAAGTCGTAATGTATTAAGGCAATTTCCTGAAGAGCCACAAGCTGGAATCGACCTTGATCCAGTCTGATACAATCGGGAAGTCGCCTTCCACACAAATCGACTATTTTGAGATTCGAACACAGGTTTCATGGTCAGAAAGCGAATGTTCTAAACA
The DNA here is from genome assembly GCA_964036315.1 of Acanthosepion esculentum. NCBI lineage: Eukaryota > Metazoa > Mollusca > Cephalopoda > Sepiida > Sepiidae > Acanthosepion > Acanthosepion esculentum. Next base: position 149,420,165 of record OZ038478.1, on the reverse strand, counting down.
TTCAGCAACACGCCCATAATGCATACTCGTACATATACAAAACATACAAGAATATACACATATATACACACATACATATAAACATATACATGCACAAATACACCTTTAATAACATACACACATAAACATATTAAAATGTCGATAATAAAAATTTTAAAAATAATAATAATAAAAAATATATTAAATTTGATAATAAAGAATAAAGAATATAAAAATAATAATAAAAAGCAGAAGAAAAAGAATATTGATGGTAATCTTAAAAATGAAGAAAATAAAATTGAATAAAATATTTTTATAATTAAAATTTTTGATGTAAGAAAGAAAAAGTAATGATCACATACAAAAAAATAAAACATGAATACATGCTATATATATGCTAGTAAAAACGCTTCAAGTATATATTTTTAAAATGAATATTGATAGAGAATTTTAAACCGGTTTTTACATCTACATTTGAAGATAATTTATTCGTTTCGTTCAGTAATTCATCGGCATTTCTATACTTAATCGTTATAAATCTATCTTTTAAGAATAGATTACATCTCACTCTCACTCTCTCCTCTCTCTCTCTCCCGCTCACTTTCTCTCCCTTTCTCTCTCTCTCTCTCCCTCTCTCTCTCTCTCTCTCTGAAGTTATTAGGATACTGTCATTGACAGATGATTCTACATTTTATTTGTGGGGTGATGTCTCCATCTTTAAGACTCCAGTAATGTTTACTTATTTCCATTTGATAAAGTGACCAGAATATGAGTATGCACCATCTATATATATATACATATTTATGTACATATATATGTTTTTGTGTATATATATATATATATATATATATATATATATATATATATATATATATATATATATATGAATATATATATATATGAATATATATATATAAATATATATATATGAATATATATATATGAATATACATATGTATATGAATATATATATATATATATATATATATATATATACACACAACAGGGTGAGACCAGCTAAATGGTTGGCTGAATTGCTCCAGCCGGTCTCAAATATTTTTTCAGGTTATAATATTTCAGACTCTTTTCTTTTTTCTAACTTCATTAGGGGGTTGGATATTTGGTCTGCGGATAAACTGATGGTGTCGTTTTATATTGTCAGTTTATTCACTAACGTCCCATTACATGAGACCATTAGCATTTGTAACGATATCCTATGGAATTCGTTTGTTATTGCGAACTTGGCTCATTGTGCTATCATGATTTGTTCCCCTGAACTGTTAGAGGGAGAACTTACTACTATTCGGAATATTTTCGAAAGTAATGGATATCCCATCAATGTTATCATGTAACAATATTTAGCATGACCGATCGGAAGAAATTGCATTAGCTTATACTATTGATTATTAGAGACCAAACGGAAGAAAATTATATTAGGTGATGTTTTACTCTGTTTCCAATATGAACAGATAAAAAAAAGACGATTTTTTTTTAATGAAAGGAGTTATAATTGAACCGGTATTAGGTGCAGGTACAATTATCACAAGCGTCATGGTATTCTCAAAGTAAAACAGTCATATCCGATGAGGTTGTGGGGTCAATCAACTGTTGACGACAACTATGAAACAGGGATGGTAAGATAGAAAAAATGTGCAACACAGAACAATGGATGCCCTCTGAACCCCAACAGAATGAGTTGGAAGTGAATTTTGTTAACAGGTTTTAAACAGGCCAGGTAGTTTGAAAATTCTAAATTTGAACAAAACCAAATCACATGTATAAAGTGTGTCATAAGGAAATGGCTTATTTGGTTATCTATAGCAGGTTCAAAGGTTACGCTAATTGGTGAAATATGAAAAAAAAAACTGAATTTTCCTGGGAAACTAAATTAGTATTTTGGAAAGAAAGAAGGGGCCGAGAAAAGGAGTGGCGTCATGTAGACGACACTATCCCATTGGCTGTGTCACGAGGGAAGAAGATTAAAAGAATGATGTCATAGAGATAACGCTATCTCATTGGCTGCGTCACGTGGGAAGAAGACAGAAAGAAATGAAACCGTAATTTCATTGGCCGAAAAAAACCAAGGCCCAGGAGGGGCCGGGAAAAGAAAAAAAGAAAAGAGAGAACTGAAGCTGTGATTTCATTGGCTAACAAGGGTCTGAGCTGAGTTTCGCATAGACACCCCAATGACCGTCGTCCCCATCCCAGTAAAGAATGGACAATCATAAATACAGATTCCCAAGGGGGTAACTAAGAAGGCAGTGCAGAGCAGTGCAGTTGCAGTACAGTTGAGTCGCAGCTCAGTTAGAGCCGGAGAATAGCCGACCGGAGTGAAGAAATACCGCCAACCTCCGCAACAATTAGAGACAGTCTTCGTCAATTTCTGTGAGACTTCAGTGTGAAGAAAAACAAAGACACTTAGAATTGCTACCAACCAAGAACTCCGACCGGAATGAAGAAATACCGCCAACCAGAAAATTTGAAACTCACCCCTTAAAGTAATTAGTCGAGACTTCCGTTCCGTAGTCAGCCAATTAGGAACAGGGGTTGGGAAGAAGACAATTGGTGATTGTACTCCGAATTCTTCTGTATATAAAGACTTTCTTTTCTACAACATACTCAGACGTTGTTCTATTTATATTTGGGGCCGTTTCGTTTATCCAATTGTGCGTCCGGATTGGTTCGACTTGGCAGAGAGAGACCTAGCGAAAACCTACGTGGCTTCCTTGAGATCAAATTCACAGCGTGGGCAAGGGAGTCCACTGCGGGTGGAACCGACTCAGAGACCGGCTTCTAGCTACCTGCCTCGTCGCTGTCGACGAAGAATTCGTTCCGAGACGAGGGACCTTCGTGGTCTGGTTCTCGGAAGGCAGATCCAGCGCAGTGGGACGGTCACAATCAGGCGTGTTATTGATAGCAAAATCAGGCGGTTTAAGGACCCCGCGGTGTTTAGATCTAGCCGTTGCCCTATCTATTTAAAATTACCTTGGCTTGGTAGGAAATGTCAGTTATTGTTTGAGAGAATTTTGGCGTCTATTTCGTCTTTTTATAATGCGGTTAAGTTGCGCATAGTTTTTCAGACTAGACCTGTGTTTCAGTCCTTTACTAAAGATAGATTGTCCTACTTTCAGAAAAAAATAGTAGTTTACAAGTTCCAATGCCGTTGCGATGCGGTGTACATATGACGAACCAATCTAAGATTGGAAACGCGGGTTTCGCAGCATGTTCCCGCTTATGTGCATTCTGGTAGTCTTAACCAGTCTATAAGAAAACTACTCAGGTAGTCCATGACTCTGCAATCGGACAGCATTAGCTAGACAACCATGCTTGTGCATCTGAATATGAAGAAACGTGGTTTTCAATATTACACTGTGCTCGCTAAGTATACCATCTCCGAGTTTTGGAAACTGATTTTATAAAGTTTCATCAGCCAAGGAACATTTTTTAAATTCCTTGCGTTTGTTGTGGGTGTGTGAGTGCCCTTTTTCTATTTTATACTCTTGTGGAACTGGTTATTTTCACCCCTCCCTTGTTCACTTTTAATTTTGTGTAATTAAAATTTCTCTTTTAATCCCGTTTCACCTTTCCCTTCTTATTTAATTTGTTGAGTATGTCTTCATTTGTATTCCCAATCGCCAACAAATACATTTGAAAAAGTGTTGGCCGAAAGTTACCTTAGGTATGACGTCCATATTGTTTAAAGCTATGCTAAATTTCACTAGTTGCAAATCACTTTATATACACATATATATATATATATATATATATATATATATATATATATATGGATATAAATGTGGGTATATATATATATATATATATATATATATATATATATATATATATATATATGGATATAAATGTGTATATATATATATATATATATATATATATATATATATATATATATATATATATATATTATATCCCATAAGTTCTGTCCGAATTTTGAATAACGAAAACAAGTAACCAAATGTTACATTTAATTACAGATTCAACCAACAATGTATTTTCCCTGATTATCTATGACTTCCCTCCATCTATTAACAAGCTTACTAATTCCATTACTGTAAAGTTCTTTTGGCTTTGTTTCGAAGAATTCACAAATGTCAGTTTTAACATTTTCCTGTGTTACAAAAGCTGTTTCTTCCAAATGATTCCGTAAGCTACGAAACAAATTATAGTCTGAAGGAGCAAGGTCGGGAGAATAAGGTGGATGAGTAATGTTTCTCCCAACCAAGTTCTTCGATCTTTTGTAACGTGATTCTTGCAGTGTGTGGTCGCACATTGTCCTGATGAAACATCACCCGTTTTCGATTCACGAGAGCAGTTCTTTTTTCTCCTCAAAGCTTGGTTCAAACGCTCTAATTGCTGACAGTATATCTGAGGATTAATTTTTGCATTAGGTGGTAGGAATTCAAAGTGGATTATTCATTGGCAATCCCACCAGATTGAAAGAAGAAACCTTTGCCCATGAAGTTCCCTTCTCGGCTGTGGCTGGGGTCCTTCCCCATTACCAAGCCACTGTCTACGACGCTTAACATTTCGATAAAAGTTCCAATTTTTCGTCGCCAGTCACAAGTCAATCCAAAATTTGAAACAAGTTGGCGAGAACGGAGAGAAGAAAAGATGTCAACTCGGGATTTGAGGTTGTTTTCAGACAATTCATGTGGCACCCATTTTCCAAGTTTCGGAACTTTTCCAAGTTGTTGAAGATGACGCTGAACAGTTGTATGGTTTGAACTGAGAACCTCTGCCAATTCCTCAACTGATAAAGCAGGATTTTCTTCAAGGGCTGCTTCAAGAAGCTTTTCATCAAACTCAACTGGACATCCTGTTCGATCTTCATCTTCAAGGGTGAAATCTCCACCTCTGAATTTTGCAAACCATCTTCTGCAAGTTCTGTCATTCATACATTCCTCTCCATAAACTGAGTGAATGTTTCTTGCAGCTTCGGCTGCTGAGTTTCCTTTCTTGAACTCATAAAGCATTATGTGCCTCAAATGATTCTTGGGTACTTCCATGTTAGCTGGTTTTAATCAAACAAAATTTAATTTTATTGTTCTCTGAAATAAAATTTGATCAGTTTAAATGCATCTAAAATAAAAATAATTTCAACTACATTAGACATTATAAAATACTCTTTAAATTTCTTTCATTTTAACAAAAATTTAAAATTCGGACAGAACTTATGGGATGACCTAGTATTTATATATGTGTATATATATGTATATATATGTGTGTGTATTTCTATATGTAAATATATATGTGTATATATAATTGTGTATATACATATATATATGCATATATATGTCTATGCATATATATATATATATATATATATATATATATATATATATATATGTGTGTGTGTGTGTGTGTGTGTGTGTGTGTGTGTGTGTATATATTTACGCTGTAACCTTTTTGAGACATGTGGAAATTAATAATGTCTCAAGTCAAAGCTAAGCTTCTTTATATTATCAATCTTGTTTTTAACGAAGAATAAAAATGTTAACACACCATGCTCCACGTGTTGTTCTTTGATGGAATTATCTCAAATATTCTACTGAGTAAATTGTCTAGACATCTTCACACAGAAAATAATAATGTAAATTACTTATATTTACATGAATCAGTCAAATCCGATTTTTTCTACTGTACGAATGTTTCTGTTTTTTACTATTTGGCATAATTCTCCTGTCGAATCTCTTGTATTTAACGCATTGTTCTGAAAATAGAGTTTTATATTCCTTTTTAGTGCTTATTAACATCTTAAAAGAATCTGGCAATAGATTCTGAGAAATGGATAAAATTATTCACAATTGATGGGTGGATAAATAATTTCGTCGTTGACGATATATATATATATATATATATATATATATATATATATATATATATATATATATATATATATATATATATATATATATGAAGAAATATAGTCTTATGATGTGATATATTTGTGGGATAAAGTGCTCAATATCAGAGATAGAGCATGTGTAAATATAAAAGAGGACAGTAACATATCCAATACGCGAAGACTTATGTTTAGATCTCGAAAACATGCAGGTCAACGGAGTATCAGGTCGTCGTCCAATGTCTCTTAAAGCAATTTCGTCTCACCTTGGATGGGGGTGCGTTATCTTAGTGGAAAAAAACATAAAACCATTACAAAGTTGGCGAACGTACAGGATTGCAAATAATCTGCAGAATTGTATTTGTATAGCTTTTATACTCACTTCACATTTACTAGTGGACATTGCTAACTCCAAAATAACAGAACGCGCACCATCACAGATGCACTACAAATTCGCACAACTCCCTACATGTATCTATATAGGAAAGTTTTAGGGATATATTTTATCTGACTCTCAGAGAATTAGAAGTCCTACCAGGATTCACTATTTTCGGCCACAATCTTAAAACAAATTTATGCATAATTCACCTGTCAAAATTGTTGCATTTAACGTTCAAAATTTATGGGTGGATCAATAATTTCGTCGTTGATTATATATATATATATATATATATATATATATATATATATATATATATAATTTCTTCATATAGACGAAATTACTCACGGCAAAGTTGCAACAATATTTGGGTCATTTAGTTGCACCTCGACTGGTTCTAAATGCACCGAAACGAAGTTGCATCTTTGTCGTGAGTTAATTGTTTTTGTCTATATGAAAAACATTATAATTATTACTCTACTATCGGTACTGAGACCTCTTTTGAATTAATCTTGTAAACGTTACAATTTATATATTATTTTCGTTCTAATTACATTCGGATATATCCATGTGTGTGTGTGTGTGTGTATCTATCTATATATTTGAGATGAGGCATGATGTACATTATTTACATTATTCGGACTATTGTCCTCATCTTTGTTGCTATATTTATCACAATGTTTCGGGCTTTGTACGCTCCGGCCTTCTTCAGGTGTTTGGAATGTCGAATTGAACCCTTTATTTCGCTCACTGGGTCAGACTGTTCTAGTTCCTTGTGCCATGTTTTAATGGATGTCAGTTATCAGTTATCTCCTGTTAATTTCCCTCTGAAAATTCTCCACTGCCTTAGCCGAGTATTGAACCTGGGTCCTGTCAGGGGATCTAACTAAGTCTTTATCCCATGTGTCCTTGAGGACATCTGTGTATGAATTTCTGGTTATTATAAACCTAATGTCTTCAGCAACCATTTTTTACCACATTGCATAATATATATATTGATTTTTCTGAAGATTTAAAAAAAAATATTTTAAAGAAATCTAGAAATAGTGATAAAAACATGAGAAATCTTTTACTAATGAAAGTTTTTAAGTAAAATATAATTTCCAACCTAGATTTTGATGATAATGAAATATATTGCATACACTTTACTTGGAATATTACGCCTTCCTGTTTCAGGTTATATGTTTTATATAAGTTTTTATGTAGTTTATATTTTTGTTTGATTATGTCTTACGGTCGTATCACGTTGAAACACCTGTTCCCATATGTTCACCAAATTAAAGTAACTTCGACACACACCAGTATATTGATTGCTGAATGCTTTAAAATACCCGGTGCTGTATGTCTTATGTGCTGGCGGTGTAATTGATAATGGCTTGGAATATTTAGCTGGAGTGCTATCATTCACGTTAGGTTCGTTATATACACTTAGGCGCAAATATCCTTGTGAAAGATATGGATCCACATCTTCTAGTCATGGGTTGATTAGTAAAGCATAAAACCATTATTAACAGAAAATAAACAATATCGTACTAAAACTATTTTCTGGCTTTATATAACATACAAAAGGATGATAAACAGAAGAAAATGAACGGATCAATCAAATAATGGTTGATTAATTCTACGTTCTCTGTTTTAGTATATTTGTCGATATTTCTTCTATTTTCGTCTATTTCCGTAATGACGTTGACTATTACTCTCTCTAGATTCATTCCTGTTTGTTTGACCCACCATCTGCCTTAGTTGTCTAAATATCTGTGATATTTCATTAAATCACAAGTCTGAAAACTTTTTTATTTGCTATACAACAGAAATGTCTTATATACCCTCTGACATTTGAAGAAAGTGTATTCATAGAATAATTTTATTTCTGCCAATTAACTTATCTCAAATTCCTTCGACAATGTGTGGCACAAATTTTCTAACCAAGCTATCCTATTATGATTCCTGAAGATAGTTATTAATTCCCAGTCCTCTGGTGCCCTAGTCCTCACCGCAGGCCTGCCATCGGGCTTACTCCTCGGACCAACACTCTTTGTAATCTAAATAAATGATCTACCTAAGTATATACTCAGATCATTTGTAAACGTTTATACTGATGATATATATGTGTGTATCTCTAAAATTCCCTATGGTCTGCGATTGGTGACTGCTATCTCTTCCGATCTTGTGCAACTACCCAATGGGGTAAAAACTGTGGGTTACATTCAATATTTCGAAAACCAAAATAGTTACATTCCGTCATCGCCGATCTCAGCCTAAACTACCACTAATATTGGGCCTCCAACTGGAACTTGACCTCAAGAGGAACTCGTACATACGTTCCATTGCTAAGGATACAGAAAAATGATCGGCTGTCTGCATCACTTCAGTAAGTACCTGGATCTTCCAGCTATCCGCTGCCTTTAGAGGGGCCAGATCAGACTAAATATGGAGGCCTACTGTCATATTTGGGCGGGAATTGCCCAGACATTACTCTCTAGTCTTGATAGTGTCCAAAAGCGTCTTCAAGCCCTTTTGGGTGACGAATTATTATTCACTATCCAAACTATCCCAGAGGCAGGATGTGGCAAGCCTCAAGTTATTCTGCTGCTACTTAAACCGAAATTGCTAGTATTTCATTCCTTGGTCCCTACAAGTCAAACCTTCAGAGAAGGAACACATCATACCACACTTATATTGTCGCAAAACACCCATATTTTCTCTGTATTCCATGGATGAGAAGTAAGTTCTATTCGAACAGCTTCTTCTCGCCAACCACTGCTGTGTGGAACCGACCCCTAACAGGATGTCTCCCCGATCAATATAATCTCAATATGTTCAATGTTATGGTTAACCCTTATCTTTTACTCCTATAAGCACTGGCATTAAACAGTTATCCCGCCCATATTCTATATGATCCAGATTAATGCATTTGGCTGACAATAGAAACACCGATTGTGTAAGATCACCGTATTTAAGCTCTGTAGAGCTTGGATTGTACCTAGTTGGGTGAGTGCTTGGAAATATAAAGAAATGTAATGGGTAAAGGCTCGCAACTTTGAGGCCCGAGTTCCTATTCCTGTCTTTTTGTACGTGAATTTAACAGAATCACGTACAGAGAAACACCTTTCAGAAAGGTATGAATCCACGTCTCCCTATGGTTTAATTGTTGGGAATTGTATCCGTATGTCATCATCTCAAAAATATCTGACATTCTATAAATAGATTCTAGCTTTAATCTGCAAAGAGTGGAACCGTAAAAAACAAATCAATCAAACAGTCAGTTTAAATTTACTTACAACCACTTCCTGACATTTTATTTTCTCTGACATGTTAAATCACATTTTAATGTCTCTTATTTCAGGCCATTCAGGTGCATAACATGGAATCCGGGAATCCACGTTCATTGTAACTTATTTCCTGGTGTTTTAAAACTTTTTTCTTTTGCTGGGGTATCGCCAATTATGTTTCTGATCTTCTAAAACATTTCAACATCAATTTGCTAGTTTGGGAGATTGCTATATATCCAAACAAACAAACGCTATAGAACTTAATGGCGTACCTTGTTCTGGTTTCTTGGTTTGAGTGCGCCTAATTCATTTTTTGAATCAAGAGATGCAATAAAACTACAGAAATATTATGGATAATTTACTCCGCCGTCATTATCAATATATTAGTATCCAGCAGCTCATTTCTCAGAATAGTCAGACTAATTGCACCTATGAGTTGATTATAGTTCTAAAGGCTTGTGCAAATCCATCCACACAGTTCGGAACTAACGATTACAGAGAAGGAATGCGCATAAGTTCTCAAACAGCCCCAATAATTTTATAGAATACAGGGTTGTCGTTACATTGGTTACCAATCACAGCTAAAGAGCTCGTAACTAAGGCAAGAGGACGTGAAGCATTCATACATTTAATTTGGGTATTTTTCGCGTAAGTGAATCTAACAAACTTGAGAATTAAGCTGTCCTATTCGGTTTCTAATTACGGTGTGTTTTTCATTTCACCACCCGCACACCCATGTGTGTGTGTATGTGTATGTGTGTGTGTGTGTATGCGTGTGTGTGTGTGTGTGTGCATATGTCTGCGTTTGTATACACACACAAAATATATATGCAAAAGGAAAATATGGATAAAGTTAAAAGGAAAACTTATCTTAGCCGATTCGTATATCAAGGAAAATGTAAGGAATTTCTTTTGCTACAAGTACTTATAAACTTTTTTTTAATTTAAGAAAGGCTCATAAGGAAGCATCAGGTAAACTGAAATGTCTTGGCAACTTATGGAAGATGCTAAGTGACATAAATTATGTTGATTTTGTTTATGCAGTTAATATTTAGTTTGTTTCAGTATTGGGTATATTTATGTAATATATATTTTCAAATAACAAGAGTTTATGAATTTATCGGTTTTCTGTCAAGTTTTCGCATTTTATAGTCTTGTATGTTGGCTTGGGATAGAAGTAATTCTTTCAGGCATTGTGATATTTGAAAAAGTATGGAATGCAAATATATATATTTTTTTAAAATTCGATAGCGGCACTCTCGATAAGTGTCAGTTTAAATAAGTTCCTTTTACTTTTAATTAATTTGGCATTATTTAGATCAAAATTTCGGTTGAATTTAATTCAATGCATAATTAATTCCTTTGATAATATCTATAAATACAAAAATGATAGGACAACCACAAATTTATCAAATGCATTAATAATACATAGAAATAGATTCCTACCTAATGCATTTGGAAGATTGTTGTGAATACAGTTTCATTTTTACGTTCATATATACTATCAAATGCATTAGTTATACTTAGTTTCATTACTCTTATAGACGCTTCGATGACATTAACATTCCTCCTGTTAATCTAACCCTGAAATGAAAATTGCATGCTCTGCTCTTAGAAAGAGATGCGAATCAGGAATATATTGATATATCGAACATCCTTAACTTGATTAGATGCTTACAATTCAAATGATTCTGAAAAGTGGCTGGATATGTTAACTATTGCTATATTACATAGATATTCTAGACCTTCATAATTGTAAGAAAGTCATTTCATTAGGAATCAAACTTTGTATTTTGTAAAATCTTGCAGAGGTCTCACTCACTCACTCATTCACTCTCTCTCTCACACATGCACGTTGTGTTTTGAGTGTGTGGGTGTGTGCGTGAGTAACATATATCATCACTGTGGAATAAATCACTTATTGGATTTGGAATTTAAATTATTTTGAGGAGTCTCCGAGCTGCTCGAAAAATAATCCTATGCCAATGTATACATCTTTCTTCGCGGCATTGCAAACTCAGGCATTTTATCTTTTGTTTCAAATGAGATAACGTTATCCTTTAATTATTTGCACAATAATTGCCTCCTGTGAAAAGCTTGAAATCAATATTGATCACTTTATTGTGACAATTGAAGCAATGGTGTGTATAATGTTTTATAGAACACTGATAAAAAATTCATGGATCATTGAAAAGAATGTTTCTCATACAAATTATATATGGATGAATATTTGAGATTTTTAACATTAGGTGTTTAAGTAGGTATTCAGCTCTTAGAGACAAGGTAGGCAGTCATGTAATCTCGGAATGGAAAATTTTCATGAAATATGGATGCATCTCGTTTCAATATTTTAGTAGATAATATAATAGACATGAAGGTTAGTGTTAGATATGCCTATGAAGAGATTATTTTTTTCAGAACATCATTCAACAGACTATATAAACGAGAAACAAATTAGTATTTATTCGGTTCATTGTTAAAACTGAAATTCTCTACACACACACACAAACACAGACACACGCACACACACACACACACACACACATATATATATATATATATATATATATATATATATATATATATATATATATATAGCACGACTCTTCGACAGAATTGAGTGACTGTCAGTCACTGTGTGTTTATCTAAATCTAAAAATAAACACGCTAAAATTCACCTTCATCCCTGCCGTGCACCGACGGCTTAGTGGTAGAAGTTCCGACTGACGCCAATTCAGTCGGGTTTCGATCCTAGCTAGAGGCAACCGGACGTCTAGCCACACTGATGAGCTGTGAAACAGCGAAACAGTCTGTCTGTGGATGACAATATATATATATATATATATATATATGAAAGTGTGTACAAATATATATGTAATATATATATATATTATTATTTAGATATTATATGTGCGGTACTTATTAGAAAGCGCTCAATATCAGAGATAGAGCTAACATATTTGGTTGGATTGATGTGAGTCTGTGACTCTGGGTTTCACGCTTCTGTGATCGTCAGACAAATTGATTATTTGTTTTTGAATTTATGTAGATTGCGTGTATTGGCGCTATTATGAAAGTGGGAGGGAAAACGTCGTCGTGTTATCACTATGAGTGACATCGCAACGACGATGTCCCTCCAACTTCCATAATAAAACCAATATATGCAACCTAAATAAATCCAAATTTTTTTTTAATTAATAAGTTTGTCTGATGATCAGAAAAGCATGAAACCCAGGGTCACAAACTCACATCAATCCAACCATATATATATATATGTGTGTGTGTGAAAAAAAAAAATATATATATGTGTGTGTATGTGTGTGTGTATAGGAGGGTAAGATTTCTGCTAATCATTTGAAATACTAGCTTTAAAATAACTTCTTGTGTTACCGATAAATTATCCGTACTTCAAGAGATAGCACACGCAGAGATTGACGCACACACACACACACACACACACACACACACACACATATATATATATATATATATATATATATATATATATATATATATATATATATATATATATATGCACCAAAACTTTAAATAGTCGCTTTCAAGACACTCATAGACCATTAGAAACAATTGAAGATTCAAGAAATCTCCAGATCCTTCCTCACCCCAGACGTTCACCTATATTCTTGAACCACCATCTACCTCCACAACTAAAATAATTTCCCCAACATCACAAGCGCTCTACCGGTCATAGTCAACTAACTAACCCTTCCAGCTCCAAGTAGATTATTCAACCTGGCCAACAATCAGTGGGCTGTTATTTGTCTGAACGTGTCTAATAAGACGATGCCGGCCGATGCTGATTTACTGGCGTCGACCCTTTTGCTAACTACCACCGTTTTGGCAGTCTCAATCACAGCCTGTCAAATTGGATTCTCCCTTCCCATGAAACGATTCACGTCGCGCCTCTTTTATTCTGTCGTAAATCATACGTTTCAGAACGTCCGACTACCTACCCTATGACTCGACTTGACTTTCATTTATTTCTCTCTATAAAAGAAACAGATAAGCTATTATTCTGATCTTTCTAAATTTTCCTTTTAAAGCTTATATATAATATGTGGACTGGAGCGGAATAATAATAATAATAATAATAATAATAATAATAACAATAATGATAATAATAATAATTATAATAATAATAATAATATATATATATATATATATATATATATATATATATATATATATATATATATATATATGAGAGAGAGACAGAGCACAATTTAGTTAATTTAATTTGCTGGAAATTTTAAGACTGCTGTAACCCCTTCCCTATTTGTAGAAAGTGAATTCATCATGTGATGGTTTATATCAGCGCTAGGGGCAACTTGGTTATGCGGACAGGATATACCTTCTTTTTTCTTTTTTTTCTGATATACTGATGACTAGAAATTGTTAAAAACATATTTCCGAGCTGGAAACTGATCTTGTTTTTACTTGGAAAACAATAAAAAGCAAATATCAGAAATTGTGAATTATGATACGTATAATCATTCAGTATAAACTGTGACCATCCTCAATCAAAGATTAGATTATCGGTGATTATCAAGGATATATTCACAGAAAATCTGGGAATATAAATTGAAATCTAATTTAATTCTGATTATGTTGGATCAGTTAATTAAATGCACGATGCAGAATACGCGTAATATTATGGGCTTTCGTAATCTTCGAATTATGACTTTTATTGATCGAAGAGCTCCTGCAAATTCACCTGCATGAGAGAAAGTCATCAATGAACCGCTAGAGCTTGGTGCTGTGTAAGCCGAAAATAGTTTCCCCCAATCCCGGTCTGACAGTCAATTACAGGTGTTTAGATGAGCGGAGTAGATTATAGAAACAGCCTGTTAGATTGTTGTGTAAGATAGGAGTGGCTGTCTAATGGAATGATCTTTTGGATTTTGCAAAGGACACTAGTGAAACGAATGCCAAGGTGTCATAGAATGCATATATTGTAATGAGAACACTGCCCACTCGACATACACACATTTAGCGCTTTGCAAAAAATACAAGAAATATTTGAATTTATATATAAGATAAATACAATTTTTTCTGAAGCCAGGAAAATTGTTGATTAACATAAGACAAAATATTCCGATTATACCACTGCAAATGAACAACAAAATGGCAGAAAACCTGATCTCCGCGATTAACAGTATTAGCGATGATTAATAGCACGGAAATACAACTATTTACACGGCAAACCATATTAAATCTAATACACCCAATCAAAATATAGAAATTAAAAAACAAAAAAAGGCTCGATCTAGAGGCCCCTCACATGAAATACAAATAGGAACATTTCCAACCGAAAAAAGCAAGAAAACACACAATCCAGCCAAAAAAGAAAACCCTCTATGAAGGAAATCAACTGCAAACAACATGGAAAAATTGGAAATTAAAACAATTCAACAAAAATCAAAATCCTCAATATAACAATCATGGCTAACAAAATTATTCAGTGGAACTCAGAAGGAGTAAAACAAATTGAAACGAATTGGTTTTTGCTTATTGCTGCAAACATCTGTCTTTAGGAAACATTTTTAAAGGAAAACGAGAATATAAATATTAAAACTACACATAAGTTTTATTAGTAATAGTGGAAACAGATCTTCGGATGGTGCTTCAATATTAGTAAAAACAACTATTTCCCAAATTCGACATGAATATTACACAACAGGTAAATGCCACTATCATATTCTCTGTTTAAATCCCTCCTAATGATCCCATAGATAGAACAGAATTAAATAAACTATTTAAGCAGCTTCCAAAAACCATTCATTTTAATAGTAGGATTTAATAGTCATAACATCCTATGAGGCTTCAAAAATACTGAACAGAAAGGCAGACTCCTGGAAGGCTTTATCAATAGAAACAATATATGTCTTTTCAACGTCAATTCATATACCTATCTCCACCCATCAAGGGTGTGGCATATTTATTGAAATAGATCTCAACTTAAGTGATCCAGGAACATACCTCGACTATAACTGGAAAGTGAATTATGATACATGTGATAGTATTTACTTGCCAGTTGTGTCGGAAAACTCTGGATCATTGCTAGACGAAAGGATACCATACTAGAAACTTAAAAAAGCAAAGTGGGACAATATAGACAATGCAGTGCACGTCACTTATTTTTTAAAAAATCTTACTATTGTAGAACAATACGTATCTAAATGTAAACCTGTCAAACACGACAGATCCTGGTTTAACGACGAGTTTAAAAAAGATCCGATTTCTTCTTGCGGTTGTACTTAACTTCAACTTATATCGAACCGAAGGAAATATGAGAATCTACAAAATAAATAGAAATAAATCACACAGAATAATTAAAGAATCCATGCGACCGTCATCGAAGTAGTTTGAATTTGGTATCTATATTAATCCAAACGCCAAAACGAACATAGTTTGGAATAGAATCAGTAAAATCAACTGGGGTTATAAAAGCATACAATTGCGACATTTATGTCAAAGGAATATAAAAGCAACTAACAAAAATTATATTTCAACTTTGACACTCCAATGTCAAAATATATAGCATTGTTAAATGCTTGAACTCTGGAGTTGACTGTTCACTGTATATAGTTGACCTTTTAATGTTACACATAAAAATATCAATACAAATTAAGACTAACTCCAACAGGGACTCAGTAATGGGCCATACAAAATGGATTCAGATTCTCCAAAGATTCTATGTATACATTTCAGCCAACTAAACAACTACAGCATGATCCCGAAGTAATACTTGATGTTATTGAAGTGTCTAGACTAGACTTATACATAGAAAAAATGTTCGACAAAAGATTATCCTTCATATTAAACATAAAATATCTGCGTTAGAAATGCAATAAAGCAGTACATCTCCGAGTCATCTCTGACATAGACCGCGGTGACGACAGACCGACGCTTCTGAAATTATACCGGGTTATGATTAGATCCAAATTTGAAAATGGATGATTTATCTATGGTGTGGCAAGGGAAACATATGTGAAACGACCCAATATACTCGATCACCAGGGTTTGCGACTCCTTCTTGGAATCTGCATTACATCCCCAATAGAAAGCGTGTCAGTCGAATCACACATAAGCTAGCATTACAATATTACATCAAACTATGTCAAGTTTCAGCATAAACAGCTTTCTCCAAACTCAATATAAAGAATGATATAATTTAAAGGTAACTTCCATGAAACACCTTGAAATCTGTATAGAAAACAATATCAACGAAATCAAAATAAACATTGCTCTAATATAGGTACCTTCATGAGCGCGTGTTTTTTTTTTTTTTAATTTTCTTTTTTAATGGGAGCCGTTAATTTTGAAAATCTTGTAAAAATAAAAATAATTGTCGGATTTTCATGAAACTTTCAGTAACTATTCACAAATGATGGAAATTATTATAAATGTGTTTATTTTTTTTTTTTAAATCATGGTAATTTTTTTATTTTATTTATTACACCCCCCCATAAGTAATTTCATGAAAACTCATGAAATTCTAAGGTGTTCCAATTTAGCGACTAATTAGTTAAAAGCACAAGGCTTTGACCAAAGCAAATCCATTTTACTTTTTTTTTTATTTCGGACCCGTCTACCTTAAAATCAGCTCTGAATTGTAACATACAAAACTCAATAAAACAAAGATATTATTTAATTTCAAAAACTTTTAGTTGCTTTTACTTATTTGTATGACTATGGATAACATTTCCTGAAAGCAAAAAACATTTTCGATGAAAAATAAGTTTTTACAACAATTATTTGTTATTTCTTATTGTTAAATTTATGTTTATTGCTTAAAGTTGTTAAATATTTTAAAATTGATCAAAATGGTGTTGCAGTTAGTCAATGTATTATTAAGTAGATAATATCATTTACAGATTATAAAATAAACCTGGTTACAATCAGAAAGTTGCTTTTAGGTAAAAATCTAATATAACATGTTTTTTTTTGTGTCAAAAATAGCTTAAATTCAAATATACGGAAGACCGGAATCGTCATGAAAACAAAAGAAAGTTACGTGGCTTGCCTGGCTATAAATGTTGTCCTCCGCTGTCGGTCAGCCTTTACTGTGTTTGTGCTAGACACGTGTGGAGAAATTTTTGATATTTTTCTTTTCCTTTAAAGTTTAAACAATCCTTTTGGATGTTGCCATGCAGTATAGCACAGAACCACACAGGATCAGAATATCCTGAAAAGCAGAGACAGCATCAAAAAAAGGAAAGGCGTCAGCTACAGAAAAGATTGAAGGACCTTGAACACACCAATTCTGCCATCAAAGCAGAATTCCCGGACTTTTCCCAAGATTTTGTAGATAACATTTACAAAATCTTACGTGGTGATATAGTTGGCCATACTATAAAACACATCTGGACAGTTGATTCTGTTGATAAGATATTTGTAGGATGGGTCATGGAAATATTTTACCCAGATTACAACATTTTCTATGAAGAAGATAATGAAGACTATCAACTGGATAAATGTGAAATAGCTACCGACTATATCATGCACGACATGCTCTTTAAATGGTTAACCCCATCCTGTGACATCTGGCAGCAAGGACTCTGATCATTAGGTTGGAGTTTGTGAGGAAATATTTCACGAATCTCTGGTACGAATTGCATTGCATCTCTAGACCTCTCTTCTTACTTGGTTATGAATAAATAAAATAAAGTGTATATGATTATGTAATTATGTGAAATAAAGTCTTTTCAATATTCGTATTACTTTGAAGAAAAATTAACAAAAAAAAATTGTGTAATATTTCAAATGATAAGGGTACCTAAAAGTATTATGTACCTAACCTATCTTATGAAATTTCTTTTTTTTTTATTTTCTCAGTTATTTTTTTTTCTATATGAAATATCAAAATTAATAAATGAAGGGAAATAGAAATAATACCATAAAATAAAATAAATGTATATGTTTATATTTTACACCTTAGCCTTTCATAAGAAAGGTATCTAATTAAAGTAATTAAAATAATTAAATTAATTTGTATGCACCTTATGAATTTTTTTTTCTATCAACAGTCTTAGTTTTAAAATTTTCATAAAGCATCGTACACGTAAAGATGGAAAGCTAAGAAACAATTAAAAATTAAAACGCTGAAATTTTCCCTTAATAACTGGTTACGCAAGTTGGTTCAATAAGAAGCTAAATTATTTCACTTTCGTCCATCCGTACGATGAAATTAGGTCGCGTAAGCTGTCAATACTGATTGACAGCATCAATCGACACCTCGAATGTGTCACTATTTTTCCGACCCGCTGTGTTTTTTTTTTAAAGTACACTTTTCAGCGCGTAAAGTAAGTAATGTTTTCTTTCCAAATATGTTAAATAAACATTTAAATTTTAAATTTTGTAAAAATAAATTTAAAAAAAAGTTTAACTATTTCTTGGCAGAATTTAAAACGGAAAAATTAAATTTTTGTTTATAAAATTTAAAAAAAATGTCTGACGATCGGTTTTTTTTTTAAAAAAATAAACATGATTTTAAACGACACTTTTGGATGTGATCGAAATGATAAAAAAAAGTAAAAAAATAATCAAAAAATACTTTGATCTTTCCTCTTTATTATAGCATAAACAGTTAGACAAATAAAAATTATTTTCGTCAAGTTTAAGGCAATTTTTATCAGGCTATGCTCATTTTCTGTCGATCTCATGAAGGTACCTACTCTAATACATTAAATTATTCTGTCAAAAACTCTCATAATGAATAATACATAGCAGCCTTATAGAAAACCTAACATTGATCCTTAATATATGCATCCGAAGTCAAATCTTCCCCCATCAATAATAAAGTATATACATTCATCTATTGAAAAAAGAATAAGTATAAATCCTGCTAATGAAAAAATATTCAATGAACAGAGTAATTTTTACTTGATAAATTTAAAGAATTGTGGCTATAAATGCCCTGACATTAATTATATAAAAGATGATGATGAAAACCAGAGAAGAAATAGAAAACTCGTTTGGTACACACCCCATTCAACCAAAGTAATTTAGGACGTACATGTATTGCTTTAATTGTAAAACATTTTCCATTAAATAATACAGTTAGCAAACTTTTTAATAAAAATACACTAACATTAAGTTACAGATGTGCTGAAAATTTAGAAAAAATATAAAAATAACATAATAATAAAATTTTAAGTAAATACTTAAGCCAGAAACAAAGAAAATACTGATCCAGCATTAAAAATAAACAATATTAAAGAAAAAGAAGATTTATATAACTATAGGAATCCTGAAAATTGTCGTTTGAATTTTAAATGTCTCTCAGAATCTGTACACTATTGATAATCCTAATATTTCAAAATATTATATTGAATGTACAATGAATTTAAATTATGATGAAGCAAACATATGACTTCCTCCAATCATATTACATATCGCAGCCAAACATCCTTATCTAAATATTTTTGTCATTTAAAAGAAACAAATTAAACACCCACGATAAATAGGAAACTGATAAAAAACGAGAAGAGGTAGATTTTTATATAACACATTTCATTTCTGCTTACATGAAAAGTTATATATTATTAAGTTTCGGAAAAATAAAAAAATTATTAAAGCAAAGAAATGAAATAGCAGTTTTTTTGTAAACATTTTCTCATATTTTCCTTCAAAACAATTAATTATAAAAATAATTTGCATAATTATATACCTGATATTTGATCATAAATAAAATAGTTCAAAATCCATAATTAAATTCTAATATTTTAATTTTAAAATACTATATGAAGTTTATTACTAAATATAATAAATATATTATTTTAGATCTTTATAAATAAAATTATAATTTAAATAATATAACTTAATCATATTTGAAAACTCCTTAAAGAAAATATCGATGTATTTTTAAAAATAAGAAAATAAATGGAAAATAAATGAAAATGATTATTGTGTCGTAGTATAACCCAAAATAAAATAGACTGTGATAACACCTTTGACTCAGTGTCACCAGACAGAAATTTCAAACGCGCACCTAAACTCAACGGATTTTCACTTTGTCACATACAAATATACATGTATGTTGATTCAGCAAAAATAAAGCTAACACTATCCTCATTAAAAAAAAATTAGAATTCACATTCCCCCAACAACTTAAACTATATAATACTTTTTGTTTTTTAAATGGAGTAAATCAGTTTGTTTCCGAAACTTATTCAGCATTGGAACTGAAACTTCACATGTTAAGTTTAATTTAAGATTTAGCTTTTGGTTACGAAACATGGTAATTTCTGTGTCGCGATGGATACATATTTGTATAATAATAATAATAATAATAATAATAATAATAATAATAATAATAATAATAATAATAATAAAAATAATAATTACTATTATTATTATTATTATTATATATATGTTTGTGTATGTTTTAAGAAAAGTTATATTTATGAGTAAAACTTATAAATATCATATATACATTGTATGTAAATATAAGTGGGCATTTAAGTCAATACTTAGTGATGACAGTCTGTATAAGCTTTGAACGCATTCTTTATATATATACATATCAGCATAGCTTGGCTTCTCAAAACGAAGATCACGAGGGAGTCGGTACACGTCGCTTGCAGGCATGTTTGTGACTGATAAGTCCAGAGCGGCACAGGCATATTCAGTCGCAGTAGTCGTAGCTAAAAGTCTGGCCTGGGCTCGATGGCATTGTATTGCAGTACTTCCTCCTCTGTCTCTTATCCCTGAGAGTATACGCAATTGGGACAGCGACTTCCAGTTTCATATTCCATCAGCCGTTTTCACCCTTCTCCGATCGCTACAAATGTTGAAAATCATTGGTAGATGCGAACCACTCTCTCAGGCCGCAGTGGAATTTTTAGGTGTAGTGCAGTGTGCGTTGAACAGACCCCAAAATTTTGACCCGGGATTCGGTCTGTCATGCCCTAGAAAGCTGAGACGATGACAGTGAAGTCCCAGGTTGTCGGTTTTACAGAGTGTCCTTCTCTAAGCCAATGGCTAGGGGAAAAAGGAAAAAAGACCGTGGAGTCTAAAACACCTAGGATAATCGTGGTAAATGGCGTTGAGCAAAATGCTTCATCCGCCTTTTAGACAGGGTTTTTGTATAATGCTGCAGGATGACTAGCCACACTCCTCACAAAACATAATCTGTGGAGGTACCGGTTTAGTCAACGATAATCCGATTATGAAACAAGTAGTACTGGGATACATAGTATCAGTAGTGCTAAGGAGGACCTGACTTTATATATATATATATATATATACCAAAGATACTCACTATATATATATATATATAAATATATATATATATATATATATATATATATATATATATATATATATATATATATATATATATATATACTGCAAGGATTGGTGTAGATGGAATAAAACTGCAATAACGAAACACTATATTTAAAGAGTGTTCAATACAGAGTAGAGTAAATAGTATTTATTCAAAAAATTATAACATCAACATGTTATAACACCACTACAAAATTAGCCATTTTGTTTCAACACTTGTGGTGTCGTGTCAAGTGATGGTGTTGGTTTTGGAATAAAGAGTTTGGAAAAGCCCAGAATCAACCAAACATCCCTCAATACGGGAAAGAATATTAGGTAATCTACAATGATCAATAAAAATACAAATATATGACAATTCAAAAAACCTACACAACGGACCTTGGATACAATTTATTAACGCCTTAATGTTAATACTGGTCAAAAGTAGAAATCATTCTGATTAATTTTTAAATTTACTATAAGGTTTAAAAAATATAAATCAAAAATTTTAAATTTAATATGCCAAATGTTTCAAAGATGAAACGAAGGAAGATATACATATATTCTGTTATTTATTTATTGTTTTAATGAAAAAGCCAAATTTTCAGTTAGAGCCAGAATTAATCTAAGGCGATTTAAACATCGTAACAACTTATATATATATTTTAATGCATCTGATTTCAGATTATGTGGGCAGGGAAAGAAGTTATACAAATGACATGACACACACAATCGCATCATGCAACACAAGCACGTAAATATATTGAGATATGTAAACAACCTCTAACACAAACTACACAGGAAATAGAGAAATCAACTTTACATCGGCGTGAAAAGAACTGACGAAGAGTTTCTTCATAATAATGCGAATGCTTTGAAATGCGGGAAAGCTACAACTGTAATGTATTTCAAACGTTCTCGTTTCACCTTCGTACTACTGTGAAATCCTCAAAATAAATTTTGTTTTGCTGATCATACCCACTCAAAATCTTCACCTTCCTATCTTCTCATATATCCGGAGTCACAAACAAATAATACCTCGTCTACGCATACGGTAACAGTAGTCATACGTATTCAGTTTGAAAGGCAAACAGTGGTAACTGCCATTAATCAATGACCCGATCTAAATTCCCACAATAGGACGTGGCAAAGATTGTATTAATGAACATCAGAGGTTTTAGTCAATGAAGGTAAATATACTGGATAACTGATATATTTTTTTAACTAGATAAAAGGCATTGTTCTGTTGTGAATTTTTACTAATTATCTAATTACCTTTAAGATTCATAAAATGTGTAATGCATTACCATCTTGTTCAGAATATCATATCAATGAAAAAAAATCGATTTAAGAGAAAATGTGAGAAATTAAAGTAGCCGGTTCACTTAAAGAAAAAAAGGTTCTCATTCTATGATCAGTGTCTTATGTTATCAATGTAAATTCTTTTAACCGAGACTGGAAAAAGGAATATTAAACCGACAAAAGAATGAAAAGATAATATTTTTTTTATTTTTCTGTTTGCTAACACCATTTTCGTATTAAGTTCATGTACATGAATGCATCATTAGTTACATTCATATGCGGAACGATTTCTAATAAAGAACCAACATGATTGCCTAATTTCTTAATCGATTACCGACTTTTAGCTCAAATATTTTCTTATACTAAATACTTTGAAAGTGCGTTCCCAGTTACGTCTTCTGAATCTCAAGTCGATATTTTACGAGTGAAAATTTATCTAAATTCTTGAATTAAATTTTATTATATATGAGCGATATCTTAGAGATGTGTAATGCAGATCAACAGAAGAATCACCATTTTACATTTGCGTCGTATATATGAACATTTCAGAACGGAACTTGATCAGCATGATTCCGAAGAGGAAAATTAAATCCTGGTTTCACACCAACCGATAGAATTACTTTAAATATACACCCCTGTGAAAATTAATCAGAAAACCGCTTTAGTTTCCTTTCTTTCATCACATACTCCGTTTTATATCTACTGGAGTGACAGAGGGAAATCGATTTCTACTTTTTCATCAGATTAGGTCATTTCCATTGATTGTATTTTCGATAATCCAATTCGTTTGGACTTTAAAAATATTGCGTCATCCGAGATTGCATCATATTTTTTTCATGACCAGACACAATTGTCTCAACTGTCGGTTAGTTGTCCTACGGCCATTCTCTGCGATGGACGTTAGATTACGGAAGCGCACGAAAATTATAACGCTAAACGAACACACTGAGATGCCTTACGAGTGAGCCAATCAAAGAACTATCGACTGGACCGGAAACTCTCCAATCGAGAATCTGTGGTCAATCTGCAAGGGACAACTTCTTGAAACGGACATACGAAGTACTAATATGTCGACTGAGTCATGTTTCATTGGGAAATTACGGAAAAAAGTAATAACGTAATTATTCGATTTTTTTTTTTTGTTTGTTTTAAGCTTATCACCTCAAGCAAGGCTGGAAGCCACTAGCACGCAAGGGGTTACAGAAAGTTTGGAGGAAGAGCTGATAGGAATGGTAAAGGAGAGGATGTGGAGAAAGATAGTGGATCGATCAAGGCTAGGGGGTTACAGAAGATTTGGAGCGAGAGCAGATAGGAATGAAAGGTGAAAGGATGTGGAGAAGGGAAGTGGATAGAACAAGGCAGCTGGAGATGTCGATTGACGTTACACTTAAATAGTTGGAGATTATATTTGTCAGGGAAACAGTAATAGGGAAAGGAGTTCCATAGGCGAGATGAGCGAGACATGAAGCTATTGGAGTAGAAGAGACGTCTACATCTAACAGTTTCAACGGTGAAGGGGTGGGAACGGGATGCCAGCCTCGTAGGACGTTTAAATTACTGAGACCTAGGAACCAGCGAAAGCAGCTCATCGGAGCAATTACCGTGAAAGTATTGTTTCAATTAATTTGCACAAGGTTGTTCTTAGATTCTTTTTTTTTATTTTCCCTAAGAATTTTACTTTAACACCACGATAAATAGCATATATATCTGCTTTAATCTTTTTTCACTTGTCCGCAAAATAATTGTTTTTCATATATATATTATGTAGCATTATTATTCCGAATATTGTTCTTGTTGTTGAGAGATTTTCTAGTGTTATAGACACATTAAATATTAGTGTATATCTTTAAAAGAAATTATAAATTGGGACCAGTGCCAAAGTCTTTACTTCATGTATGTCTCCACATAAAATCATATCAATTTTATAAAGTTATAAGTGACAATTCTTAATATTGAAGAAAGTTTTGTTATATTCCATTGTTTCTCGTCTTTGTAGCTAAACGTAAAGAGATGAGAAAACTGGGTGAAAGACAGTTTTAAATATGAAAAGTGAAGGATATGCATTTATCGAGTAAATATTTATCAATATTACCATATAATAAATATTATTTATACTTCAATTTTAATTTTGAATGAAAGACTACCATTTAAGTTCTGTAAAATTAAAATAGGTTAAAACGTATTTGATAACGTTATTCATTTAAAGTTGTTTTAAAATATCATGCGCCTTTATTACACAGAAAATTTATGGACAAACCCATCTGCCAGTCATGCAAGTAAAGAACACAAGAATAGATGGAAATATATTTGAAAATGGAAAGTAACTAAATTGCTGATTCAAATGAGATTAAGTTCATAATTCATCTACTTGAACAAAAGGTAGTGAAAATGCACAGCTTCAACAACACTTCAACAACCGCCCGATAAAAGAAAATTGAGGCGTCATTGATTCATCTTTCCTTAGATATTTCTCTTTGTTATAGTAATTTTGGTTAGATATATCTTTCTGTTTCTTCTGAATTCTTTGATTCTGACCTTTATTGCAGCACAGAAAACCAAGTAGTTTTCTAATGAATCTGTGGTCAGTGAAGTCGGAATGCGGAAAAAGTGACAAGAGCACTACTTGTAAAAACAAAAACACTTTCAGTGTGCATTCTTGCTTTGAAACTACTTATTGCACAAGTTGACTGTTATGAACATACGAATGTCGATCAATGAAGGATTAGATTATCACCTGCTCTTTTATCTATTCTTTCATTTGTAAGTCCTTTTGTCATTCCTGTTACGTTTCAACGTGTTTATATTCCGCGGTCTGTCACGCAATCCTCACTTTTGAATTTATATTCAATTTTGTCTCTATTAATTCATTTATCTATAACGATTTCTAAATTGTATCCCAAACTCTTTAAGTTCATTTATTTTTACTCTACTTTTGGTCGTATTTTTTCATCTTTTTTTCCGAAGTTCTAATATGTCTTCATTATATTGTGTCTATTTCCCTTGTCTTTCCCGACGTGTGTCTGCTCATATATGATCTTGAACAATCCTATTAGTGAATACATAAATTAACAAGGATGAATTCAATGTTGATATGATTGTATAGGAACTGTGATACACTGAAAATATTCAGAAACAAAACCAACAGTGTTATGCAGGGAGTTGTTCAGCAAAACATAACATTTCAAAATACGTCAGAATTATATTTACAACGTTTCCCCAAACCAAATTATAGACCACATATTTAGTCATAGTAAACAAATTCAGAATCAACTATTATGACGCCGTTTCAGATTAGTATACTTTAAAACGCACTGTAGTTAGTCATTGAAATAGGTGTGGCATGTAAAGCTGTAAACAAAATTCCAGAAATATGGACGAAAAGTCATAATAATAACAGTGGTGCAAAATACTATGAAATATGTCCGACTATGTTATAATAGTACGAATTTTATAGAGGATGAAATCAGTAGTTTTATTAATGAAATATCTACATGATGATTAAGCAAAATAGATTTTGTGGAGGGTTCGGTCGTCACGGAGAGAAATTACCAAGAAGTAAACGGGGATAAATAGAATTAAGAAAATAAAATAAACACATTCACAAGAACATAAAAAAGTAAACTAAAAATTAATGAAAACAATGATAGGAATATCAAATGAAATTCTCAAGATTTAAGTGCCGAAGAGAAGATACGAATTAACTAAAAGAAATGAATAAAACAAAAAGAAAGTCTGTGAAATGTTTCCGGAAGAGGAATAAAAAAATGAAGTATACAATGTTTACACATTATTGCAACTTATAAAGACATATGCAATTATACCAAAAATATTCTTATGATATGCATTAGAAACGGATCGATGGGAGAGTGAGTTTTTCATTATTTTTTTTAAAATCTAGATATTATTATTAATTTTTTTGTCTTTGACAGTTATTCTGATCATATAGTGTTATGAGACCTTACCTATAACGACAGAGTGAACTCTTCCTGACACTATGAATACTGCACCTCTCAAGAGAGATAAGGCGGAATCGAGTCGTGAGCAGTCTCTGACTGTCGAACTCTCTGCTTTAGCAGAGAGGAATCCGGACGAGGCTTTGCCAAGGGGCAGGGTTTCGTCCGGGGTGGTAGACAGTCCATGAGCCCGTTTATACGGGTTCTAAATGGGCATAGTTTTGGCCGATTAGTTTACTTTTTTATGTTCTTGTGAATGTGTTTATTTTATTTTATTTGGCCGATCCTACGGGCTCGGAGAACCAACATTAAGCCGGCCTTGTGCCACATGCAACCCACGTGGGAGGGTTGTTAAATATCGAGACGGAATCGAGTCGAGCCAATAGTAGTTCACTCCAAACCAGACTGACAGTCATACTAACACCTTCCACATCTTGTATTATTATACTGTGTAATATATCTTTGTTATTTCTACTCTTGTGTTCGTGTTGTTCTTCCTTGGTCCTAATCTTGGACCATAACATATATATATATATATATATATATATATATATATATATATATATATATATATATCAAATATTAGCATGTATCCTATGAACCTTTCGAAAGTGGAACCAGTACCAAAGAGAAGATTATTTCATTAATTTCCTGATATAATGTTTTAACAATTTTATAATAAATTCACTGGTTATAATACATAATACTGAAGGAAAAACATTAATATTTCATAAGAAATAATACTAATATGTTTAGGTAAACAAGTATCGTTGGATGATAATATGAAAAGTCATCTAAAAGCGGATAAACCTTTCTTGGGTGAGTGATTGAAAACATTACCATTCAATAAATATTATTTAACTTTCAATTTTAATTTTGTATCAAATCCTGAACAGTATTTCCCATTAAGTGCTGTATGATGAAATAAGGTTAAATCACATTAATTTAGGTTATTTATTTAAAATTATGTTTTAGTGCCTCCTTGGCATATACGACGTTAATGCAAGATATTTAAACACATATGCCATTAACACACTGCCATGCTTAATATGACATTAGAAATAGATGGATGGAAGAGGAGAAACGTGTGTATTTATATTTAATTGTAAAGTAAACATGCTAATTATATATATATATATACATATACATATATATATATATATATATATATATATATATATATATATATATATATATATAATTCCCTTGAAAATGAAATGGAAATAATGTTTTTAATTTAATAACAAAATTAAATTCGTTGCTTTTAGCTTCCATTTTTGAAACATGGTTATTACTGTATAGCGAGAAAACAATATTTTAAATCAGTTAATTTATAATATTAATGATCTGTAAATTTACATTGAGCACTATTTTATAAAAATATATATAAGAATGCCGAATTAGATATCTTACTCCACTTTCTTTATATATATATATATATATATATATATATATATATATATATATGAAGAATAGTGAGATATATATATACATATATAAATATATATATATATATATATATATATATATATATATATATATATATAGTGACTGTCATTGATCCGTTCGTATATAATCCGCGTGAATCCTTGTAATAATAATTATTAAAATTGATCCACAGAGAACTCAATTTTTTTTATTAGCCCATATGCTATTTTTACAGCAAAGAAATACCTTAACATAAGGAGAGACTGTTTAAATACGTTCTACACGCGGTTACTTTAGTCAACGAAGTAGTTGTCTTAGAGCATAGTTCTATTTTTCTTTTAAAGTCAGTCTTCCTCTAGTCGGCGCCTTAATATATATATATATATATATATATATATATATATATATATATATATATATACGTGTGTATGTATATGTTTATATATGTATACATGTCTGTATATATGAATATCCTAACTGAATACCATGGAAATACAGGAATTTCTGTTACAGCGTCTTTCTGCAATCTATGATTCATCAGCATGAGATCCTCTGAAGACTGATATGTATGAAACGGCTGAGGATGTTCCCGCAAAATGCCTGGAAAATATCGAGACCGTTTTGTAAAAATGTTGATCCTATCAAGGAGATAACTGCAATAAATTATCAAATACGAAGTTTGATTTGCTAAATTGGCCTGTCCATATAACAACACTGTAAATTTTGGAAGTTGTTTAAAGCTGCAAAAGCAGAAGCTGAACGTGATCTTCGACATATGCAGGAAAAACCTTGTAATATCTAGCAGATAAATACAGATTGCAGCGAATTCAAATAATAATGTAATAGTAACTGATGAAACAAATATCTCGCCCCAATTTCACTAAGATTTGTCCTCTCAGGACAGACATTGGCAATAATCTCCTCACAGATATGGATGGCATGACCAGTAGATGCAAGGAAACTAAAATGCGCTACGTAATAGGTCTTCGAATGTGGACCCTTATGTTCTCTTATGAAAATAACCGAAAGACCCATTATGTTAGAACATGACAGCAAAACATCGTTTGCCCACGTTCTGCCTGGCATGGATGGAATCAACTTGGGCAGATCTGTTGGGTTTGATGGTTTTCCTACTGAAATATGCCGTTACGGTGGAACACATTTAATTCAACTTATGCATGATCTTATTTAAATATTTTGATAGAGAGGGAAGCCAGCGTCAGTTGTGGCAGCATGCTAACGAGACTCATCAAGGTTGAAAATGGGGACAAGCAGGGAGATCCTTTGACTTCTACCCAATTTGCAATTGTAATGCTTGGTGCGTTCGGGGACTCTCATGGTGGCATTATGATAAGATACAGCTCAAATAGCAGGCTTTTCAACATACGTAGTTTTGCAGCACATACAATGTTTATTTTTATTTTAGTGCGCAACATTCTCTATATCGTTGACTGTGACATGATCGCACACATAATTCCATACGCACAGGAGTTCATGTATCGACTATCAGGGTCGTGTAATACCGTTGGACTGTCCATCAACCTTGACAAGCAGTGGTGATGTATCAACCTGCATAAGGCATTCTGTATATAGTGCCATCAATTTATGTTGATGGTAGCCGACTTGTTGTAGTAGACAATTTTGTATACATTGGTATCACCCTCAACCGCCTCTGATTCCTTGATGACGAGATAGCTTTACGGATTAAGAAGGCATCAGATGCATTTCCAACACCCAATTTGCGTGTTTGGAATCAGAATGGCATAAGAATGTAGACAAAGATTAAAATATATAATTCCTGCATTATGTAATCTCTGCTATATTTATATGAAACATGGGTAGTCTATCGCAGACATCTGAAGATTCTGGAATGTTTTCATGAACGATGCCTTCGGTCTGTGCTTGAATTCCACACCACTCACACCACTGGTACTGTTGTTCTCCAAAGGACCAATACACTATTTGTGGGGGCAACTATACACAAATACAGATTGCGATGGACAGGCCATGTTATTCGTATGGCAGATGAAAAAATGCCAAAACAATTAATGTATGGAGAATAGGATATGAGAAACAAAGCCAAAACCTTCGTTATAATGATTGCCTTAAATATTCAATATACAAGTGCTATATTGTTTTAGATAACTGGGAGACTCTAGCTTAAGACAGCATTTCTTGGAGAGCTGGTATTGCTGATGGCATCGGGATCTTCTATGAAGCATAATAAATATGCAGAACTGAAGAGAGGGGTTCGGCAGATTTCCCTGAGCAAAATAAAACATTCCAAGCTGAATCCAGACATGCAATCCTAAAACTTTGTTTTACCAAATTTTCATTACCGAGATTGTTTATGTGAGGTTTTTACGATGAAGTTTTGTACGATACCAATTTTTATTACTTTGAGATAAATTTGGGAATAAATGAAATTAATTGCGAAATCCTTCGAAAAATCACCCATGAAATAAATATAAGTAAT
Organism: Acanthosepion esculentum; assembly: GCA_964036315.1. NCBI lineage: Eukaryota > Metazoa > Mollusca > Cephalopoda > Sepiida > Sepiidae > Acanthosepion > Acanthosepion esculentum. Next base: position 149,389,225 of record OZ038478.1, on the reverse strand, counting down.
TGTTTGTACGGTAAGTAAGGACTACGTACATTAGATTGTCTTTAAATTAAGCGGCGACAGAAGAATTATTATTGATCTTTCAAAAGATAAACCTAAGTGTTAATGCAGTACTTAAATGCAGCGATCAATTTTGATTCTTCTGTAATTTATTGTTGGCTGTCACATACGGCAGAAGTATTCCTAGCAAAACGAAATCTCCGCCATCAGAGGACCAGATTACAATCAAAAGAACGAAGGTTGCAGCGAGGAAAAGAAAGCCCCGTGCAAATAAAAACCCACATCAAACAGCAGCCAGAACTTCCAATGTGGAGAATATGCAAAGTCCTAGTGATTCTCAAACAAGCTGAATCCCAAACCAAGAGCCTCCCGAGGAACTAGCTTAATTTCCGCCCGATAGTGCAGGTTTTAAGTTAATTTTAAATATAATTTAATAATCTGTTGCTGAAAGTACAGCGAAATATATTTTCATATTACACCTCAAATTATTCAATCAATTTTCTCTGAAATTCCATAAGGATACAATTGCTAGACACAGTTTAATTCACTACCAAATAAGAAATATTCCTTCAAATTTATGAATAAGGAAAAAATCAATACAGTGTAACTCGGATATAAGAGACCCTGATATAAGAGAGATTTTCTCTGGTCCCAAATTAGAGCATGTGTTAATAAAACAAAATAGACCAAACCCGGGTATAAGAGAAACCCGGATATAAGATATTTCTTCTCCGGTCCCGACAACTAGCATACCCGGGTTACACTTACTAACAAAAGCAATAACTAAGCACTTTCTGCAGAAAGCATAACTTTGTACGTCCACTATTTTTCTTGAGTAATTTTGCAAATGGCTCTGTTACGTCGCTGTATCTTGGAATGTATTTACTATAAAAATTATCATCCCCAAAAAGGATTCTAACTCCTTTTTATTTATTCGAGGAGGTATCGCTGTTATTTTCTTTGATAATCTCTCCTCAGGTGATATGCCTTCTTTCTATATTTGATATCCTAAATATGATATCTTCTTGCAGTCAAAACTACATTTCTCTTTGTTTATAGTCATGCCCGCCTTGTTCAACCTCACTAAAATTATCTCTGTTTCACATTTCAATTCTTCTCTGATTCTTGTCCCTACATATATATCGTCCTGGTAAATTATCATATTTTTGTTTTATTTTTCCTAATAAGACTCTTTCAAACGCTTTCTGGAAAATATAACTCGACGTCTTTATCCCAAACGGTAGATGCGTCCATCTTAGAAAGCAGATAGGGGTGATTATCTTAGTTACTTCCTTGAATATTTAATCAATTCCTATTTGGTTGTATGCTGCCTTGAAATCAATTTTCGCAAAGTGTTCCATTTTCGTAACTCGTGGCTCACAGTTTTTACATTTGGCAACGTAAAAGAGTCGGAACATATCTGGTGATTTACCCCTATTTTGTAATCACCACAAACCCTTAACTCTCTGTCAGGTTTCTTTATCGCTACTTTTGGTGACGCCCAATTGCTACCAACTTGAGCCACTCTTTCTAGTATGCCTTTTTGTATCATTTTATTAACTTGACCACCACCAAAGGTATGATATCAATTGAAGCTTTTCTCGACTGTATATTTGGGGTGATAATTCTCTTTTAGTCGAATACTCTGTTTATAGCCTTTTAACACTCCAATTCCATTTAGTGCTTCCATAGAATTGATTAATTGTGCCGCATCTACTTTTAACACGTCGATTCCTAGTAATCCGTGGTCTTTTTCGAATGCTACCACAGTAATGGGAATTATTTCAAAACGCGTACCGTTTCAAAATTGCCTTGAAATGTACCCATTATTTTTATAGTTGTTCCATCAAATTGCTTCATCAGGATATTTTTTTTTTAAATTTAGCCCGTTCCAAATTGACCAATTTATTTTTTTCGGTATCAGGGTGACTTCACTGCCTCTATCAACTTGCATGTTGATCATTTATCTTTTTTCCCTCCCTCTTTTTTACGTATTCACTGTAAATATTTCAGCCTCTTCTTCGGAGGGCGATTGGTATTTTTTGT
>OZ038478.1:149254682-149379682 GCA_964036315.1 Acanthosepion esculentum | reverse complement strand
TAATATATATGTATATATAATATAGTATTTACATTATTCGGACCATCGTCCTCATCTTTGTCGCCATATTTGTCACAACGTTTCGGCCGTTGTACGCTCCGGCCTTCTTCAGGTGGTTGGAATTTCGAACCGAACCCTTAATTTCCATCACTGGGGTAGACTGTTCTAGTTCCACGAGCCATGATTGATGGATGTCAGTCATTAGTTATCTCCTGTTAATTTTCCCTCTGAAAGTTCTCCACTGCCTGAACCGGGTATTGAACTCACACTCTTTGTGTCTGTTACTGGATCTAACCAACGCCTTTATCCACCGTACCATGTGTCCTTATATGTATATATAATATATATAATATATATGTATATATAATATATATAATATATATGTATATATAATATATATAATATATATGTATATATCATATATATAATATATATGTATATATCATATATATATATAATATATATGTATATATAATATATATAATATATATCTATATATAATATATATATATATAATATATATCTATATATAATACATATGTATATATATAATATATATGTATATATAATATATATATAATATATATAATATAGATATAATATATACATGTATATATAATATAGATGTAATATATATGTATATATTATATATATAATATATATATGTATATATAATATATATATATTAAATATATATGTATATTAATATATATATTATATACGAATATATTATATATATAATATATATGTATATTATATATATAATATATATGTATATATTATATATAAAATATATATTTATATATTATATATATAATATATGTATACATCATATATATAATATATATACATATATAATATATACATAAATATATATATATATATATATAATATATACATATATAAAATATATCTATAATATATTACATATAATATATATAATATATATATAATATATATATGTACTATATATAAAAACATATATATGAAATCTATATATAATATGTATATATATGTAATATATATAATATATATATATGAAATATATATATAATATGTATATCTACGTAATATATATAATATATATATATATATTTAATATATATATAAAACATATATATATAATACATATATAAAATACATATATATATGTTTTATATATAATACATATATATATGTACATTTCATTAAAAACGAGTGACAAGTTGCTTTTATTTAGTTTTTTATATAATTTCTCGTGCGATCTAACAACGTTTTTTTCTTTTCAGAGAATTAATTATATAAAAACTGTCCGAATGTTCTTTTTATCCGAACGCTTTCGGCTATACATTTAGCCATTTTCAAGGATTATATTTCAACTGTTAGAATTAGAAATAGAAATAGTTTGTTATATGTATGTTTTTTAAAGTGATTCATTTTTTTTTGTTTCAAAACACGGTCAATATATTATGTCCATGTTCAAATGATATCAGGTAAAGAGTGAGACTAGCATCTATGAATTCTATGTTAATTAAAGTCTAAACTAACAAAATAAACAGCCTTTTTCCTGTGTTCTGTAATATATAATTAAATACAATTTATATTTTATTCTCTGTTAATGAAATTTATTGTTCGTTACATAAGTAATTGAAAAAAGCGGACTATTCACCCTTCTATTCACTGTAGACTGACAGAGCAAATAATAGGGACAGAGGAGAATTGGGTTCAGCCCCTCGGATCTATGTAAACTGCTTTCACGGCTGTAACTTTCAGCATTGTATTTTTTGTTCTCGAATATATTTTTAAAGATATCCGATGGGAAGTTATTTACTTAAAGTGTCTTGATTGTTCTTTCAAGAATACAACCATTTTTCTGAAGAACAGAACAATATGTCATGGTGTCTACAAAGGATAGGACAAATTGTGTTGATCTTTCTTCAGCATTTTCCCTGAATGTTAACATGTTAGTGGAATATGCTTACAAGACAAATTGTCTGTTGTCTTACATAACTGCTTTCAAATAGATACTGGATAAATTCAGCAATTTAACATCTCTTGAATACCTGAAATTTATGATATATACATATGATCAGGTTAGTACAACCTCCGCACGATGACGTCAAATTGTTTTAATATAGGACGATGACGCGGTAACACTGATTCATAGCGATTATAAAACGGGCGCAAATTTTCCGCAAACAGTGAGAGAGAGAGAGAGAGAGAGAAAGATAGAGAGAGTGAGATCTGTCATAGTCTTCTTTACTTGAAATCCTTAAGAACACTAAGAGAACACCTGACAAAGAGCGGCTACCACCAACTGCAGTTTCCTGCTTGAAGACTGACGACACAGAGTACCTCGAAATGCTAGTAAATTAACTATTCCTCTCTTTATATACATCCTACAAAATGCAAACGAATATATTTGTAGATTTCTTGAAAGGATGATCTCAAAACATTGGTAAGTGTCAAACTCTTTTGGATGAATATATCTGAAGTATAACTTCTGTGCTGGTATGAATGGGACTTCTAAATTTATATAGATGTATCAGGTACAGAATAAATCGGTCAGATCCGTATTGAAGAAATTCTAATATTGAACATCGATCAACCTTTGTGGTCTAGTTCACTATAAAGCGTTGAAGCTGATGACAGATAGTGTCAATCATTTGTTCATGTGAATAACTCACGTTTCGTATTCCAGGCATCTTTAACCAGATGAATAACATAAGATTCTCATTTAATTCCTACCAATACATTCTCAAACCCCAAGCTTATACATTCAAATCATTAATATTCTTGCCAAAGTAAATCATGCGAGGTCAAGTCACCAATGCTTCGGTCGTATTATGAGACATTACACGGCCTAATTACACTTCATGTCAGGGGTCAATATAGCCATAAACCTTCCACATAAGCGGTGAGCCGTGATTGGAAGTGCAAATCATTTAACTTCACCCGGAACATTATCCTTCCCTTGGAGATAAAGACACGCATATGATGTCCAATTACATTTCGAAATCCAGAATAAATTGCGATTGTCGTTCTGACTTGAGTTTTGCGTACAAACCTATTCACATGACGATAAGGTTAACAAAATATATAGAACTGTCAAAATAGATATAAGGGAATCGATGCAATGTATTATCGATAGTGGTAAAACGGCTAGAACGATAAGAAAAGTTATGTATTTATTATCAGTATATAAATAAATGTTGGTGAAAATTTAGTGAAAGCCTTGTGGTAACTTCCATCGAATCTCTTTACAGAATTAAAGATCATTATATCTTCAAAATGTTTACATTCGAGAAAAATGTGCTTATTTGATTTCAAAATAAAATAATGTGAATGCAGTTGCAAAAATGTACTATGGGTTGGGATTCATAAGATTATCTTATATAACTACTTTGCTTTTCATCACCAATAGTAATGGTCTAGTTACAGAAATAAAATTATTAGAGCCTTTAAATTACTAGGGCTTAATAATGATATTACTTCTAACCTTAAATTATTTATTATCTAGACATCACTCTTAACATTAATGATAAAAACCTTCAACCCTACCATCAAGAGAATGAAACGCCCAACTATATTAATCTGAGTTCTAACTACCCCAATGCTATTGTGAGGCAAATACTCACTACCGCAAGCACAAGAATTAGTAAATTCTCCTCCAACATAAATTCTTTAATAAAAATAAAGAATTGTATGATAATGATTTCCACAATAGTGGTTTCAAAAATAATTTATCTTATCTAACCGTTGTAAGTAAAATTGAAAAATCTTAAGTGGGATGTAGCCGTAGAAATAGAAAAAGAAAAAATTACATTGTTCAATACCCCTTTTTCAAACTATCAAATATTAATATCGAACAACAATTTCTAAAGTTACTAAATAAAAATGTTCACAAAAACAAAACTCAAATAAGATTTTCAATAGGAAACTAATCAGAATTAGAGAAACCTTCACTAATAACATGCACAAAATTATCAACTCTCATAATAACTATAATTTAAGTAAATTATACGGAAAAAAATAAATCTGACATCGAACCCGCTTCAATTGTAGAAATAGAGAAAATTGCTCTGTTGAGATCAAATGCAGATCTGCTTTTGTGATATCCCAAGCAACCATTGCACATAATAAATATAGATTTGATTATAATATTTACATTAGAATTACCGCGGGGGAATGTGAAAAATAGGCACAATTTTACCAATCCTAAATTAAAATACCAGACAGCTCTTTCAAAGAAATTTTGGGGATTGAAGAAGAAAGATTTGAACCCCCAGATTCATTGGAAAATTATAGGCTTCACTCATACACTTAATATTCTTAGAGAGAGAGTTACAACCTCTGTTTAAAGGGAAGAAATGAAATAACGATATACAATAATAAAGGCAAACTATTAAAACAAATGAATGAATTAGTTTTAAAATGTAGACGTAGAAGAAGATTTAAACTTAAATATGATCTTAACTTATTACATGTTAAATCATAAAACACTTTAATTTTGAATGTATAACGAGAGTTAACTTCTACATTTTCCTTTCCTTTCCATATTAATAATATCTTTAAATAGTCCGACGTGTTGTGTACTCCTATTTCATCAATTTTTTATGTTTTTTAAATTTTTCTTTTATCTTTTTATTTTACTTGGTTCGTTTTTTTTCTGTTGGTTTCTAAAGAATTCCAGGTATATTTCGGATTTCTTATTAATTTCACGTCCACTTAAAGTTATAAATAGATATTTCAATCAATCTTTAAATTGTTTTATTTTTAAATTATTTATTCCTTAAAAAGGTGAGATATTTTAAATATATTGTTTATACATATAAATTATCTAAATACTATGTATTGATAATCGTCTTAATACATATCATTTATAAGTATAATTTGGTGTTTTCTAGTGGTAAGCTAAATTTATTTTGTATATATTTACGGATTTTATATATATATATATATATATATATATATATATATATATATATATATATATATATATATATATATATATATATATATATTATATTATATATATATTATATATATACATATATTATATTAGGTATGTCCAATATTTCGCTAAAAAGTGGTATACCTTGACGAAAAAAGGTCTCCAAGTTGATAAAACAATTTTTAACGTTTAAATATTTATGTTGTTATTAAAGAGGAAAGACCAAAGTATTTTCTGAATATTTTTTCAGATTTTTTAATCCTTCCTATAAATGTTAAGAATTTTATTAAAAAATCTTGTTTTTTTTCGAGTCAAAAAATTTCGTAAAATCGAACTTGTCGACATTTCTGTCGGAAAGATCATAGTTTGTTAGTTAAAAAATCATGAACAATCAATTACACCTTTTTCTTTTGTTATCTTAGGAAATTTAGAATGATTAAAGTATACTTAATGTAATTTGAAAGAAACATTACTTACATTCTTAGCAGAAAATTTTTTAAGAGAGATATTTCCCACCAGGGAGGTCTATTTTGACAGGCGCTGATTGATGTACGTCAATATATTCACAACTTACTGCACGGAAATGTATTGGACGGTAGCACAGAAGTGATATAATTCGTTCTAATTTTAAGTGAATCTGCTTAGTAGATTTTTTTTAAAAAATTCACTTTCAAATTTTTTTTTTTTTTTTTTTACCTTACGTTTGAGGAAGAATTCTGGACTGAAAATAACATTTAAATTATGAAAGAAAATCAAATTTTACAAGTAAAAATAAAACAGTAAAAAAAATTCATTTTTTTAAATTGAGGTTTATTATTTCAGTCATGAAATATTTTTCTGAGAATATAAAAATTACATGAAACACCATTAATTGAAACGGGTTAACTTAATGAAATGAGATTTTATTTATTTTTTATTAAGGCAGATTTTTTTCTATTTATTAATAATTATATGGCAGTAATTTTAATATGAGTTTTATTTTATTTATTAATAAAATTAACATGCTATATTGGTTTTGTTTTGACTCAACAAGTATTTTTTAGTTTGAGTAGTAGCGAGCTAACTCCAGAAAATTTAAACTCCAAAAATCGTTTTAATTGATAATTTGTCGTGTGGATAATAATTCCAAAGTAATGTACAATGAATTTATGCATTCGATTTCAAACTTGAAAATTTGGGTGGACTTCCAAGGGCGTTTTTTTTTTTGTAATTGTAAATAGTCGATATTTTCTTTTATCCCACTATTCCATTATATTTGAATAGAAAAAGAAAAAAATTGAAAATAATACGACGATATTCAGAAAACTTGACAAGCGTTGTTTTGTTGGTACGGAATGAATCAAAGCCATTTCTGAAGTAAAAAAAACTTGCTTCTATCAAAGGAAACTACTCATGTGACATTATTTCAACAATGTGCATCCGTACTTTCGTTGTAGACGATTTTAAATACAATTTTGGAATATTAAAAATTATTTTTAAAATAATTATGGTTGTCAGATTTTAATAAGCTTTCAAATTTATGATCTTTAAAAAGTAGAGAACATAATATATCATTTCTATAAGGTTGCAGAAAGAACTTAATGTATAAATATATAACAACCTTTTGTCATATTGTGTATTTAAAATTGAAAAAAAAAAGAAAATTAATGTAAAAATTCATTGTTCATCAAAAATTTTTTTTTCTTTCAGATAATAATTACCTTCGTATATATTATTCAGAAAAGCCATTAAAAACTTTCTTAATTAAATATTGTCTTAGTTTTATTGGGTTTTGTATTTTTACAATTGAGGTAAAAGTTTGGACAATTTCGGACATTTTCTTAACAAAAAAATCGATGATTTAGATTTTTCAGAATTTTGTGCATTTAATTAAAAAAGAAAATTCAGGTTGCAAATAAATTTTTTTTTGTCTTTTCATAAAATTAAGTTCGAGGGGGGTAACAGATATAAAAAAAAATATTTATACCATGACTTTCAAAGAGACAAACATTTCTAAAATAAGTTCATTCATTTCTGAACAAGTTCTGAAGTTTTCATTAAAATCCAACAAGTAGTTAATTTTTACAAGAATTTCGAAATTAATGTGTCTTTCAACTGACAAAAAACAACTAAAAAAAAACGCTAAAAAGGTCAAAATTGGACATACCTATATTATATTATATATATATTTTATATATATATCTAAATATTATATATATTACATATTATATATATATATTTTACATATTATATATATTACATAAATATATTTTATGTATTATATATATTATTAAAGAATCCATTTAACTGAAGATATGAATAATAAAGACCGATTGTTAATTTGAAGTCCTTTCATACGGTTCGTTTTCATCTCAGATTGAAAGGTTTTGGTGTTTCAAACCATTTCTGTGATTTGCGTTAATATTTCCTCTAAAACCGCGAAATGAATGCTGACTAGATCGTCCACACTTGAATATCATTTTAAATGGGTGCTGGCGTCCCCATACGGCTATATCTTTGAAATACACCCGCACTTTGAAATGCACTTCTCGGTTTGTTACCTATGTTAATGACACAAGTAATTACTCATGTCTTAAAGTAAATCTGATATAGATATTTCATATAGGTAAAACTGACAACTGATATAAAACTTGAAGTTGAATATGCTGTTAGCTGGGACAAGAAATGTGATATTAATTTTAATGCATTCGACATGTAACTACTTTCATTTAATCGTATATAAATTTTTGACAACTTCCATTGCTTGTTTGATTCAAAACCCCAAGATGATATTTACATTCGCCTTCTTCGTCTAACGTTTTCCACTGACATGAAGTGTAACAGTTATATTGAATCAATTGCTAGAATTGTGACTATGACATTTGATTCACTGTTTCGTGACAGAAAATTTTAAGAGATAAACATGATCTTACCCGTCAATAAATCTATCATTCCTGCTCTCATCGCATATTGCTGATACATGTGGTCTGGTACTTCAGCTCTGTATGCAGTAATTCTTGAGAGAATTCAAAGAACATTCTTCCACGTTACCGATCCTGACCGGGTATATCGGTTTCATTCACTTCCTGTGACTTTTCTTTGAATAAATCCATTGTAATTTATTTCCTTTACTATACATCGGCTTCATGAATTTAGTCCAGTACTAGATGAGAAGTTAGGTCTCATCGTTTTACTGTTTAAATTGCTAAGTGTAATCATAAGTTTTGTAGTTTGTTCCCTCTCACTTCTCTTTTTCGAGTATATTCAAAAAATTATAGCTAATGTAACTCGCCATAAAATGTTGTTTCCACTTCTGGTCTCTTAATGTTCTTTGCCCGCAACCTTGTCTCAGTTTCTTTCAATAACAATTTTTGTCCTAGTGGCTTTATCTCATATCTTTCGATGAAATGATTTAAAATATCCCCGATAATTAAATTATCATATTTTTAGTTTTTAATAAAATATTTTTTTCATAAAAATGTGTTGTGTATTTCTTTTAAACATTCTATTTAATTTACTTACAGATCTTGATGCTTGTTGTTTCAATGCCCAATTAATTTACTCGATTCCCTCTATAAAGAAATGATAATTTTATAATTATGTCTTGATCTCTTTTGCCGTATGGTTGGTATACGACCAGTTTCCTACACGGATACTCGAAGTAGCAACAGGATAACTTAACAGAAAAATATTCATGATATCACTTCAAGTACGAATTATCTCGATCTATATGTTTCTGAGCATAAATAATCATTTCATGTTATTTCTTGCTTGTCAAATACCTTCAGTGAACGTCAACTGCTTATATACACAGTAGCGAGCAGAAAGTTCAGAATGATGTTAAGAAAAAGTCTAAATGTGAAATAACTTTTTATTTTAAAACTTCATAGAACATTTATCAAGGAAATATAAGGATATAAAGGTAAATTATATAATTCCAAAATATAAAGCTCAATAAACTTATTTTGATACAGTTATAAGATTAATTATATAACATTCGAAAAAATAGATGATCAAAAACATCAGAACGATTAACAAAATCATACTATTATAATTGATACATCATATCCAAATGAAAATACCGTTTTAATTCATTAGTACTTGATGTGTAAACCTTTACTTGCAATAACAGCTTGACATATTCTGCTACATGAGCGAATAAATACTAACATTCATTAACGGATAATTTCTCCCATACTGCTTTCAAATTAGTCCATAGTTCTTCGATGTTTGTTGGATTCTTTTCCTTAGCTCTTTCATTTAGTAACTTCCAAACATTCTCAATAGGATTCATGTATGTGCTTTGAGCAGGCCACTCCATAACAATAACATCCTCCTCAGAAAGAAATGTCTTAACAGACTTCGCTGTGTGACATGGCGCGTTATCTTGCATAAATGAAGCTGGTTCATTAATTGCAGTTCTCAAATCAGGTACATGTTTCTTCTATATCTCTTTGTATACAGTTGCGTTAATCTTATCGTGTTGCTTAACAAGAGGTCTCGTACCAGCAATTGCAACCATGCCAAACACCATCACACATCCTCTTCCAAATTTACCGCTGCTTTTAGTGCACTGAGGCAAATATCGTTCCTTCGGACTGCGTCGAACGAATCTTCTCTTGTCACAACCGAACAGATTAACCTTTGACTCATCGCTGAAATGAACACAATCCCACTGTTCTTCTGTCCATATGACGTGTTCAGTGGCAAATTTCAATCGGCTCATTTGATTCTTTTTAGAAATGTAAGGCTTCGTAGAGGCTACTCAACTGTTCAGATTTATTTCATTAAGTCTTCGGGAAATAGTGTGTCTTGATATTTTAATGCCAACGTTAGCATTAGCTCTTTTAGAGATAGCGGTTGCTGTCGCAAATCGATCCTTTTTTGATTCATTACCAATCCATCTCTCTTCCCTTGCAGTAGTTTTCCTATGCCTGCCAGTTGGTTTCTTGGCCTCGTATGACCAAATTTCCTCAAGTTTTCTTAAAATACTATGAATGACACTTTTAGATTTCCCCACACTCTTTGAAATAACCTCAATCGAGAGTTTATGTTGATTACGTAACTTGACTAACAGTTTTCTAAGTTCCAATGACGTCACAGATCTTTTCGCCATGTTTACAATGAAGGAGCCAGTAAAGATCCAGTATAATTTAGTAAAATGCCCGATTTTATATTCTTACCCTAAAAATTTTCAATGATGCAAAATAATTATTAAATTTTATGGGTTTATTTAATCGTTCTGATGTTTTGGATCATCTATTTTTTCGGATGTTATATAATTATTCTTATAAAGTTATCAAAATAAGTTTATTGAGCTTTCTATTTTGAAATTATATAATTTACATTTATATCCTTATATTTCCTTGATAAAATGTTTTTTGAAGCTTTAAAATAAAAAGTTATTTCATATTGAGAATTTTTCTTAACATCGTTCTGATCTTTATGCTCGCTACTATATATATATATATATATATATATATATATATATATATATATATATATATATATATATATATATATGTATGTATATATGAAGAAATATAGTCTTAAAGTGTGCTATATTTATGGGATAAAGTGCTCAATACCAGAGATAGAGCGTGTGTAAATATAAAAGTGAACATAGAAGTCAACACTTAGAGGCGACAGCCTGTTTCATGATAGATGCCATCGTATAATTTATTATATTAGAACAGGCCTGACGATTGCATCTAGCATGAAAGATACTGTCACTTCTAAGTGTTGACTTCTATGTTCACTTTTATATTTATATATGTATATATATATATATATATATATGTATATATATATATATATGTAATGTATATATATATGTGTGTGCTTATATATGTGTATATATATATATGTATATATATGTATATGTGTATATATTTATATATATATATGTGTGTGTATATATATATGTGTATATATATATATATATATATATATATATATATATATATATATATATATATATATATATATATATATATATGAATAAATATAGTCTTAAAGTGTGCTATATTTATGGGATAAAGTGCTCAATACCAGAGATAGAGCGTGTGTAAATATAAAAGTGAACATAGAAGTCAACACTTAGAGTCGACAGTCTGTTTCATGATAGATGCAATCGTGGCCTGATGATACCAAGCACATGTTTGCCGCTGGGATATATGTCAATAACATAGAAGTGATGCGTAAAACATATTAACTATGGCAATCTTTTCGATGCGTTTTTCACCTGTTATACATCGATTTCATGAATTAGTCGTAGAACTAGATAGACGCTTATGTTACATCATTTAATTTTTGAATTGCTAAATGAGGCCGCTAGTTTTATTCTAAACTCTTCTTCTTTCTCACTTCTTTTCTCAGAAATCTATCTCAGCTTTTTGTTTTTTATCAACTAAAATCTACAAAAAATACATAACTTTTTATTATGTTACAACTAACTGTTTCTTTCATTTAGTCACGTCTCCTTAATACCATTGGATCATAATTGCTGTATTGTCTTAATCGAGTTTAAATTATTAGAAAAATAGAGCGGATGGCCTTCTTTCCAAAAATGAAAAGAATATGTATATTTTCATCTGGCATCGTCAATATGTGATTCTCAGGAACGTCATAAAACATTGTTTTTAATCATTTAACCCTAAACAAGGGAAAAACCAGTAAGATGCAAAAGGATACTGAATGCTAAACGAAATAAGGAAATACTAAGGTTAGACAACGTTAAATGAACAAGAATTAAGAAGATAGTACGTAGTGATAGACTTTGCATTTAAATCTTTGAAGATCATTGTTGACTGAATATCAACAAGCGGGTATTGAGTTCCACAAACGAGAAATTCTATACACGAATCTATTAGCATAGAAGTTGCGGTTTCAATTAGAGATTAAAGTTTTAAAATGGTGAGAATTTGCCTGTATATTGGGTTATCTTGCTAGAGAAATAATGATCTTCGACTCAATATTCATACAATGGGGAGCATATTTTCATATAATGACTTGTAGATATCCTCAGACTTCATGATTCCAGTAATACACTCTAGGTCTTCAGTATCAGATAGAGCAAAGCAGCTCCACAACATTATACATCCCCCACAATAATATCTGTTGGTAGGGTGCTCTTTACTCATAAACTTCATTTTGCCGTCTGAAAACATCGCTGCTGTACATTTGAAATAAAGCTATATTATTGTTTCTGGTGATCCGTGCACAAAACATTGTTCCAAATTGATGATGACATGACGAAGTTCTTTATGGCAGATTTTAGTTCATCCATTCTATGTATTTTCTCAATAATTATTATTCATTGGCATTCACTCATAAATAAATGTTTGATTTAGTGTGCGCCCTATGGTATATGATGAAAAATTGTTACATTGGTCCAGGTCGGTTCTCAGGCTTTTAGATATTTTATGTGGTGTTTCGTTTTCCCATTCGTATATTTCCTCTTATTCACACCTCCAGGGAGGTTGCTTACAGTTTACTTCTTTATAGCTTTGTACATTTTTTAATCAGGGTCATCAAACATCTTTGGATATGACTTAAGTGTACTTACTAACAATATCACATCTGATTTTCTCAGGTAGCTGATTTTTATTCACCATTGTGTCAATGAAAGAAGGAATAACGTATGACTTTTAAAAATATTGAAATTCTAATTCATTGTTTAACTCCGCTCATCTGGATACTGACGGATTATCAAGGGTGATTCTAGTTTCCGGTAAGGTATTATGGATTTAACTCATCTTTTCTTTTCTGTTGTAAAGGGTGCCAATATCTGTGCCAGTTATCTCTCAGTTTTATATTTTTTTCCTCCAATTGCTATTTGAAACATTTTTCTTTATCAACCATGAGTTAACAATAGACCAGAACTATTTCATTGGATTCGTTATTCTGTCGATGACTAATTTTCAGATTGAGAATTGATATTATTTTTAGTTGCATTCCAAATGATTGGATCAATAATTATTTGCATGCCTGAAGGTTCACTGCGCCTCATGTTTAGGCATGTTTTCTCCTTTACAATATTCATGACATTCCTCTGTCAATCGGATATATGTTTAAATCAGCAGGAAGAGTCAGAGGTCCGCACAACCGTCTTTTATAAGGAGTATTCTCAAGTTGTGATATTTTGCCAGTATTGACACACGCACGCACACACATATAAAATTATATATGTATATATTTATATAAATATGAAGAAATATAGTTTTACGGTGTTTTACGGTGTGCTATATTTGGTATAAACTACTCAATATAAGATACAGAGCGTATGTAAATATAAAAGTAAATAGGCGATAGACTGTTTCATGCTAGACGCAATCTCTCGCGTCTGAGTGTTGACTTCAATGTTCACTTTTACACACACAGACACACACACACACACACACACACACACACACACATATATATATATTATAAATTAACTGATTTAAAATATGTTTTTTCTCTACACAGTAATAACCTTGTTTCAAAAATGGAAGTTACTCCACAATTCGCTTGAGGATGAAATGGAACTAATGTTTTTAATTTAATTACAAAATTAATTTTGAAGATTTTCGCTTCCATTTTTGAAACATGACTATTACTTTGTAAGGAAAAAACATATTTTAAATCAGTTAATTTATAATATAAATGCTCTGTAAATTTACATTGAGGACTATTTTGTAAAAATAAAAAAAATATCAACGCATATATATATATATATATATATATATATATATATATATATATATATATATATATATATATAAATATATACATATATATATATATATGTATATATATATATATATATATATATATATATATATATACACATATATATATATATATATATTTATATGTATATATATATATATATATATATATATATATATATATATATATATATATATATATATATATATACAAACTTCATAACCGTGATATATCTTTCACGTTGATGTTATACTCTTTCTAAATATTATGTAAGTGGTTAGTATACAAAAATGTAAGGTTATAATAAAAATACGAATAACCCTATTCTGTGGTACTGAAGTTTATTTTTCCCTAGCCCATCTTAATTCATCAAGGCAAAATCTAAATTAATGCCTATAAAATCAAAAGAATAAGTCAAGGGAAATTTAGCAACATTGTTATTATTATTATTATTTTTATTTCCTTTGATATCTGGCGTTTACACATTTCTTTCGGGGTCGCGCCCAGGGACCAAATGTTAGAAATAGCATCATGACACTTTCCACTGAAAAAAAATTACATAGATAAAAACCTTCGTAAAGTGTGGGCTGTACTTGTCAGAACAATTTTTTGCATCTCTTTGTGGCATGGACTTCCAGGGATCCCTTCAATTAGCCCACTGGAATATTTTCCAACCAGTCCAAGGGCTCCAACTACAACAGGGAGTGTTGATGTTCCTATGTGCCACATTTTTGAGATTTCTATTTCAAGGTCCTTGTATTTTGACAGTTTTTCGAATATCTTCAAAGATACATTGCAGTCTGCAGGGACTGCCATATCCATAAGGAGACACTTATTTTGTTTGTGGTCTTTAATAACAATGTCTGGGCGGTTGGCTTTGATTGTTCTATCAATGTGTATTGTGTAGTCTCATAGAATTGTAATAGGTCCTATCTCCGTAACCGGGTCTGGGTGGTGTTCGTACCAGTTTCTTTCAGTTTCCTTCCCGTAGGAGTTGCAAATTTTCCAGTGCAGATATTGGCCCAATCTGTCATGCCGGGTTTTATATTCAGTGGGTGCCAATATCGTGCAACCTGATACAAGATGATCAATGGTTTCTGGATATTTATCACAGAATCTGCATTTTGGGCTAACACACTATTTTAGTATATGTGCTTGATAATTCCTAGTTAACAAGCATTGGTCCTGTGATGCAAGGATAAAATCTTCAGTTTCAGCTTTCAAACCTGCACTACGTAGCCGCTAATGGGTGCGGTTTTTGTCTACGTCAGCTTGTGTGGTACGGGTAGAGTATTGGCCGTGGAGAGGTTTATATTATTATTATTTTATACTAGTCTGATATCGGTCTTAGGATACTCTTCGTTTATTCTAGTGAAATTATTGGGGCTTCTTTGATAATAATGCGACAGTTATAGGGACAATTGATTGTCGTAAAAATGGATGCATATTTTATCGTAGTGTATTGCAAATCGATTGCATAATGTTCACAGCTCATGACCTCAAATCGGTTTCAATTCATGTATTACATATCTGCAGTTTGTGTTCAGCATCGTAATAAATTGTAAATCAATCATCAATAAAACTAATCAACTAACTTACGCCTACAGTCGATTGCTTGTTACAAATTCATGATCGATTTTTCCCACTGAATAATCGATATTCACTCGGAATTAATACTATAGTTTTCTTGAAATTGTCAATTTTGGAAAATGTCGCTAAAATTCGATTTCCTTGGATACATAGAAAAAGAACACAGGGTACGACCCATTGGTGAATTTATTTTTTTTATAATCAGACAAGGACAATGATGGATGCTTCTATGAAGTAAGTATAAAACTTAATAAAAATTTATTTAACATTCTTTTTATAGATACAAGTATTTAAGTAAATGCTATATGACGATTCCGTATAGGATACAGGTTCGAATCCTGTCGGGGGACGAATATTTTCTATGAAAATTTCTCGGACATTCAGGCCGGTAAATGTTATTTAATACTGTTTATTATAAACAGAGCATTTACTTAAATACTTGTATCTATAAAACGAATGTTAAACATAAAACTGTATTTAAATATATATATATACATATATAGTCAAACCTAATGAGCCAGACACACCCTGACGATCTGCCTAAGTGAAACCTTGGTAGGTGTGTCTGGCTCATTAGGTTTGACTAGGTTTGCTCTACGTTTGTATCGAGCTCTTTAGTTAGTTGTTTACTCGTATCGGGTTTTTTCTTTGGGCCTTGAACTTGTATCTGTGCGATTATTTTCGACAGACTTTCATGTTCCTAGCTCTTTCTTTTTTAAAACCTTTTTTCCCTTCGAGATTGATTTGGCTATTGTTAACTCAAGAATTCGAAGGTTTTTCGACACAAATATAGTTATCTATCTATATATATATATATAAATATATATATATATATATATATATATATATATATATATATATATATATTTGTGTATTTTGGTAGAAATCTTTCTTTCATGCACATTTCATTATAAAGGACAGACGAGGCGGTTTTATTTAGTTTTTTATACAATTTCTCATGCGGTCTAATAATCTTTTTGTTTTCGGATGATAAATTATATAAAATCTGTCCGAATGTCCTTTTTATCCGCGCTCTTTCGGATATGCATTTAGGCATTTGCAAGGATTATATTTTAACTGTTAAAATTAGAAATAGTTTGTTGTATGTATGTTTTATGAAAATGTTTCATTTTTTTGTTTCAAAACACGGTCAAGATATTATGTCCTTGTTGAAAGTTAATATTATTAATGTTGGTTAAAAAAATATTAGATCGCATGAGAAATTGTGTAAAAAACTAAATAAAAGCACCTTGTATGTTGTTTTTAATGAAATGTGCATATATATATATATATATATATATATATATATATATATATATATATATATATACATATATGCACGTATGTATGTATGTATGTATGTATGTATATGTATATTAGGGTAGGTTGATTTTTCCCTTTTTTTAAAATATCAAAAAGAATAGAGTACCGAAAGTTGTGTATTAAATACTGATATAAAAAATTAGATCTGACACTTCAAGGGTGTTTTGAGCATTTGGCATCAAATATCGTAGACAAAAAATGCACTGAAAAACCAAGGATTTTGCAAGATTTGGATTAAATATTGATAAAAATAACAAACAATTTAACTATTTAAATCAGATAATGTTGTTATTTTGTTTTATCGAAATGAAATAAAATGTAGAAATTATAAGTAAACTTCAAATTGAAAATCTTCCTCCCACCTAATCACTGACGACTTTGAAATGCTCTTTTGTATCTCATAAATTAAGCAGTATTAGTTGAATACATTAAAATGGATATTTTCTGTTTTTAATGAAAATATAACAAACAAATATGGAAAAATAAAGAAGATTTTAATAGGGCTTAATTTATAGAGTCAAATAGCTCCATATAAGAACCCTCAGACGAAATTGATGGTCTCAATTTCTGACACAAAGCTTTTGCTATTATGTGCTAGTGCCTTGCTTCAAAGCCATACGCAGACTGGGAAGCTTCTGTTGTGTACTTGACTGCCCGTTCCACGCCTTAGAATGTGAGGGCAAATCTGGCAAGTCAAGCTTCGTAACATTTAATAATTATACACGAAGTTCATTTTCAGAAAATTCTTCTGTGAGTGGTGGTTCACAAACTCCACTTAATGACAGATCTTTTAACTGTGTCCAGTGCACTGCTTTAAAATTGAGAGTTGTGATTCTTTTTAATCTTTTCTTGGTTTGCTCCCCACTCTTGAAAAATATAAAAATTAATTTGATTTATTTTTAAAAATTGCACTCTGTATTGCTTTAATATTTATGGTGAAATTAGATAAAATCATTAAAATTATTCCAGAAATAGACATAAATAATTTAGTCAGTTTTATATGAATAAATATTTACTAACCTAATGGTCAAATTTCGTTTTATAGCTTCTTCCCTCCCTTTCAGTTCATCAGATTTTACCATTGAATGTAAGATATTTTCAGACAGTAAGGTGAAAGCATTGTAGTTCATATTTTTCAATGTGATCTGTTGGATTTAATATGGTTGCTTCCTAATCCTTTGGATCATATTGAAATTATACATTTGCTGATTGTGGAACTTGATATTTCCTTTATTTTCGAACCAGCAAATGGCGTACACATTCACAATAAAATTTATTAAACTGTGGAGTTTGGTTGAAATATCCCATGGGTATAAAAACAAGACACACCAGACTGATGCCTAGAGTTAACCACCTTTCTTGGTTTAATGGACCAATTTTCCATGATGCAAATCTAGAGTCCACCTACCCTCTAGAAATATCCATTGTATATTCATAAACGAGTCTTTCGTCACATCTAAGGGTATCTGCATTTTCAATTTTAAAAATAGATGGACTGCCAACAGCTGAAAATGATATTTGAGGTAAATTATGGTAATCATTTGCACGTAATGTACCCAGTAGACCATTGAATGTTGCAGGGCTTTATTTGTGGTACCATATTCATGTTTAAAAAGAGCTCTAAACGGAAATTTATTTTGATGCATGGAGCAACCAATAGTGTGAAGATTTATGTTAAGTTTTCTTTCTAGAGGTGCAGCAAATGCAACTTCACAGCCTGAATTGGCATTAGTGTTTGTCAACAAGGATAGCCTTGATAGTGCTCACACTGTTGAATTCATGCAAAACATCAGCCACTTGCTCGGCAAGAACTACACCAGTTGCATCAATATTAGGAAGAACCCTGTGTGTCAGATATTCACTTTCATATGTCATCTTTGTGACACTCAAGTGGCGTTGTGGTCTCTGTTATTTTCACTCTGCTCTTCATTTTCCTCCACTATTTCCTTGTACATTAGTGTGTCTTTGTCAGTTCCACCATCAACACCAATACACATATTTCCACCTTTTCATCATGCTGTGGATGAGCATTTGTTTTACACTTTAGCCTTTGCTCTATCAATTTTAAATTTATTTATATGAATAACTTTTTATATTAATAATGGGGATAAGAAGGCCCATAGCCCTCAAATCCAAGAGCAATGCATTGGCAAGGCTGGCTCCAAGATTGGAAGATACATCACCCCTGATCAACTCAACAGTATACCGTGGAATTTTGATAATGCTAGTATAGCCTTATCAAAATTCCACGGTATTCTAGGCCCTTTGCGATTCTTTTTCCTGCCATTTTTATTAAAATATCTGACAAAGAAAGTATATGTAATATCAGAAATTACACAAAAATATTTTTCAAAACAAATTGGAAAATAAAGTTTGAAATGCATTATTAAATTAAAAATAATGTTTATTTACATAAAAGTAGAGAGTTAGTTCCGGGATTAGCTTGTAAACAGGCTTTTTAATAAAACACTAATTTTGAAAATATAAAAAAATTATAATAATTATAAAAGTTGTATTTTTTTAATAGTTAAGTATATTTTGATGAAAATTGTAATAGATATTTGTGCTAGTTAAAAGCGTAAACAGTAAACAGAAATAAAACGAACTTAAAAGAGGAGGTAATAACTACCGGTAAATACCGAAAAAATATCCAGTAAAAAAGACGCCGTTCATAAGTAGTTATTTGTATTTTAAACTAAATATTTTAGTGTGTTTTATTTTTTTTATTTTTAGTAATTACATTTAATTTATTAAGCGAATAGATAACAAACTCAAAAATATCCATTATTAAGCGTTATTTTCTTCTTTTCTTTTCGTTAAGACACGGTTTTAATTTAACATAGACATGTTTCCGGTGACACCGATATGATGATAAAAATCACAGTTTATTTTGTCTTTAAGTTCGATTCCTCAAATAAATATGAAGTTTTTAAGAAAAATGTTTTTTGTGGTTATTTTTGACGTTATTTTTCAACTTTCCTCGAGTTATTCTTTTTACAGTTCCAAAATCGACCTACCCTAATGTATATATTATTCTGTATTTGTATTGTTCTCTCCTTGATAGGGAGCAGAAATGATGCTTCCTTATTAGATAAACAGTACCAATTACGTGTTCAGTATCTTCACTACTGCGCGTAAATATATTTATTTTTCAGTTCCTGAAGATGACAATACAAGTGGGATGTATGTGAGGTAGTCAAGATTGAAACCTGATAAAAAGCGGATGTTGAGCGAGTTCCAAATGGGAATTATCTCACGTTTTTGTGGTATACATGTGCACCACTTAAGATATCGTGTTATGCTATACATTAATTTGTTTTATTTTGTATTGAACTATTAATATAATTTGATTAGTTTAGACAGAAGGTAAATCTGCAGATACCTTTCGTCTAATTTCGAAAACACACGACGGGAATTGCATATGTTTTTGAAACTTTACGCTTGGAAAACTCAGCGAAGGAACAAAGATTGGTTCGATGAATCGGTGGAATGATATCCAGCCACTCCTGAATTCAAAGAATCAAATACACGTGGCTCATGTTGCGCATTCACACTGTTGTACTCAAACTCCAAACTGGTGCCGCTTATGTGCAGTGGCACAACGGAAGCTTCGGGAATCTCAAAACAACTATCAGCTTCGCAAATTTGAAGAAATTCAACCTTATGCTGACGAAACAAAACTTAAGAGTTTTATTATTCCATTAATCGTATCTTCGGCCCTTCTCCTAATGACATGACAGGTGTTCCTTCCGCTGATGGCTCTACCCTGCTCAAAGAAAAAGAAGAAATCCTAGCACGATGGGCTGTGCACTTCAAGGAAGTATTGAATAGAGACATGCCAATTGATTCCTCATCTTTAGACGGCCTTCCAACTCCACCGGGCCGTCCTGAGCTGGACTCTGTTCCAATATCGGATGAAGATAAAAACTCCATAAAATCCATAAGAAACAAAAAGTTGCCGGTGATGACGACATTCTGAGAGAGGTGTACAAATATGGCGAACCTCACATGCAATCTTTTTTGACTTATGCTGGACAAGCAGAATGATGCCTAAGCGCTGGAAACATGAGAATATTGTAAGTATTTACAAGAAGAAATGTGATTGCTCCATCTGCGGCCACAACTGGGCCATTTCTCTCCTACATGTGGTCAGGAAGATTCATGCACGTATTATACTTCGCCCTCTTCTTATTTTTATGACTGAGCGAATTCTGCCGGAATCTCATTGTGGCTTCAGACCTGAACTTAGAACACTCGACATGATATTAGTCGCCGGTCTACTACTCAAAAAAAGACGGGACAACAAAGAGAAACCAATTTTGTTTCGTTGACCTAAATAAAGCCTTTGATTCAGTCAATCGGTAGAATCTGTGATTTTTGATTGGCCAATTTGGCTGTCCGCCGACCTTTCTGATTCGTCTACACCAATTTTACGAGCATATTCTCGCAAGAGTATTCGTCGGGTATCCTCATCAGAACGGTTCAGTGTGCATATGAGAGGTGTTCTTGCTCTCGTGCTCTTCAGCATATATCTGGTTGCTGTGACTCTTCTCTCTTGAGTTTATATGGAACCCAGCGGCGGAATACGTATCCGATATCGCTTCGACCGAATCGTCTTCAATGCCTGACGTCTCAAAGCTAAGACTCTGACCACTACCATTCCTGTTTATGAACTGCAATATGCCAACAATACCGCCATAGCTTCTAATGCGACACTCTCAATTCAACAGTGCCTGACCTCATTACATCAGGTTTATACTAGCCTTGGTCATTATATCAACCCAAACAAAACAGACGTCATTCAATCAGAATTTAAACGGCGTGATTCAGCAGCTCTGCTGCACGTTGACAACGCATTCATCTCTCTCGGCAGCGTCATTTCCGATAATGGACACATCGTTGCAGACATCATCCAGCGAATAAATCTTGCCTCCGCTTCCTTCGGATGTCTCCACCCCCGCGTCCTCTTTAATAGCAACCTCCATCTCACCACCAAGTTGATGTCTATTGTGCTGTTGTTTCAACAATGCTCTACCGCTGTGAATGCTGGACCCTGTATCGCTGACAATGAAAACTGCTTAAGATATTCCACATTGTCTGCCTTCAGCGGATCATGCACGTTACTTGGAGAGATAAAATCACCCACACTGAAATTCTGCAACTTGTAGCAATCGTCAGCATCGAAGCCATCATCCGACAACGCCTTCTACGTTGGGTGGGATATGTTGTGCGGATGTCGGGCCATTGTCCCACTAAAATTGTATTCTTCGGAGAGTTCGAAAACGGCAGCCGCCCACGTTGAGTCGCAAAGGAAAGATTCCGAGACTATCTTAAGCGCGCTGTTATCTCTTGCAACATTGACCAACACAATTAGAGAACCTCGCAAATGACTGGACCAGCTGGCGGTCTCTCCGCGTCACCGGAGTGGCACATTTCCAGGACGAGAGACGAAGAACGTTCGAGGGGAGGCGACGCCAGCGTCATCTGCAACTTGTCAATCCCGCACCGGGCATGTTTCTCTACCACCTATGCCCGAGAACTTGTCCCTAACGGATCAGGCTGTTATCTCACTTGGCAGCCCACCGAAGACGGACGGAAATGGAAGGACGGCGTCGTCGTCAGCAATGATGGACAGCCTTAAGCAAGTAAGTAAGCAACATCAGCGGCCATTCTTTGAAAGGAAACAGGCGGTTTTTTTATATATTCTAGGAGCTTTTCAGAAAAGTTCTCACCTGTGGTTGGTGATGCACTGTGACCAGTAGGTCTGCATATCCCAAAATGAACATGCATACAAGAGGGTCAGAGCTTCCACTTCTACAGGGAATAACGAGATTCCCCACCTGTTCTAAACCGGGAAACGGATAGTGAGGACCAGAATCTTTTGGGCTTCGGCAGTATTTTTCATTCAATACATCATCGAATTTCTCATAGATTAATGTTTTATGACCATCATTCGATACAAATGCATCAAATACAGCAGGGATTTTAATCTTCAGACGGGAATTTTTTTAAAGACGGCATTGTTTTGTGTTGAGTCTTGACTCATTGTTGAATCTCGCCTAATGCATGGAATAATAATGCAACACAAAATTTACTTAGAACAAGAATGTATTATAACAAGAAAGTGTACACAATAAGTACATATAGTATTTCTGTATATTTCTGGGAAGACGTTCCTGGAGAATGTGTTGACTAGTCGCAGTCGATCAGAGTCTCTAGTTGGATCTCGTGATTCCTCTTCCCTCGTCTTCCGGTACCAACCATTATTTATATAGTTGATAGTCACCTATGCAGATTAGGTGGATCCAACCCAACACCCCCCTCCCAAGCCTTGGAATCCTTTTGGATTTCAAACTGGCTTCTATATGGGATGATGATCATGGTTATTTCTTTGTAGATCCCCTTTGCATAGTTCATATGTATATCTGTTTTTTTTTCCAATATCTTTTTCGTTTTGGATTCACGTCCAATGGATCTTCTCGGTTCAGGAGCACTCTGCGGAGGTTCTACTTGAAACGTATCATACATTACATCAATGGGATCTTCCTCCTCATCCGGTATACTCTCTTCATGCTCTAGCACGTAGCATTTTTTGAGTTGGTTCTGGTGCCTTTTATGAGTATTCTTCGGCCCTTTTATTATGTAAATCAGGTCACCGATTCTCTTATCCACTATGCCTCGCTCCCAGAACTCAATGTTGTTTCTATAGCACTTGAAAAAGACATTCTCTCCGGTGTATCTTTTTCTAGCTGTATACATAGTGTTCTTTATTCTATTTCTTCCTGGCAAAAGCTTGTCAAACACTGACTTAACTTTCCTAGCGAACATTAGTTCAGCTGGTGCCATGTTTGATGGTGTTCTCTGGTTAGGCGTGATTCTGTATACGTGTAGGAATTGCTGAAGCGCCTTTTCCGTTGGAACTCCTGAGGCTTTCTTCAGAGCGCGATTTAACGTATCTACGAATCTTTCTGCGAGTCCATTGGATCTCGGATGATACGGCGGCGTCGTTATGTGGTTAATTTGATATAACTCACAAAATTCCTTAAATTTGTCAGAAGTGAATTGTGTACCATTGTCACTCACAATACACTCTGGCACACCGAACCGTGCAAATAGTTCATGCAAAAAAGTTGTTGTGGTATTGGACGTAGGCTTTTTGCAGCGTAGTACTTCCGGCCATTTTGTAAAGCTATCTACCACTATTAAGTAGTAATAATCTTCTACTGGACCAGCGAAATCAATGTGTAATCTTTCCCACGGATGATCCGTCTTTGGCCATGGTTTGTGTACTATAGGTGGTGCCTTAGCTGCTAACGCACACCCTTTACATCGAGGAACCATGTTTTCGATATCCACATCCATTCCTTTCCAATATACAAAGCTTCGCATTAAGCTTTTTGTTCTATTAATCCCCGGATGACCCATATGAAAGTCCCTTAGGATTCTTTTCTGCAACTTTTTTGGTACTACTACTTTCTCACCAGCGAAAGGCACGTTACGTTTCTTTTTAAATATAGGCATAATATTTTCTTTTAATTCAAATTTAGCTTCAAACTTGTTACATCTTCCAAGACCAGGTGTAAAGGTTTCCGGAAACTTTTTCTTTAATTCCTCTTTAATTTCCTGTCTTGTTTGCGTATTACTTTCTACTTTTCTGCAGAATGAGTTTAACGGCTTATCCCACAATTCGAATGTTTCAATAAAATCTGTACCCAACAAGTTTTCTCCATTTCTCAGAATGAAAACTTTTATTTTTTTAAACGATCCCATTCAATTTCATTGGAAGTACAACCTCGCCTTCGAAGTTAATTTGCTTTCCAGTTACCGTTCGAGCGAGTTTCGTTGACTTCATTATTGTAGGCCTTTTTAAAATTTTCCATGTTTTATCGTTCATTATTGTTAAATCAGACCCCGAATCGAGTTGAAATTTGATATTCTTTTTGAATATTTCAGTCGTCACATATTTCCTCATATCTCTATCTGATTTGATATTCGAATTTGTTTGTCTAATTCGGCTCTTGAATTTTTTCGTTTTACAACACGATCCTTTGTGACCATTCTTTTGGAACACGAAACATTTCTTATTTCTATATGGGCAATTTACCTCCCAATGTCTTTCGTTACAGCGTCTGCAATTATATGGTGGGACCTTTTTATTTTCGTTCTTTTTATTTTCTTGTCTATTATTATAATACGCTGAATTTTTTCTCCAATTTTTCTCTAATGGGTACTTTGACTGCTTTTTTATTTTTTTAATATAAGCAATACCAGCTTCTTCGATTTTTTGCAACTCTTTCTTTAAACTTACGGCCCGTTGACACTCCTCTGCTAACTTTTGCAGGGTAAGGCCTTGTTCAGATTCGAGTTTAGACAAAACTCTACGTCTTATTTCGGCACTCTTACTGGATACCAGTCCTTGAGCAAAAATTAAGCACTTGAATTCTTCAACCGTAATCTCTGCCAATCTGAAATTGTCACAATGTCTATTTACTATAGATGCATATGTTAAGTAATCCTGATCGTCGGATTTAGAGACATTCATGCATAACCATCGCTTATGCCAAAGCGACATATTTGCTCCAAACAGCTCTTTTAGCAATTTCACTGTTTCCGAGAATTCCAATTCAGTTGTTTTTCTCGGTAGAATAAAATGTACAAATTTGCTATGTTCTGCTGTACCTAGCTTTCTTAGTAATAGACTGACTTTTCTTGAATTCGACCAGTTTTCACAGTCTGTGTAGAAAATATCTTCATACCGTTTAAAGTACGCTTCAAACGTTTTTTCTTCGTCTGGCACATAGTTGAAAGTTTAAATATGGTGTTATTAGAGTATGAAGAATTTCCCTCATTTGCCTGATAGTTGTTTAATTTCTCCAGTGTTAACTTTTGAATTTCTAAAAGTCTTTCATCTTGTTTTTCTTGATATTTTTGTTGTCTTTCATCTTGTTTAACTTGATATTTTTGCAGCGCTATTTGTTGTTCTTGTTGTCTTTCCTCTTGACGTTCTTGATATTTTTGTTGTGCTATCTGTTGTTCCCTTATAAATAAGGCAAACTGTTCCTGCTGGGATTTGAATAATTCAGATATGACTTTGGATAGTTCATCCATTTTTAGCTGATAGTGTTCATGCAACAAGGAATATACTTTTAATCCACGAATATCATATGAGCTGACCAAAAAATCGAAACAACGTACGACTTTTAATTTTTATGACTTGTTTTTACATTCACGCCCGTGCTAATCAACTTTGGTATTTTTTTTTTTTTCGTGAACAAAGAGCGTCGGACTTCTTTTTTTTTTCGACTTCTGTTCGCGTATTTCAATGACAACGTCTGATTTTCTTATCAGAGGTAATTAGTCACTATATTGTTGAACAAATAATTTTAAAAAAATAATTTTTTAAAGTTTGTTACCTTTCAAAGTCGACACGGTGTATTTGTGCTCCTTTTAAATCCATGCATGTTTTTGTAGTCGGCCAATTTTTCTTTTTAGCGGGGGTCTCGTTGTAGATAATTTTTTTATATAAAATTACCGTTATTCGTTTACGACACCTTTCAATTTTTCTGAGTGAACGTTCCTTTATGCTTAGTCGTCTTTTAACGAGTTTTACATATCCAGAAGTTCAGAATCCTTCGTCGTTACGTTAACGTTGGACTTTGAATTAATAGTTTTTTTTTTCAGCCTGGGTTCTTCAATGACTTGTCCCAAATGTTGAAAACTCTCACTATTAATTCTTTCTTCTTTCCGTATGGTTCGTTCTACTTCTTTGCCATTGTTGAACTTGGCGTATGGTTCGTTCTACTTTGTGGCCATTGTTGAAACTTGACGTATGGTTCGTTCTACTTCGTCGCCATTGTTGAGTCTTGACTCATTGTTGAATCTCGCCTAATGCATGGAATAATAATGCAACACAAAATTTACTTAGAACAAGAATGTATTATAACAAGAAAGTGTACACAATAAGTACATATAGTATTTCTGTATATTTCTGGGAAGACGTTCCTGGAGAATGTGTTGACTAGTCGCAGTCGATCAGAGTCTCTAGTTGGATCTCGTGATTCCTATTCCCTCGTCTTCCGGTACCAACCATTATTTATATAGTTGATAGTCACCTATGCAGATTAGGTGGATCCTACACAACATTTTGATTATTTTTTGTTTCCTTTATTTCAAATTTACTCTGCATTCTTCGGAACAGATAGGCTGCCCGTGTCAAACAGCTCACATGCGTGGCTCATGCAAAAAATATGTAAAGTTATGTGCTGCAGCTACCAAGTTTTTATTCTCTAAATTATTGAAAAGTGAATATGTCATGATTACCATTATTTTATATAAAATCGTTATATTTTTGCTTTCTGTGTAGATTTTCTAGAAACAATATATGCCCATATATTCAATCATGTAACTCACAATCAGCAACGTTTGTGGTTCATTTTAAAAGTTTTGCAGAATAAGTTGTGTACGTTTCAGTTTAATTCCATCTCAGTTTTCAAAACCTTTCAAACAGCTTGTCACTTTCCTTGTATTTAGACACGGATGAGTGAAATGAAATATTTCCCCACTGTTTATAAAAATTTTGTCTCTAAATCCCACACCAATTTTTAAATCAGAATAGTACAATTTGAAGAACGGAAAATTATATTCAATTACTTTTTCTTGTTTTGGGAAATTATTTATTCATTTATATATATATATATATATACATATATATATATATATATATATATATATATATATATATATATATATATATATATATATATATATATATTACTTCTCGCCTTCTGTGTCCTCATTTACTGCAATCATCCCATTTTCCATAACGCTAACGCATGATTTTTGTGTCTGATTTCTCTCTCTTTTTTGGGGCAGGGGATGCATTTTCGATATCTCTTCATTTTATATATGCTTTTCCTTATCTTTCTCACACTCTCTCAGTGACTATCTTTGTTATATTTGATTGTTGTCTTGTACATCTTCCCTAATTTTCTGTACCCTTCTCATTTAGCTTTCAACACCATTTAGCTATTTTCTCTTTTATTTCTTATTATTCTTAGCACATTTTCAATTCAATTGTTCGCAACATCTTTGCAATCTTTCAAATAATATTTATTTATTTTGTCTATACGCGTAAATTTACTTTTCTATATTTTGTATGTTATTTATTACGTTTCATTCATTTTTATCTCTTTCTATTTTATTTATTCATTTTCTTGTTACCCTTCATTTCGAGCCGATTTTTCTGCTAGTTTTTTCTTTCTTCTTCGTACATATTTCTTTTGATTTAATCGATATTTTCTAGGTTTCCATTAACGTTTTTTTTCTTAATTTTTTAAACCTTTTCTTCACGTTTTCCACCCTTGCTGCCTTTTAAACCTGTTTCCCCCGCCTTTTTATCTTCTTTGTGTAACTCATTCTGTCTTCTCTGCAGCTAAATGTTTGGGCGATCGCCCATTACACACGTCAAACGGAGAAACGCTTAAAGCCAATAACTAAGGGAGGCCACTAGGGAAATCTACTGACGCCATATTGATCGCGTCGGGGTGTGGCTAAATGTAATGGAGATATTCTTTGGCCGAGAATTAAGTGGATACTTCTGAAATGGAGTGTGTGGAGTGATCATGGTCGGAGATGGCAGTGATGGGTGTGAGGTTAAAGTTTATGCGACTGGCTACTTTTAAGGCTGAGAGATAACAAAAACGAGTGTCTAAGAGACTTGAATACAAGATATTACCTTCTTCGTTTCGATCTCGTCTAGGGAAATAAAATCTCGTCATGTCTCGATCTTTGCGGTTTGGTATTAGAAAGATCGAATCACTTTTGACGTCTGTTCCGTGGTTCACTAATATGAGGTTTTCAGGGGTGATGACTGAGTCACTTTATCGACACAAACACATATTAACATATTCTTCTTTCTGATAGATTAAAGCAATGAGACTATGTCTGTAAAAGTGTCTCACACATACAAATATATATCGTATTGATATGCCAGGTTATTTACATTATTGTTAGTGAATTATATGAAACGGTATCACAGAAACTCATATTTGTATTAAGAAATATACCTATGTATTATATACAACCAAATAGACAACTAATTAAATATGTGTGATATTTTCATTATATACACTGCACTGTCAAAAATAGGGGGATATGATATAAAATTCATATACATCAGAATACGGTTAGATAGGTGCATGAAATAATGGAAAAAGATATATAACGCGTTTCATCGCCTAAGTAAACTTCATCAGACTAATGAAAGCTATACATTGACGGAATTATATATACGCAGTGTGGGGTGTTTAAATAAAGTAATAAAGCAATATAATTAAGATGATGCGTGTCTAGTCATTCTTTAGCGTAGATAAAGCATTTGAAATATTTTATATAAACGCGAAAATTATCCTAGAAAAATAGAGGTGAATATTTTAACAATGCATGTATATACGCAAATTATTTTCTAAACTTTGTTATTTTTTCTCTGATCTCATTTTATGCATATAACAATATTTATTGAAGAAAAGTAATGTCCGGGAAGGAAAATATTTTAGAAACTGTATATCTTTATGCGTTGTAGAAATCTTTTGTCTATCAGAATTTAGCAAGTTATGAATAATATGCTACTGTGTTAGTGGCATAGAATTGAGAGAATGGCCAATGGTGCTTTATAGTTGTTGACTGTGCATTGTTTACCAATGCTTCAATATCGTTTATTTTGAATGGATTCGTTTTGTGAGGATTTTCTAGAGACACAAAAGTAACATCGAGGCGAATACTATGGCATTTGTAAATTTGTTGAGTTTGTTAACTAATGTCGAGACATGATTACTTAGAACATTTGAAAAAAAATCTAGCATGATAATCGAGTTTAAACTTCAAATTTATCTGAAGAAAGTTTGCATATTTTTTGTTTCCCTGTGTTGAAATGTTGTGTATCACAAATTTCCTTCTCCTTTGTGTTTACATTCTTGACATCTATTACATCGATTGGTTTCTTATAAAAAAAACTTTGCGTTTATTTCGCCAGTTCTTAAACTTTTGTCCACTTGTAAAATTTTGGATTTTTAAAATATCATGTTTCAAGTTTACTTGTTAAATGTTATCGGCATATAGAACGAAATTACTTTTCCAGATGAAGTACTTTTCGGCGGATTTGTGAATTTTCTTCGGCTTCGGCAGAAAGTAACAGACGTTATTGAATTTTTATAAGTCTGATAGCGGTCAAATTAAAAACCCCTGCCCGCTATTGGTTGCGACAACAGAGGAAGGAACTTGGTGAAAAACTATGCCGTGATCGTGACTCAAAGCAGAAATGGCTAAGTAGTATCATGAGATGAAGACAGCTTGCCTACTGACTGAGACAAAAGTTTAGGCTGCAGTGATTATCTAATGTTTGTCCACACGTGCTGAATTTTTCAAGATTTGATGATTTGGTGAATCATCATTTAAAAGGGTTGCTTTGTATTGTGGATTATTTCTTGTGAACTTCAATTTGGGATTTTGCGATGTGCTTCGGATTATCCCTAATTTGTTGAGAATATTAATTTTTGTGTCCGTTGTCATGTTGGAAACAAATTGGTGTACGATGTTCTGTGGTCGAGATTTTCTCCTAAGGATTTCCCAGTCTGGAAAAATACCGAAATGATGCATAGTATTACTTTCGCGGTATTTTTGTTTGTTGCCAGAAGATGCCTTCAGGTTTCTCGCTTAAAGATATTCCCCATTTGTTGAATTTCTGCGTGGGCGCATTTGTGTGTTCATATCAGGGATGTTTGTAATGTTTGTTTTATTAATTAATTTTTGGTAGTTGTTCTACCAGCTTGTTTTGTTTTTAATGCAATGACAGTCCATATCCTCATATGTAAATGGAGAAATAAACATTTTCTTGGTGTATTTTCAAACAAAAAAATGTGGGTAATATTGTATGTGTTGCAGTTCATTCGCCGGAGGACAATATTATCTACAGCAGAGACAAATCATCGTGTTGTTATTGCTATCTACGGCATGTTTATTTTGAAATGAGGGAGAAAAGACAAAGAGGAGGATATAGTTATTTCATTTATAGTCCTTAATCGTTGCCACATTTTCAGACCAAGTGGTAATAACCTTCACAGTTGAATGGATTGAGTACAAGGCTAAATATTCTACAGATTATTTAAAATGTTGGAAGCAATATATAAATTAAATGTATAATATACATGCAACAAATATGATATACAGTTGTATTTATGTTATACTTCGCATATTATAATTGAAGGTGTCGATTGAAAATATATTGTTGGATATTGTCAACATATCATGTCTCCGTCTAAGTGAAAGTCGAAATGTTTACACAGGTGTAAAAAAGAGACATGATTTTAATTCGGATGGAACATCCAGACTATCGGATGAGATAGTGACAATTACAGTCATGTTCCTTAGGTGCAGTTGTTCCTTTACGTTTTTGTTTTTTTTTAAATTATTGTCCGTTTTAATATACACTCGAAGGAATATTTTATGTTTTCAGAAATAAGATTCTCTCGTTCCTTCACCTTAACCCACCATGAATGAACGACTTCAATTTACTGTATATATATATATATATATATATATATATATATATATATATATATATATATATATATATATATATATATATATATATATATGTCTACCCCGATGATGTTTTGTAACACCGGTCGATCTGTTTGGGGGCATAGGATAAAGGTTCAGGGTAACTATACATATTTTATTAACCGTGATCTCGCTAACATAATATGGACGAATTATTTATTTGTCAAACATAGCAAGGAAGAAATATTTTTTTAAAAATCGTATGAGCTGTAAAAGCAACGTTGGTGATTGCTTTGTATCTTTTGGCAGTAATTTGTCGAATACCGATCTAATTTTTCGGGCGAACATTACTTCCGCCGGCGATAATGCCGATGGCGTAGTACTGTTCGGTGTAATTCTATACACTTGCAAGAATTCTTGTAACGCCCTTTCTGTTGGTACCTCATAAGCTTTACTTAGTGCTCTTTTTAATGTATCTACAAACCTCTCCGCTTGCCCGTTTGATCTTGTGTGATATGGCGGGGATTTGATGTGTTTCACTTGAAAAGTTTAACAAAATTCTTGAAAATCCGCAGATGTAAATTGTGTCCCATTATCGCTAACTAGACAATCAACCACTCCGAAACGAGCAAACAGCTCGTGAAGGCAATTTGTTGTAGTCTCAGAAGTAGGTTTTCTACAACGAAATACTTCTGGCCATTTACTGTAACTGTCTACTACAATCAAGTAGTAGAAACCCTCTAATGGACCTGCCAAATCTACATGGATTCTCGACCACTGTCGATCTGTCTTAGACCGTGGCTTATGGGTGATCGGAGGTGCCTTGACTGCTAAGGTACAGCCCTTGCATTTGTCCACCATTTGTATAATATCTTGTAGCCAAAGTCCAGTACACGTAACTTCGCATTAAGGATTTCATCCTGTTCTTTCCTGGGTGGCTCATGTGAAAATCCTTGAGGATTCGCCTTTGTAGCGTTGTCGGAGTTACTACTCTTTCATTATATAGTAGAACATTATCACATAACGAAAAACTGTCTGATATATGCTTATCATTTCCTGCAATTTTTGTTTTCGTTTCCTTTATAAATTCGTCATTCACTGCTTCGTTTCTTATTTGCTGTAGTGTGACGGGGAGGTTTCGAATTCTGCTACATAATGATGTTCTAATATCTTCCTCATATCGTAGAGCTGCAATTACGGAATCTTCTAAAGTCTCCGTTTTCTTTGGTATTAGTCTCGAAAGACCATCTACATGCCCGATTTTGTTGGATGGAAGATACGCCAATTTAAATTTATAGTTTAATAAAATAGTGCATTATGTGATTACCACTTTTGTGTGATTTGAAAATAGATTATGATGATAATCTAAACCGGAAGTTGTTATAGTTCCAAATAAGATCAGTTACGACACGAGAGTCTTGGTATCTTCTAAGTGTCACTTATATTTACTTCTTTGATATGGTCCGGTAGACATCATCACGCGCCAACCAATTTGCAACCTACTCCCCATGGCTACAAACCGCTTCTAAAATATGTAAATAACCGACTAGGACCAAAAACACACAGATCTTGTTGTATAGTTTTTATTTCCTTCCACATTATCCCTCTATTAAACTGCATCACTTGTAGTCATCGGTTTTGTAAGAGATTGTTAGGTTTGATAATTATTGATCTTCGATGATATCACCAAATAATTACCGAATGAAGAAAGATTTGGTTTTTGTGGGATTTCCCGATGTATTAATTTCATATTTGCTATATCCATTCGTTTTCTGTTGTGAGAAATTATGTCTTCTGTCAAATAGCGTTTTTTATGTCTTACTCTATTTTATGCTTGCTTATACTGTCAATAATTCTATCTGTGTACACTTCCCTTTGAGCTATTCCTACTGCACTTGCTTGCATTTATTCTAAATGAATTTGTTTAACATTTTTATATGTGGTCATTATAGTAGCATTATGTACTCCTTTTTACGACAACCGTTGTTACATCTATTGCCAGTTTTTTCTTGCGTTCTTATCCTTTGGGTTGGCCTCATCTACCGTTGTCTATAATGCTTTATTTAATATGTCCCACTTGGAGAAATATATTTCCTCCGAGCATTTATTTTAATTAAACTGTTACATGGATGTTTGCATAGTATGTCCTTCTAAGGTTTGATGAAAATTTGTTTAAGCTTTTATTCGGAATTTAAAATAATCCTGAGGCATTCATTTCAACTTTTGGGACATCGTTATGCTTAAGTGTTTGCTACAACATTTATGTGTTGTTTGTATTTCTTTTTATTTCGTCTAGTGTTTTCTTTCTCCTCCTGTGTTTGTTCATATGCATAAATGAATTGAAGGTTGTTCCAATTATTTTGTCATTTACTGTAATTTATACATTTTTCACGGGCTTTTTATATTCCCATTTCCTACCTTTCCTATTTTGTATTGCTTTTGATATTCCATGATGATAATAATTTCTGGTGATTTCCAATACTTTCTTTCATTATCTAATCTGTTTTATCATTCTTTCTATCTTCATTTTGTGTCGTGGTTGTGTATACTATATATACGACTAAATACCTTTCCTTTCGCTTTTACTAAAAGAATTGTACATGACATTAACCCGTATAAAAAAGCATTTACTAACGTTCGCATCAATATTCTTCCAAACTCTCCACTTGAGTTTATGATTCTGTAAATTCACGAGAGAAAAAGCGCTTAAGCATTAGACAGAGAGAAAGATTATAAAACGCCTGGACACTTCTCTTTCACAATATTAATAGTTAAAGTTAACGCATACATAATTTACACAATGTTACCAACAGTGTTGAAAGTTATATATTTCAACAAAATGAAAACTGGTATTTATGTCACAAAATTTGGAACACTCTAGAAGACGTATGTTCTAATTACCGAGTAGTTTGCAAGGAGATATAATAGATTAAAATATTAAAACACCAGCAAAATATCAGAATATTATTGTACGGGGATCACACTCGTCAAAAAAAGTCAATTTCACGATAGGAAAACTCTTATTGCAGGATCAGGAAATCTGTCATTTTGGGAACAAATTGTTATATAGCATTTGGAAAAAGTTTACTGTTGAGGATATTCCGATAGTGGCATTGGGACATGTGCATTTTCGTTTATAAAGTTCTTCTACTTAATTTACATTTTGGTCTGTGTCATTATTCTAATCCTTGCGCACAACGCTGGAGTCGTTGTTTTGATTGAGATTTAAAGGCTGCTCTCAAAATTTCATTATCACGGGACGACTTAATACTACGACTAGTATGCTCTTACTGAACCAAATTAAAGAGAAGGAAGATTGAGAAAAACAGAATAGTTAAATCTCAAGTTAATTGCATTAAGTAAGTGTTCTGGTCCAGGTTAGGACCAAGGAAGATCAACACGAACACAAGAGCAGAAATAACGACGATATATATAATTCCGACACGGAATAATAATACAAGATGTGGATGGTGTTAGTATGACTGTCAGTCTGGTTTGGAGTGAACTACTATCGGCTCGACTCTTGAGAGACGTAGTATACATAGTGTTAGGAAGAGTTCATTCTGTAGTTATAGGTAAGGACCTCTCTCTTGAGAGGCGTAGTATACATACTGTTAGGAAGAGTTCATTCTGTAGTTATAGGTAAGGACCTCCCTCTTGAGAGACGTAGTATACATAGTGTTAGGAAGAGTTCATTGTGTAGTTATAGGTAAGGACCTTTCTCTTAAGAGGCGTAGTATACATAGTGTTAGGAAGAGTTCATTCTGTAGTTATAGGTAAGGACCTCTCTCGAGAGAGGCGTAGTATACCTAATGTTAGGAAGAGTTCATTGTGTAGTTATAGGTAAGGACCTCTCTCTTGAGAGGCGTAGTATACATAGTGTTAGGAAGAGTTCATTTTGTAGTTATTTCTGTAGTTATAGGTAAGGACCCATAACACTAATTACATTTAGTGCGACTTTATGTACAGTGAACATCATTCTAGTCGAAAAATGGGTCTATTTCACTAGATTTAAAGCATAAATGCAATAATAAAGTTTAAACAAACAAATTGGAAGGATGAAATGAGAAACGACTATATGTTTGAAGTTTACTCATAAAATAATAAACCAATATATTTCATATTCGTATGTTGAGGGAGCGGAGCAGATGTGAGGATTAAATGAAAGAAAACTGAATGAATGAAAACTAAGCAAAGACGTATTCAAATATATATACGGCATATGAAATCTTTTAAACAAAAGGAAAATAACTAACGTAAAATAATATAATATGTCAGGTTGCAAATGTGTTGATGACAATTTTTTTTCCATGGAAAACTGAAAAGAAAGAAACATTGAGAATGAATGAATTATATAGAGAGAAGGAATGTGAAAGCCGACGTGTGGGAATGAAGAATGCTTCAATTAGTAAAAATGAAATCTATATAGCAGATAAGAAAAATCATCCGAAAGAAATATTAAAAAATCAACCGGGCAATTTCCACTTCAGATAAAAGAAAAAACAACAACAAAAAGAAAGGAATATAAACTACAATCGATTATTTTCTTAATTTAACAGTTGAAGGATACGAAGTGAGTTTCGAAATCACTTACGATGTCCTGACTGACAGCTTACTTAAGATCGTAGTGGAAGTGAAATCTTTGGCAGGGATGAAATAAAGGATATATAAGTGTGAAATAACAAATCCATAGCAATGTCTTCAATGAAATACTATTAATGAGCATCAGCTTGAGTTTGATTTGGAAAACGAAGAAGAAAAGTGAATAATTACGTATGTCTAATGGACGATTAACCCACATAAAACTTTGAAGCAAATACTTCTACAGAAACCAGTAAAAAGTATATGGAAATTAAACAGAAATTCACAATCATGAGTCCTGCAAACTATTACGCTCTTAAGGGCAACACATTGATTTAAGCCATAATAGCAGTGGTGTGTGTGTTGATTAAGATAGTCCGGAAGTGCCCGACACCCTGCTGCCTGGTTTGAATTCATTTTTACTTCTCCTAGACTGCTTTCCAATCAAGGATACAGAGCCCATTTTGTCATCTATATTAAAGAGGAGAAGAGAGGCTGCATATCTTTACCAAGAGTTTTTTATGGTATATAACGAACCCGATTGGAAAAATAAATCAGATATTTAATCAGTATGACAGACGTGGATGTACTAACATAAATGTGACACAGACGGACAGAAAGAGCTATTAAGGAATGATAAAATCTGGAAAATAATAGATGTAAAGATGGATTGACAGTAAATCAGAATAGAACTGATATATACGCGTTTTTTAAGGTAGACAAATAGATATATTAGTTGAAGATGGTGAAACTATTTGGATACTTGGCAATAGGAATATATCAACAGCCATATCTTTTTGATGTCAATAGATATATTTAAATCTGTATATATCGTTTGGGATATTTTCATAGTGTGTATAATCCGTGCGTAAAGACTAACATGAGCGAGTTCACGTCAAGGAGACTGGCGTTGAGTAACCGCAATTTATGTTCCTTTATTCGGCTCCATCACAGTTGTCCAAACCTGCAGGATCAATCACCTAACCGCACAACGACCCTACAGGTGAATCTTTCTCGTTTGAATGTCTTTGGTTTAGCATTTCTTGGAGATTCACGGCCCTACACCAACGTTGAAAATATTCATACACAAGGACATTTAAAGAATGATTTTCTCAATCCAGACAAATAGAGAATTGTTACCATTAGTTTATCCATCGTATACAGGTTACCTTCACTTCTGTGAATGTGCTCCATCTTCCGTTTTTTTTTTTCAGGTCAGTATCATTTCTCTTCGACAACTCTACTTTTAAATTCAAACAATTAATATGAATATATATTAATCACAAAGGATTAATCTATAGTTAACGAAAATATAGGCACAATATTCATTCAATAGTCGGTACATGTAAAGAATTCCATATACTTAAAATTATATGGATTTTAAACGAATAAATATAGGAAAAGGTCCTACAAAAATGTGTGTATTCTTGCTTGTGTGTGTGAGAGGGCTGCAATATTTGCAGTCATACAAATACAAGTAGAGAAGACAACATATACCTCAAACGAAAGGAATTGGTTTATTATTAATGTTATTCAAATAAATACCCAAGAGAGACTCAAGTTTTACGGTTACAGTATGGCGCTGCATGACAATCAGAAAAAGAAAGCAATGACAATGAAAGAGATTGAATTGATTGCATCTGAGCAAATAAAATAAGTGCATAGATATTTCAGCATGCTTTTGTGTTGTTGAGAGTTACATATGTGCGCGGAACTAAATATAAAACCCGACGAAAAAGCAAATAGCTGATCTGTTACAAAGAATGCCACAAAATTAAAGAAATAAAATCTTTCTTTTTTCCCCTCAAAATAAAGCAAACTATTGGTGTGTCGACCATGCATACGATAGAAAAAAAGATAAAATATCCGTAAATAAATATGTGTGTGTAAAAGAAATAAAGAGAAAGGTGTGCTCATATTAGAGATGCTTGTTGAAGATGCAATTTCCTTACAACCCTCGGGAGACATAAACTCCTTTCAACGAATTAAAAAATAGGAAATGAAAACTAAAATAAAAAGATTTTTTGGATGTCAAAATTAAAAGGAAGAAAAAAGCAGTACTTCTCGAATTCTAGAGTAATGTCGATTGTATTCGAATATGTATTGGCCGCATATATTAAGGAAATCATTTTTTGCATTCCAATTTAATCATTAAAAATAAATCAAGTAAATCGCCTTCATGTGATGCAATTCTGATTATGCTTTGAGGAAACTTTCGAAAGAAGAACTAAAATGACTTTTCAAAAAAATTGTAAATTATGGATGTGTGAGAAATTTTGCGTCGATAGGTGAAAATCTTATGTTAATATATAGTGTAAGATATATATATATATATATATATATATATATATATATATATATATATATATATATATATATATATACAGGAGGAAAATATTGGTATACGTACAATTTTTTAATTTACAGTATTCCCAACTTATAATAATTATACTTTTCATATTATTAACTATACACAGATCAATAATAACTACATATGCATAGAAAATAGAGAAAATATTTATTTCGCATAAATAAGTCCCATTTATCCATGTTCGTTTAGAAGAAAATATTCGTACAGTACAAAAAAGAATACATAATCTTCATTTAATACTTTGTAGAATTGTCATTATTCCTTATTAGAGCAACCAAATCCTTCTTGCTGTACTGAATTAATGATTTGCAAATTTTAGTTGGTATTTTCTTCCATTGTTCGAATATGGTCTTCAAATCCGACATGTTTCACTTCTCCACTCGATCGATTTGGATTTTCAAATAACGCTAGCGATTCACCAGTGTGTTTAAATCTGGGGGTCGACTTGGTCATTTCAGGATATTTACATCACGTTCAGCAACTCATTTCGTCATAGATTTTGCTGTGTGCTCATTACATTTTGCAAGA
Source organism: Acanthosepion esculentum (assembly GCA_964036315.1). Taxonomy (NCBI): domain Eukaryota; kingdom Metazoa; phylum Mollusca; class Cephalopoda; order Sepiida; family Sepiidae; genus Acanthosepion; species Acanthosepion esculentum. The sequence continues at coordinate 149,341,109 of OZ038478.1, read as the reverse complement.
TCCAATCATGAAAAAGTTTTGGAATACTTGCATTTCCCACCCCCACTTTGTACGCACCCCACTTTGTTTTGCTTACAACCGGGACTGTAAGGCCTCACTGCTCGACCTGTGTTTTAACTCCATCCCTGAGTCTTGTAGTGCCACGCAGCTCTGTCCTATCGGTAACTCCGATCATGCTGTAGTGTCTGTTAGTATCTCCTTCAGCCCCACCCCCTGCAAGGAAACTCCTACCACCAGAACCTCATTCTGCTACCAACGGGCTGACTGGGACTCGTTTCGAGATTTCCTCCGCGATGTCTCCTGGGATGCTGTATTTAAGCTTCCCATTCAAGAATGTGCTTCAGAGGTCTCTTCCTGGGTTAAAGCTTCTGATGCGAATAAACTATGTAATGGAAACTTGGACACCGTAAGAGCCCTACATTGACTCTCCTAACTAAAACTCGGTCGAGGTAGCTAGCACGCACCAAATGAGTGTGCTCATTCCGGTATTTGTCGAGAAGAGCAAACGCGTCGACAAAGTTGCGAAAAGGTTTCACGCCCCAGTAGTTAGTACCCGAATATGAATTTGACCCTATACGATCTATGTCGGGGTCAAAGATGGCATTCCATTCCCCCGATAAAACTACCCGACGTGATAAACGGCCCAATCAAGCGAAACAAATCAGGACGCTCAGTCTGGATATTGGGCCCATAAACCCCAATAAGACACAGAGCCTTATTCTTTGTGGTAACATCCAACACGCAAAGCCTGCCCGGCGGATCTGCGAAGACAAGAGCACACACAGCCTTTAAAGACTTGCTCACCAGCTAAGAGACCCCCTCAAGCGTCCATCAAAACATGCTGAATAAAGAGAAAATCCCTTAGAGAGAATGCCTTCCTAATCGCGTGAAGAAAAACGGGTCTCTTGCACACAACATATATACACCCTTAAGCGCTGAAGGACGCGAAAGAGCCTCACCCTTCGAGACTCCGACCTTAGGTCTCGGGCATTCACACTTGACCGAAAACACTTTTTGCTTGTTCCCGGGATACGTCTTCCCCTGGCAGATATGGCTGTTTGATTAATTTCTTTCTCCTATTTGCTGGGAGTTGAATCTCGGGGCTTCTGTTCCTCTTCTTTTGAGGATATTGTGAATGTGTCGGAGTAGGAGTGCTTATGGGAGTGTAGGAGGGTATGTTGCCAGATGTGGTCTTGTTAGGGGGGGGGCTTAGTTGAAGGGCTGTCTGTTTGTGATTTTTGTTTGGTCGGCGAATTTGACAATGATTTGGGCGGAGGTGGCTTTGCAAATGATTTTTGGGTAGATGAAGGGGTAGACGGGGCAGAGGATGTGGGGCAAGTCGCCCCCAGCGACTTTTGGATCTTGACCGCTTTACGTCCAACTTCTCCAATTATTTGAGATCCAATATTGTCTGCCAGCTTGATTCGTTCATTCTCTGGGTGACGGATGCAGTTTTGTCATAAGAAGCCGAGGCGTCGCCCTCAGAGCTGGTGGAGGGAATGGGACTGTAGTTGTTATTATTCCTGGGGTCATGCTGGGACAGAGTCCCCGCTGTTCGGTTCTATGTATATGCGGAAATTCTAGCATTTTAACAAGATGCCGTAGGGTATACTTTTCATTGGCAACTATTGTATCAAAATTAAAAATTATGAGTTACTTTCGAAAAGTGTTTAACTCAAGGTAGGGTAGGGGTGCTTTTCAAACAAATGATGAAATCTTTTCAACGCATGGCGTCTGATCTTTTTCAAGGATAAAAAATGTTTCGGTACTTTTGTTTGGCCGTTAAATTTGCAATTGTATATATTAATATTTTTTAAAAACGTTGTTTGTATATGAATACGTCATATTGAAAAACAATTTTAAAATATTATTCTTAATTTTAATTATTAATAGACTATACATTATTTAAAAGAAAGAAATGTAATAGAATTACTAAAATTATTTAAAATTATTATTAAATATCAAATATAAATATGTATATTTCATTCATCAGCTTTGTTTTTATATTTTTTAAATTAAACATTACTTATGGAAAATTGTTGACAATGTCGGCAAAGAATAGCCGTTTCATTTCTTTGATGAAGCATTTTTTAATTTTTTTCTATACCTATTTTTGTCCTTTGAAAAAAGACCAGACGGCATGCGTGGATCGGATGTCATCATTCGTTCAAAAAGGCAACCCTCCCCTACCTACGTTTATTTTGGGAGGATGACTCTTCTAGATATTTGTCAATTTGTGAGTAGCGGCGTTATATCGAGTCTAATTCATTACCTCTTCGTCACCAAGGCCCTTTCGTACAGTTGGCATGACGCTTTCGTCGTATCGTAACAGTCCGGGCTAAATTTTCGGTAGTGGATGCACGCTGCTAATGCGTACCAATTATAAGACGAAACGACCGTCCAGGGCATTCTGTTGAGGTTTATTCTAGATTCGATGAATTACTTAATTATGATGTTTATAAAATATATAACAAAGTGGTAAAAATTTTCTCGTGACGTGTTTCGTCATTAAGAAATTCTTATGACTAAATGTGTTATGTTGATAATAATACACATGTGAACTAACGAGGGATGGTTGGAATTTTAATTTTTTATTGTAGCTGATTTCATTTAGATTATTTTTCTTTTCAGCATTTTTGTTAATAGATATCCCATACTGTGATAATAGAAGTTTTGATAGGAATGATGAACCAGGGATCAAATTTACTGTAGATTTACTTGCGATCAAGGAACTGTATAAATCTTTTTGCTGTAGTGAATTGTTTTTCTCCTTTGATCAGAGTAGCATTTTAAATTTTCAAAATGCTGATCAGGCTCATTATAGTGGGCAGCCATCGCATTTGATGTATTGTTTTGTATAATGTCCCTTTTGTGTTCATATAATATTTTATTTAGATTCATTGAGGTTTATCCTATGTATTTTTGTGCCAATTATTACAAGAGATCGAGTAAATTCCTCCTTCAAATTTTAACTTATTGTTTTGCTTAGTATTGACGAAATCTTTTATTGTTTTAGATGGAGTAGTAACTAATTTTATGTTGAGTTTAGATTGATTGTATCCAATTATAGATATGATAGAATTACGATAGAGTTGGATAATATACGATAATATACATATTTTCTCCGGGAGGGGCCGTTTACCTATTTTTGAATATTTTATGAGCCTTTTGTTTCGGATTGAATATAAAATAATTAGGTTACTGAAGAAGCTTGAAAGAGTTTTCAATGGATTTCTCCCCTTCCTGTAAATACTGAGGTCTGAAAGTTCTGCATGATCTTACGTAGAATCCGATGATTATACCGGCTTTTATTCTGTTGTTATGATGAAAATAGACATTTATTAGATTGTTTTACTTGGTTGATTTACAGTGGACATCATTTTTAGAACTCTTATTAATGCGGTATAGCTTCATATCTAGAAAAGTAATGAATTGTATTCTTCTATTACATATTTAATTTATATGTATATTCGACTTTTTTTGACTTTATCTAAATATAAATTACCTAGTTTAGTTCGACTTTATATAGTTTAAATCAGTATCACAATATATATTAATAGAGAATTATCAATATATCGGAAATAATTTGATTGTTTGCGTAAAATGTTGTGTAAGGGACCATATTCAAGAAATGATACGAAGATACATGTCATCACTTCACTGAGAGGTGATCCCATTGGTAAACTAAAATTTTGTTTGTAAAAATTATTATTAAATGAGAAATGAAATTGATTGCTGACGGGACGGCACATTTTTTATTACTTTAGCTACTGTTAGGGAGAAATTTGCCTTTGATTGTGTTAGATGATGTTTTAAGAGATTTATGCATCTTTCAACTGGGACCTTGGAGTACCTTAATAAACGAACTGTCCATTTCCCTTACTTTTTCATATAGTCTACCTGAGTACGTATACATGTTTATGATCACAATCCCAACTCGTTTGTCAGGGAGATTGATGTAGGTTTCTTTATATTTTATAGGTTCCTTTGTTCATTGAGTCGTTTCTGTGTTAATGAAATTTCGGAGTTGGTTTCCATATCATCCGTGATTATGCCATGAATTAAATCTTTGGCAAATTCGGTGTCATTTTGTTTGATTATTTTAATATAGTGTCTACTATGTCTCTTCTACGAATTCCGATGGCACATTTTAAACCGTAGCCATATTCGTCTTTGTTAAGACCTTCGTTTTGTGGAGTTGTTTTTCCAAATCTTCTAATTCTTCAGATGGTGATTTTAAGTAATCGCCTGCATATATTGGAAAAATGTGATGGGGTATTATTTGTATTTTATGTGTGCATCTTGGGATGACCTTTTCTTCAATGCATTTCTATAAGAACTTTTTTTCCTTTTCTAAATTAAATGGCCGATATCGAGTTTTCTTTATATTCTTTAATAGTTTTGTATTCTTTCTTGTCGGCGATGAGATAAAGATATATATGTTATCAAGAATAATATTTGAGGAAAATGTTTGACAAAATGGAAAACGTTTTCTTGCGACGCGTTTCATTCTTTAGGGTTATGGTTAGGGTTGGTGTTAGAGGTAGGGTTTAGGGTAAGGGTTGGGTTTAGTGTTCAGGGTTGGGTTTAGGGTTTATGGTTGGGTTTAGGGTTTAGGGTTGGGGTTAGGGTTAGGTTTGGTTTTAGGGTTGGGGTTAGGGTTAAGGCTAGGTTTAGGGTTGGGGTTTAGTGTTAGTGGTGGCAGGGTTTTGGGTTTGGGTTAGGTTGGAAGGGTTTGGGTTTGGGTTTGGGTTTAGGGTTGGGTTAGAGTCATGGGACTGAATTAGTTATTTTGGTGCTACTAATCTATTAAAATCTTTGTTTTTAGTCGGGCCTTTTTATTGTTTCAAAAGGTATTTTTATGAATAGCTGTAGTTGAATATAACATCCGCATTTTAAACAGTGATTATTACGAAAGCTACTCTGTGCGTTCGGGAAAACATCTTAAATCTCCCCTGCGGCAAGATAAGAACTTGCGATCGCCTCCGTAGAAGTAACCACCGACTGGACACCCGTGCTTTATATCACACGGATACGGCTAACCCCCAATAGGAGAGATGTTCTTTAATTATTTTGAAGTTTACTTTAATGAGCTTCCTGGAAGACAAAACAAACCGTTTAAATAATCTGTACTTTCAACTCAAATATGGATATCCAAAAATAACATTTTTATGATAACACAAAATTGTCATATTTTTTTACAATCAATTGCTGTTTCAGGAATATTCGTTCTTTGCTTTGCCGTTATTGGTGCATTTGGATCTAGGCTGTGGTTTTGGTTATTTTTCTATTGTGTTTTATATATTGGCATGTTCTCATTAGACCTATAACTGATTATTACTGTAGTTCTATTGAATATCTTGTGGAGAATGTTTGATGAGGGGTAGATCATTTTAATGAAGATTTTTCACATGTTTAGCTTTACGTATTTTTCGTTGAAAGCATATAATAATTCATGAGTTATGTCCCTTTCGAAATTGTATAATTCCTTGTGTTGCATGGGACATGATTTCAAATTGTATTTTTCTTTTAATGAATTATTCTTGTTAAATTCGTGGTTAAATAATTCTGATTTTATTCTTATTAATTTCAATTAGATTTTCTATTTTAATGTTAGTTTTATTTTGTAGGTGGTTAGAGAAAGAAAGTGTACGTCCATTAGAAAAGAGACAAGATTAAATGTTTCACTCACAGACACACTCTCCACATTTAACGCAGACACACACAGAGAGTAACACATACTCCTATATATATATATATATATATATATATATATATATATATATATATATATTTATGTGTGTGTATATATAAATAAAGAACAATAAGATATATAATCCGGTGTTTTATAGATATTTTTATTTTTAAACAATAGTGCTCAATGTAAATTTGCAGATCATTAATATTGAAAAAATCGTTTGACGAGGAAATGGTACTAATGTCTTTAATTTAATAACAAAATTAAATTCGAAGATTTTAGCTTCCATTTTAGAAACATGGTTATTACTGTGTAGCTAAAAAACATATTTTAAATCAGTTAATTTATAATATTGTTGAGTCTTGACTCATTGTTGAATCTCGCCTAATGCATGGAATAATAATGCAACACAAAATGTACTTAGAACAAGAATGTATTATAACAAGAAAGTGTACACAATAAGTACATATAGTATTTCTGTATATTTCTGGGAAGACGTTCCTGGAGAATGTGTTGACTAGTCGCAGTCGATCAGAGTCTCTAGTTGGATCTCGTGATTCCTCCTCCTCGTCTTCCGGTACCAATCATTATTTATATAGTTGGTAGTCACCTATGCAGATTAGGTGGATCCCACCACAACACCCCCCTCCCAAGCCTTGGAATCCTTTTGGATTTCAAACTGGCTTCTATATGGGATGATGATTATGGTTATTTCTTTGCAGATCCCCTTTGCATAGTTCATATGTATATTTGTTTTTTTTTCAATATCTTTTTCGTTTTGGATTCACGTCCAATGGGTCCGTGAACTTTCGTTTCCTACCGGATCTTCTCGGTTCAGGAGCACTCTGCGGAGGTTCTACTTGAAAAGTATCATACATTACATCAATGGGATCTTCCTCCTCATCCGGTATACTCTCTTCATGCTCTAGCACGTAGCATTTTTTGAGTTGTTTCTGGTGCCTTTTATGAGTATTCTTCGGCCCTTTTATTATGTAAATCAGGTCACCGATTCTCTTGTCCACTATGCCTCGCTCCCAGAACTCAATGTTGTTTCTATAGCACTTGAAAAAGACCTTCTCTCCGGGGGTGTATCTTTTTCTAGCTGTATACATAGTGTTCTTTATTCTATTTCTTCCTGGCAAAAGCTTGTCAAACACTGACTTAACTTTCCTAGCGAACATTAGTTCAGCTGGTGCCATGTTTGATGGTGTTCTCTGGTTAGGCGTGATTCTGTATACTTGTAGGAATTGCTGAAGCGCCTTTTCCGTTGGAACTCCTGAGGCTTTCTTCAGAGCGCGCTTTAACGTATCTACAAATCTTTCTGCGAGTCCATTGGATCTCGGATGATACGGCGGCGTCGTTATGTGGTTAATTTGATATAACTCACAAAATTCCTTAAAATCGTCAGAAGTGAATTGTGTACCATTGTCAGTCAAAATACACTCTGGCACACCGAACCGTGCAAATAGTTCATGCAAAAAAGTTGTTGTGGTATTGGACGTAAGCTTTTTGCAGCGTAGTACTTCCGGCCATTTTGTAAAGCTATCTACCACTATTAAGTAGTAATAATCTTCTACTGGACCAGCGAAATCAATGTGTAATATTTCCCACGGATGATCCGTCTTTGGCCATGGTTTGTGTACTATAAGTGGTGCCTTAACTGCTAACGCACACCCTTTACATCGATGAACCATGTTTTCGATATCCACATCCATTCCTTTCCAATATACAAAGCTTCGCATTAAGCTTTTTGTTCTATTAATCCCCGGGTGACCCATATGAAATTCCCGTAGGATTCTTTTCTGCAACTTTTTTGGTACTACTACTCTCTCTACACTTGCGAAAGGCACGTTACGTTTCTTTTTAAATATAGGCATAGTATTTTCTTTTAATTCAAATTTAGCTTCAAATTTGTTACATCTTCCAAGACCAGGTGTAAAGGTTTCCGGAAACTTTTTCTTTAATTCATCTTTAATGTCCTGTCTTGTTTTCGTATTACTTTCTACTTTTCTGCAGAATGAGTTTAACGGTTTATCCCTAAATTCGAATGTTTCAATAAAATCTGTACCCAACAAGTTTTCTCCATTTCTCAGAATGAAAACTTTTATTTTTTTAACGATCCCATTCACTTTCATTGGAAGTACAACCTCGCCTTCGAAGTTAATTTGCTTTCCAGTTACCGTTCGAGCGAGTTTCGTTGACTTCATTATTGTAGGCTTTTTAAAATTTTCCATGTTTTATCGTTCATTATTGTTAAATCTGACCCCGAATCGAGTTGAAATTTGATATTCTTTTTGAATATTTCAGTCGTCACATATTTCCTCAAATCTCTATCTGATTTGATATTCGAATTTGTTTGTCTTATTCGGCTCTTGAATTTTTTCGTTTTACAACACGATCCTTTGTGACCATTCTTTTTGCACACGAAACATTTCTTATTTCTATATGGGCAATTTATCTCCCAATGTCTTTCGTTACAACGTCTGCAATTATATGGTGGGACTTTTTTATTTTCGTCTTTTTTATTTCCTTGTCTATTATTAAAATACGCTGAATTTTTTCTTCAATTTTTCTCTGATGGGTACTTTGACTGCTTTTTTATTTTTTTAATATAAGCAATACCAGCTTTTTCGATTTTTTGCGACTCTTTCTTTAACTTTACGGCCCGTTGACACTCCTCTGCTAACTTTTGCAGAGTAAGGCCTTGTTCAGATTCGAGTTTAGACAAAACTCTACGTCTTATTTCGGCACTCTTACTGGATACCAGTCCTTGAGCAAAAATTAAGCACTTGAATTCTTCAACCGTAATCTCTGCCAATCTGAAATTGTCACAATGTCTATTCACTATAGATGCATATGTTAAGTAATCCTGATCGTCGGATTTAGAGACATTCATGCATAACCATCGCTTATGCCAAAGCGACATATTTGCTCCAAACAGCTCTTTTAGCAATTTCACTGTTTCCGAGAATTCCAATTCAGTTGTTTTTCTCGGTAGAATAAAATGTACAAATTTGCTATGTTCTGCTGTACCTAGCTTTCTTAGTAATAGACTGACTTTTCTTGAATTCGACCAGTTTTCACAGTCTGTGTAGAAAATATCTTCATATCGTTTAAAGTACGCTTCAAACGTTTTTTCTTCGTCTGGCACATAGTTGAAAGTTTCCAGCGAATTAAATATGGTGTTATTAGAATATGAAGAATTTCCCTCATTTGCCTGGTAGTTGTTTAATTTCTCCAGTGTTAACTTTTGAATTTCCAAAAGTTTTTCCTCTTGTTTTTCTTGATAATTTTGTTGTCTTTCATCTTGTTTAACTTGATATTTTTGCAGCGCTATCTGTTGTTCTTGTTCTTTCCTCTTGACGTTCTTGATATTTTTGTTGTGCTATCTGTTGTTCCCTTATTAATAAGGTAAACTGTTCCTGCTGGGATTTGAATAATTCAGCTATGACGTTGGATAGTTCCTCCATTTTTAGCTGATAGTGTTCATGCAACAAGGAATATACTTTTAATTTGTGTATCCATGAATATCATCTAAGCTGACCCAAAAAATCGAAACAAACGTACGACTTTTTAATTTTATGACTTGCTTTTACATTCACGCCCGTTTTTTTTATTTTTGAACAGAGAGCGTCGGACTTTTTTTTTTCGTTTTCGACTTCTGTTCGCGTATTTCAATGACAACGTCTGATTTTCTTATCAGAGGTAATTCGTCACTATATTGTTGAACAAATAATTTTAAAAAAATAATTTTTTAAAGTTTGTTACCTTTCAAAGTCGACACGGTGTATTTGTGCTCCTTTTAATCCATGCATGTTTTTGTAGTCGGCCAATTTTACTTTTTAGCGGGTGTCTCGTTGTATCGTTGTAGATAATTTTTTAATTTAAAATTACCGTTATTCGTTTACGACACCTTCCAATTTTTTTGAGTGAACGTTCCTTTATGCTAATCGTCTTTTAACGAGTTCTACATATCCAGAAGTTCAGAATCCTTCGTCGTTACGTTAACGTTGGACTTTGAATTAATAGTTTGTTTTTTTTTCAGCCTGGGTTCTTCCATGACTTGTCCTAATTGTTGAAAACTCTCACTATTAATTCTTTCTTCTTTCCGTATGGCTCGTTTTACTTCTTTGCCATTGTTGAAACTTGGCGTATGGTTCGTTCTACTTCGTGGCCATTGTTGAAACTTGGCGTATGGTTCGTTCTACTTCGTCGCCATTGTTGAGTCTTGACTCATTGTTGAATCTCGCCTAAAGCATGGAATAATAATGCAACACAAAATGTACTTAGAACAAGAATGTATTATAACAAGAAAGTGTACACAATAAGTACATATAGTATTTCTGTATATTTCTGGGAAGACGTTCCTGGAGAATGTGTTGACTAGTCGCAGTCGATCAGAGTCTCTAGTTGGATCTCGTGATTCCTCCTCCTCGTCTACCGGTACCAATCATTATTTATATAGTTGGTAGTCACCTATGCAGATTAGGTGGATCCCACCACAACAAATATATATATATATATATATATATATATATATATATATATATATATATATATATATATATATATATCCGAATGTAATGAGAACGAAAATAATATATAAATTCTAACGTTCACAGCTGTAATTCAGAAAACGGCTCAAAAGCGATAGTAGAGCAATAACTATTTACCATAATTCTTTCGTAAATACAAACACAATTTACTCACTACAAAGATGCAAATTCAATTTGGTGCATTTAGTTGCACTTCAACTGGTGAGAAAAAATGCTTAAGAGCAAATCTGTTTGAAAGCAAGCCGCATGTGACACGTCTCTTCCTTTTTTGTGTTTGTTTGAAAAATGGTAAATTTTAAGAGTGGGCGGATAAGGGTAAAGGAAAAGAAAGAGTAACAGAGAATTAAGACATGGAAAAATTTATTGTAATTCTATTTAATAGAATTATGCAACAGTTTTACATCAAATTTTGGTTACATGCCTTCATTAGGAATTGACTAATGAGTCGAAAATAGTCAGAAATTTGGGTAATACTTTGCCTTATGTAGGTGTGTTGAATCTAATTTTGTGATTTTTGCGATGTACACTGTCTATTGTGATCTGAAACGAGCAAAGTTATTTAGCATTTTTAGCCAAGGAACTGGCTGTCTATATATATATATATATATATATATATATATATATATATATATATATATATATATATATATATATAAATAAAAACAGATCAATTTAAGGTTCCATGTAATAAATTATTTCACCACAGCCCTTTTAAAAAAACGCGGATCATCAGACTTTACTTGCAAATGTTGAAACGAAAAATAAAAAGAAATTTACACATTTCTGACGGGCAGTATTAAGCATATGTAAATTAAGAAGAGAGGAAGTGTAGTTACATTAAGCTCTCTGGATTTTATCCTCCTTGGGGCTACCCATACGGATTACCTAGTTTTTCGTAAACTATATATATATATATATATATATATATATATATATATATATATATATATATATATATATATAAAACAACTGAAAAGTTGCAAATTAAAAAGAAATTGAAATATCAAATATATATATATATATAAATATAAATAAATACTTTCACAAAAACGTTAAATTTTTTAAAATTTGCAACTTTTCACTTGTTTTTCTATATTACATACATATTAAGAAATTAGACGTGTCTTCTCATTATGCTATATATATATATATAAATATATATATATATATATATATATATATATATATATATATATATATATATATATATATATATAAGTATGGTAAGCCATTGGCTTACACCAATGGCTTCTGTTATAAATTATAGGTATTCCCATACTTAATACTTCTCGTTTTTCACTCTCCCTTGGTTATATGTGACGTCACGATGTGCGACGCGATTTTCGCTCCCGCGTCTCGTATATACGAGTTTGTCGTTACTTTGAAATTATTCATGCAGCAAGGGCGGACTATCATTATTGTTTTGTCCGTGTGTTGTTTGATATATTGAAATTGTCGTCTTTGATAATGGCTTATGTAAGCCGAAAATTTAGAATATATTTAAACATGTATCAATATGGCGTTTTCCTTTTGTCTTTCAACGATAATGTGATTAAGCTTATCAGAGAATATGAAAGGAACTTACTTAAAAATATAGACAAAGCTTGTCTATATTAATGAAACATACATTAACGAAAAATTGCTTCCCAAATATACAAAATTTAAATATATATATACATACATATGTATATATATATATATATATATATATATATATATATATATATATATATATATATATATATATATGTATTTATATATGTACACACATCATTCCAAATTAAATTTTGTACTATGTAAATATTTTTGCTGATGTACATGCCGTTTATCGCTGTAATATAAAGAACTTTTTTTTTAAATATGTTAATTAATTGTATTTCTGTTATCTATATATTATAATATGTTTTACTATGTAGATATCATTCCAAAAATAAAATTTGTACGGTGAACATATTTTTCCTTCTAGAGAAGAAGCAAAGTAGCACCGACATGTATTATACCATTATTTAAAGACTAGTAACTATAATCTCTCCCGACTGCAGAAACGTTACGTATTTAATATGTTATATTTTCCCACATGAATAATGTCGATTTCTTCAAAAGTTCTGATCTTTTCTTGCAATATCTTAGTACATAGTATACGTATTAGTCCTGGAGCCATATTTGACCAACTGGCACAAAATATTTCTAATTAATAGACCCATTTGCCTGCAATTACAGTTATTTTATCAAACGTTTATCTCACAAGGCAATAAGAGAATTGTTTCCCGTACGTCATAAATAAAGAGCACGATTATTTCAGTAGTATGTCCTTCCCCCAAATTTTATAATTGATTAGAGTTACTAATATAATAACTGCTAAAGTTTTTTCACAATGTAGATATCTCAACATTCGTATTGCTGTCGTGAGACAGTAAACGTAATGTTCGTAAATTGTTCAAACCTGGACAGAAATGTCAGCTCACGAACGAATACAAGTGGATAAGATACACATTGTCGTCACGCAAGTGTTCTCTCCTTTCGAACGTGTTCAGTATTTTTAAAATTTTTAAAAAAACTTAAGATAAAACAAATCAGAGAATCAAGACAAATAACATTAAAAAACTGCATGAATATGAGCGTAGTTATTTATAGATATATTACTTATTTCGCCTATGTTATATAGAAACCATTTTTTCTTTTCTTTGTTCCTGTTATTCATTACTCATCTTTCGTAAATATCTGTTATAATGTCCTCAACTTCCATTAGTGATATTGGCAAAAATTTCGATTCGATATTTTTTTTTTAATCTACGAGAAAAAATACGAACCGGGGAAAACATGAAAATTCTTTTAGCCTTAAATGAATGAAAGAAAGTATGATATAGGAAGGGAACAGAAGATTAAACATTAAAATCAATGTGAAAGATATACAGAAAAAAGAATCTAATTTAGAGAAAATATATCAGATATGGTGTGTAAACGGTGCTATGAAAAGCGTGTATGTATTTATGTATATGTAAAAATAGAAACATAATACATCTGGGGAAGTAGAGATAAGTCCATACATACAGAATAAGTGCTGGGAAAATTTTTATATAGAATTGTATATGTATTACTCGTATATAATAGGCGCTAAACTATAAATTTCTACTTGCCTTACATATCTACTTGTCCATAGTCGTGTGAGTGCACGCCCGCGCAAACTCCGATATTGAGAATACATGTTTTATAAATATAGATTTTTTTAACAGACAAAAACCACATGCATATTTATATTATACATGGCCATATAAACAAAAACTGATTATGAAATAGCGTGAACACATTCGAAAAGAAAGACAAAACAGAACTTCACCCTGACCATTTTCAAGCACAAAACGATATCCTCAGGCTCGCTTTTCTGTTACTTGCTAATATAGCATCAATAAATAATTAAGCTGGTAATCTTTTCTTCGTTGTAAATGTTTTAAAATTTCAGCTAACTTTTCAAGGTACAATTGTAAATTTAAGGGGTCTCAGTGGAATTGCTGCTTTTAATGACATGGGCAGCGAAGTTGCTTTGTAAAAAGAAATAAAGATGTCTTCTTAATGCCTTTTCATCATTAGGGGTTGAATTTAATTGAGTTGTCAAAGTATACATAACTGGAAGAAGTATGGTTCTAAATTAACGTTTTTGATTATTTCCAGAATATCGTAAGCAATGACAGATATCAGCGTAACACATTTGCTCAAAATAAATCGCTACTCACCAAAATATTCACTACATTTTGCGATACCAAAATATATGTGCAAGGGCATAAGGATCATGTCCGATATCCCAAATTCGCCCCCCACTCTCTCTTATCAAATTCACTGTTGGATCTCCGTAAATGAACAGTAATTATAGACGATTGTCCACATGTCAATTTCACTGATACAACTGCTTCGTCTGCATCTTCATGTAAGATGTTATTTTAAATGAATATCACCCAGCCGTAAACAGTAAAATATGTCGATGTATTCTGGGATATTGGCGGGAAATATCATCTTTACTTCTTCAAAACTTATGTATGTATGTGACGATATTAATTGAATCAATAGGATATATAACATTCTTAATCGCCCTACTATATGAACACATAGGTTCGTGCATAAATGTAGATATTAAAAATATATGGATGAGATAGGGAAGTACCTGAGCATATACATGTATTTATATATATATCTGTATAATTCGATATATATTATGGATGTTACTAGTTAAACCTGCGAGTTTATCGCTGACATTTTAGCTAATTCATTGTCCGTCATGTGGCGTGTAATTAGTAATGAAATTAGCAAGTGATGAACCTCGTAAACAAAATAAATTACCATAAATATTTAAGGCAATTATTTTTAATTCTTACAAACTTTGGGTTGTCTTTATATTTTAACACATAAAGATTTGTGGTATTATTTAATTGTTTTAAAGTTATTTTTGTTGATTTAATTTATACGCAAGTTAGTTTTTTCAACGTTGTACTCAACCGGTACTATCAAATAATTCTGGTTATTTTAATAGCTTTTTTATCTCAAAATGTAATGTTGTCTTTATTCTTCTAAATGCTGAATGACATCTATATTTGCTTCATACCTCTAATTTTATTTTAACACATGGTTTGCTTTTTATTAACCACTTAGATTATTATTGACGCATTACTGATTCTTATGCCTACATGAAAAATATATTTCAGGTTATCAATGATGCTATGTTAATATGAAATTTGTATATCTGTGGTCAGACCGTTAGCTTTCTGCCCATGATACACACATGGAATTCTTACAATGGGAGAAGTTAAATCCCGATGTTAAGAGCTGTAAATTTGCAGGGATGCAAACACAGGTGGTGGTATCTATGGAAAGTACCCGGAAACTAAACCCATACCATGTAGGTGTAAATTGGTATGGGATAATTGTTTAGAAGCCATCAATAGTTGAGCTGGTAGGTATGTTTCTGAGGTTTTGGCCATGCAGGCATTATTTAAAAAAATTAA
This sequence comes from Acanthosepion esculentum, assembly GCA_964036315.1. Taxonomy (NCBI): domain Eukaryota; kingdom Metazoa; phylum Mollusca; class Cephalopoda; order Sepiida; family Sepiidae; genus Acanthosepion; species Acanthosepion esculentum. Next base: position 149,325,861 of record OZ038478.1, on the reverse strand, counting down.
TCAGGCCAGATTATGCCCTCTCTCATATATTCTGCTCAGCATAATAGTTATATAGATAAAACAGGTTTCTGTAATAATGTTTGATCACCTGCCCGAGGAGACGGGTGAGCTGGAAAATGATTAGTAAACGCTCAATATTATTATGAATGATACATTTAAAACCATTAGTAGTGAAAGAATGTTTGTCTGGTTATCATGAGGCAATTACACACTTCAATATTCCAGCAAAATGTTGACATTTTTATTGATATTTACATCATCTCACGGTGTATTTCAGTTATTTATCTTTGCTCTTCATTGTTCTTGCTGTTTTAAAAGATCCTTCAGGATAGCTGAAATGCTGCTATAGATGCATTTATATTGAGCAAGTGTTTATTTCTATAGGATGTTTGAATATTTCACATTCAGTATGTGCATTATTTAAAAAGCAATATACGTTGGTATTTATATCTCAATTTCATTATATTAAATCTGATTTCAGAAGCATTATTTAAAATTCATTAACTCGAAAACAGTTATTTTCCTTCTTTTTCAGCGTTAAATATAAATAAAGTACGTACACAATCCTTGGCTAATATTATTAAACAACTTTATTATTAAACCACTTGTTTAAGCGCAGAAAGATTTTGCAATAGCCGTCTGAAAAAGGCGTGTCTCGTATTGTCATTAAATCCTTGAAGATGCATGTTAATTTTAGAACATGGGAGATGATGGCTCTCAACAACCTTCACTTATTCGATGAAAATTTGAAAATTTGAAACTGATACTTTACAATTTATCCTTGAACTGTCACCAATTCCAGCATGTTCGTTATTCCGTTTTTCATGCGATATGTATAAGAATATGCGATTCCCCAAGATCTATTTTGTAATTATGTGACCAGGAAATTTCAACACTGACGATTGCACTAGCATGAAACAGACTGTCGCCTCTAATTGCTGACTTCCATGTCCATTTATATATATATATATATATATATATATATATATATATGTGTGTGTGTGTGTGTGTGTGTGTGTGTGTGTGTGTGTGTGCAAATAAAAACAAATAAACAGACAGATTAAGTAACTAAATTTCTTATAATTCTTTTTTAAAAAAGGGCCCAATAGAACTCAGAGCAAAATATAATTCTAATATATTTATTATAATATTTTACATCACTACACAATAATTCCCGTCTATCGGCACTTTAAAAATTTTGCCTCTTCAGGTGCTTTTAGATAACTTATAATAAAATGATTACTTGGGAAAGAAGAAAACAGATTGATAGCTTAATTGGGAGTTAAATAGGGCTGTGGAAAAATAAACATCAAGTCTATATTAACCAATTAAAAGACGGATCAAAGCTGAAATAAAAACAAAAATGGAAAATAAGGTTAAATAAGTTTGGTGGGTGGATTATTTAAGAGAGATCAAGATGAACTGACACATTTGGCATGTCTACCGCAGACAGCCTCTTGAATGCCTAATGCTGAGATACAGTGAAGTAGACATGGAATTATATTTTGCAAAAAGTTATTTATGAAGAGTTACAACATTTGTATATTTTTTATACTTCCGAACTTTCTTAAAGGGGCCTCTAATTTAATTAAAACATTTCTTATATATATTGAAATTTAAATACGATACATATTATTTTGAATGGGCAACAAACATGGCAATATAGTTATAATAAAACGTACACTGCAATCTTGCATACAACAGGAAATTAAGTGTTACCCTCTTGAACCATGAAGGCAACGATAATGGCTTGTATAATGTATTAATATATATTTTTAACCTCGTATAATCTGGCAAACCTGAATTTGAGCTCAACGAAAATCGTTGCCTGCACCTAACATTTCTAGGGCTTTTGAATGAGCTATGAATCATTGAAATCGGACCAGTGGGAGCGGAGGTATTGCTTGGACACACACGCTCGCACAAACACGATTACACTGTACTTTATCAATAAGATTATCATAATTGATGTTTGTTTAGAAAGTACTATTGTGATTATGATTTACGTCTTGAATTAAAATTGTATTATGTTTTTTAATATTTCTTTCTAGATTATCAGTACAACATAATGTAAGCTTACTTTTATTATAAATCTTGCTTAGAGGATTATAACCTGGGAAATATTTCTCAATCAAACCGAGAAACTTCTTTTCTTCATGCTGACCATTTAGTTAAATGGGGGTTGTACCAAATTCTCTTTCTAATTTTTTCGACTATCACTATTATGTTTTCTGTATTTAATATCAGGGCATTTATAGCCACTATTCTTTGAAGGCATTGCAGTAAAAGTTGCTGTGTTTATAAAATACATCTTCGTTGTCAGAGTTATTACTGAATAAAGGTTTGGCTTTCCCTCGCTTTTTAACTCCAAAGTAAATCATTTTCATCATAATATATCTAACATCGCCTGACGAGGGACAATTTTTAAAGTTCTGAAAAAATTCAGTTTTTTGTAGCGATTTTAATATATATATACATATATATATATATATATATATATATATATATATATATATATATATGAAAAGATATTTTTGAAGGTACAAAATTTTATCACAGCAATAAACGTATGAATCTTGATATTATTAGACATATTAAAAACGGGCGAAATAAGCGGTTTCACTCCCGCTCATCAGGCTTACAACGGGAGATTTAATTTAAATTAAAAACACAGAAAATGTACAATAAAAGGAAATGTGGAGGAGGAGGGGGGAAATGAGCAAAAGAAGCTAGAGGCAAATGACAGCGAGCGCCAACAAACACTCACGTTGTTTACACAGGGAAGGCTTGCGGCCCCGATGTAAAGTGCCTCCAGCACCTTAAGGTGAAATAACGAGTGTGACCGGGACAACACGGTGAACCGGTCAACACTAAAATTAGCTGCACACTATCTGCTCTTTAATAAGTGCTCACATATGGCGGACCCGTAGGTGTTTGGGACGAGTCCATTCAACGGCAAAGTGTGGTTCCTGATTTTGGTAGGATATATATATATATATATATATATATATATATATATATATATATATATATATATATATATATATATATATATATATATATATATATAATTTATTATTCCAGCCACTGTCCTTGGTGTATACAGAAAACTGATGTTTCGTTATATTTTCTCTCCACTACGTATATAGTGGCATCAATAACAACATCATCTCGCCGTCCTCATTGTAGACAACGAAAAGCAGATAGGTATTTATGATCATCGAAATTGAATGACGTATTTACAATATTTGACAACTACAGTTGTCATCTAATATGTTTCCTTAGATAGACTGGATATGCTTAAACTATTTCCTGTAAAATGGTTTAAAGCTTTCTATATAGAAAGTTGCAACATTAACATTTGAGCAACACAAGTAAATTCCAGTTTATGTCAAATGGAATCTGAACGTCCATGGTGTGAGTTGTCCAGTTGAATGAATTTATTATCAATGGAGATTTAAAACAAATAGCTCACTTGCATCTCAGAAAGCTGGAATACGATAATCCCATTGAAAGAGGATTGTAATCATATTACTCTAGCTGAAGATCTCGCTTTGGCAAGCATTAAAACGCAAAATTATCTCATCAGATGTCAGACGCCATTTAACCTTAATGTGTATTTCTTCATTTGGAAAGCAAGTGAGAGAAAAACATTAAAAATACAGAAAACATGGAACATCTACAAGATGAAAGGAAGCACACTAAACATTACTTTAATATCTCGAGTTGATTTATGAATTAAAAAATATATATACCAAATAGGAAGTTGTAATCTTTAAAATAATGAAACAAATAGTTTGTTTATATGTAGTTATTAAACAATCTGGTAACATTATCTATTTATTAATTGACTTATGATAGTAGTTCATACATTTTATAGAAGAGAGATTTATTGTAATTAAATTGATTCACCGTAGCGATTACAACGTATTTTCCATTATATGGCCACCGGGGTCGTAATAACTGTAACAAAATATGTATAATAAATATATTATAATGGGATACGCATATGTAGGGAGTATTAACTGAGTATAAGTATAAACCTCACAACATTTACATATAAAAAGTCAGATAAAACAATACATGGAAACAACAAAGCGATTATTGCTTATTAACTGGTCAAGTGTTGTTGGAAAGAGGAAAGACAGTAATACTGAATTAGTTTGGGATAAAATAGAAATCGAATATGGATCGGAATTCCTGAGATCGAAGATGAGTAAAGTGTCCAGATTTTTGAGTTAGAAATTACAAGTGCTTTGTGTTTTCTTAACTCGGATTTTTCTTGAGGGCAAAGTGATAAATTTTACTCGTATGAACTGAAAAATGAAAGGGAGTTGAAATTTTATTGACGTGTGTGTTGGCGGCCTGTCCATGTTGACTGCCTGTCAAATAGTGAAACTCTCCCATGTTTGTGTATATAGAGGAGGAAAGTGAGCAAAGATTCTCATTGATTTAGAAATAGTGAATTATAGATAATTATAATTATTGTAATTATGTTTGACACTCAAAATATTTTTTTATGTTTTATGGACAATTCAGAGTGACAGTATAATTATGTTTTTTTTTTAATTTATGTATTTCGTTATGTACACGACACACAGACATCAATGTTGGGCAATATAGAAAATAGCCTATAAGATTATTGCTTTCAAAGAAAAAAGGCTTCAGTAAAAATAACAACAGTTTATTACTGAATTATATATTGTCTTGGTTACAAAACCACCGAACATGTTCTTTAAAAACCAAACAATCATCTATATCTATAATTCTCAAAATTTGTGTGTGTGTATGTATGTGTGTGTGTGTGTGTGTGTGTGTGTGTGTGTGTGTGTGTGTGTGTGTGTGTGTGTGTGTGTGTGTGATCGAATGTTATTTATCCATTTCCACAGATTTCATTCGATTTCGATGCTTTTGTTTGTTTAACAGATAATATTTCAGTGCCGGTTTTGAGTCCAAATATTTGGCGAAAATGGCTTTCCACTACTTTCTGTCCTATTTAACATATTTATATATGTGTATGTATGTATGTATCTATATATATGTATGTGTGCATATGTGTGCATATATATATTTTATTATAAATATGTAATGAAATAGTTATATGTTTGTAGTATAGATGGATGGATGTATACATAGATAGGTGTATGTGTGTGTTTAATATACGCTTCGGTGTATTTGACAATAATATAACGTGTTAACGCTTCGGCATATATATTATTACCTGATTTTCATGTGCACTAGTATCTGAGTGAATACATATATGGACCATATATTATAGGTACGTATGTATGTGGATATATATATATATATATATATATATATATATGAATGTGTGTATGTATGTAAGTGTATGGATGATTTTAAACTTAATTATATATGTAAAGTGTATTTGTACATATGTAGTGTATACACATTTTGGAATTCTAGGTAGATATGCGTTTGTATGAGAATATATGTAATTGTAATTATGTTAGTTGTCGTTTAAGATATACTCAACATATATCTATATATAAATCTTCATAATCGTTGCTCCTCTGCAACAGCTTGTCTCTGGCGCTGCATGGCAACAGACTTAACGCAGATTTTTTTTCTTAGAAGGCATTTTTCTTGTAAAATTGTGGCCAAATATATGGTGTATTTATGTGTACTTTTTTAAATTTATTTTCTATTCTCTTCATAAATATATATATATATATATATATATATATATATATATATATATATAGATAGATAGATAGAGAGAGAGAGACATTCAACGAAGAAATTCTTCATACATTCATCAATTTTGAATATATTTATCCATTTCTCAGAATGATGCGAGTTTTTATATGTTAAACACAAAAATATATACATATATATAAAACTCAATTTTCAGAACAATTGACTAAATACAGCAAATATGACTGGTGAATTCTGCAAACTAGGAAAAGAAAAAATTATTCCTGCAGTATGAAAAATATATTATTTTAAATTTTACAATACTTTATAGTCAATAGCATGGACTCTACTCTTTATAACTATCTGCAATCGCTTTCTAAAGTTTTTGATGAGATTTGAACAAGTCTTTATTTGGATTTTCTTCCATTCTTCAATGGTTACACTTTCTAATTCTTGGAGGTTTTTTGGTGATCGACCATTTATTAGAAATTTCATTTCTTGTCATACATTTTCAACAGATTCTTTGAAGGCCATGACAAAAGACTTGAAGAACAGAAGGCCAGAGATATAGACAAGCATCTACTCGGTAATTGATCAGTTCTGGAAGGGTCCTACCCTCTGAAGGGGACGCTGTTGGTACACTTACATTCTTACCTTCAAGCCGACTTTTGGGAAAATTTTCCTTGAATTTTCCTTGAAACATTGGAAACTTTTCCTATATAGACACTTATATATATAATAATTACAGCTATGCTTTTCATTTCGTTAGGGGTTTAAAATTAAGAATGGCTCAGTGGTTTTTATTAGGTAAAGTTTTACTTAATATACGCAGCTAATTATCTTATTTAGTAAATGCAAGTGCAGGCACGATTAAATAATTTCCTTTTCTCAACCCAATATTACACAGAATTTGTTTTCTACGGCACACTTTAATTTTCCCACCAGTTTTCTCCTGCACAATTATCTTTTTCTAGGATGCCACTCAAACATTTATTTTTACAGACATCCTTAATTTCTGATTTGAAAACGTTTAACTGCCTGTTAATTTCTGGCGGCACTTGTATTTTTAATTCATTATTGTGAAGAAAAACAGGTAAGGGAAAGATATATTTCATTTTTACTTTCTTATGTCTGATACTAGCCCAGCGTTTCGGAGGGCAACAAAGCAACACTCACAGATGAAATTTGTTAAAGCTGGAGTTTGATGGCGTCTCTGCTTCAGAGCTTGATGTAAATGATCACAGTGTTTCAGTCTACTGTCTTCAAAATTTTTTAACTTAATGTAAGCTGTCTTACGCCACCCCTTTCTGTTTGATGCTTGGTCTTCCCAGGTTTTCAGATCAAATTTGAGACGTTTCAAGTTTGTCTTTGTAGCGAAAGTGTGGGCATCCAACTGGAAGCTTGGTGTTTCTTAGTTGTCCATTCAGCGCCTTTTTTGTGATACTTGTGTTCATTCTCCAAACATTTATATTTCTTCAATATTGCATCATTCTTGATCTTGTCATCCTATTTTATATCGCATATGACACGAAGACAGCGTAGGTGAAAGGCGCCAAGTTGATTAATATGCTTGCGGTACAGGGTCCAAGTTTCAGCACCATAGAGAAGGGTTAAAAGAACACCTGATCTGTATATATATATATATATATCTTTACACTGAGAGACACGTTTTTGGTGTTCCATAATTTATGTTTAAGTTTACTGAATGCTGTACTGGCTTTGGCTATTTTGGATTGGATTTCTCTGTCCATGTTTCCATCAGAAGAGACTGTTGATTCAGGATATGTGAACGCTTTGTTTTAGTTTTTATAGCCGTCAGGAATACGGTAGGATTTTTGAGAGATGAATTGCCTTGTACTTGCTGGTATATTAGTCCACTCTTCTTTATGTTGATTGTGAGTTCAAACGCTTTCGCTGTTTCAGAGAATTTATCATGATATTTTGAATGTCTTCTAGACTGTGAGATAATAGAGCATTATCATCTGCAAAAAGAGGATCGCGTACCAACTGCAGACCAAGTTTCGATTGGGCTCTAAAACATGGCTGATTGTATAGACCACCACTTGTTCTAATTTCAACATTGACTCTTTAGTCAGAGAATTCTTTTTCAAGCATAGCTGAAAAGAAAAGTGCAAAGAGGAAAGGAGCAATAACGCAGCCTTTCTTTGTGCTGTTGGAAACGAAAAAAGGCGCCAGATTACTTACATCCCAACCTTATAAAAGCTTTCATTCCTCCGTGAAAGGAGATAATAATAAGGGAAATCTTTCTGGAACACCTAATTTTGACAAAACTTTCCAAAAAACAGTTTGAGATACAGTATCGAAAGCCTTTGTGTAGTCTACAAAAACAACAACTTGATCCTTATTTTGTTCTCGTGCCTTCTCCTGAGCCTGCCAGAGACAAAAGATCATAACCACAGTTCCTCTAGCGGATTGAAAACTGCACTGGGTCTTTGGTAATGCCGATTCTGAGACAAATTCATTAATCCTATTCTGGATGATACGAGGAAGGATTTTGCAAGCAACCGAAAGAAGAGATATTACTCTATTGTTGTCACGTTCACAAATGTTACCTTTGTGCTTATACAAAGGGACGATTGATGCATCCTTGTATTGCTGTCGCACTTCTCCTTTTTTCCAACACAAAGTTGAAAAATTAACAAATTTTGCGTATCAAAAGATTGGTGCCACATTCGTATATTTCAGGTGGAATTCCATCTTCGCCGGGGACTTTTCCATTTGAAAAAAATTTTATGGATCTTTTGAGCTCGATGGTTAGAAGGTTAGCAGAAATACTTTATACAACAGGCCTCTGAGTAAGATTGTTTATGACTTAATCATCAACAGACAAATCATTATTTACGACCGGGGTGAAGTTTTCTGCCCAGCGTTTCATAATGTGGCTTTTGTCTGTCATCAGAGTGTTATCAGAAGAAAGGTGATAGGCCGCTGGAAATGAGACCAAAAACACCCTTCAATTTTTGATAGAATGACATCTGTCAGCAGCCTTCTGCAATGCTTTTTCCCACAGTTTTGCTTGAGACTTTCCCTTGGCTGATTTAAAGGCCCGTTTCATATATATATATATATATATATATATATATATATATATATATATATATATATATATATATATATATATATATATATATATATATATATATATAAGGTAAAGGTATATATAAGGTAAATATTTAAAAATGTTTGAAATTTCGAACGCCTGTCATATTCAAATTATTCCATTTACAACCGGACAAAAATAGGTCATGTTCCGGTTGAAGCTACTTATGTCTCATTAAGGCCTTTAAGTGAACATTCCTTGCACGCTATATCAACATTTTTCATGATTTTTCATTATTATCAGTATGCCATGTTTGCATGTTTGAAGTGTGATTTAAAATTTTAAACCCCCATCTCGCATAAGTTACACTGCGCTATACAAAAAAAATGAAGATAATAAAATTAGAAAGATTGAAGCGCAAATATTTAAAATAACAAAAGTGATATTTTAGAACTACACCAGCCCAAAATAGAGGAAAAGATATCCTGTATATAAATAGCGATACATGAAAATCCTCTAAAAAGATAGTCATAAATGAAAATATGAGAAAAATATCCTTCCAATATAGTGTTGAATAAAATATATCCTTTAGAAAAATAGTAATAAATGAAAGGGGAAAAAATCGGGCTTTTTATTGTAGACACAATGAGAAATGTTCAGAATGAGCAACAACACGTGTTCACAAAATAAATAATTCGGTGCTGTTATGTAAAAGAGAAAATTGATAAAATACAAAATAAATCGTAGATAATAATCTTTTCAACCAAGAAAGACATCTGTTCATATTCTAAACTGATAATGCAAACTTGTAAGACACAATAAGAAAATATCTTCTGTTTGATGTTTTTAATTCACTGGCATTAAACAAATTAAATTCAATCAGGCTGGTTGTAAAAACATTAAAGAAGTAAAATCTATAAAGTTATAAATCAAAACTTGTATCCACCTATTACATACAGGCTCTTCTTTCTCATCATTTATGGTATTATTACAATGTTTCACCCATTTAGTCCCCCGCTCTTCATCAGATATTTGTCGATCCGTAATACACAGATTAGGCATAACTAGATACAGACAATGGAATGAGAACGGTGTACTACCGAAGATTAAATAAAGTATTCTGTTCTGAATTCTCTGTAGGTTACTATTGTGAAGTAGCTGACACCCCCCCCCACACACACACACAAGATGGACAAGTTTGAGCGGGCGGACTACAATTAACTCTGCTTGTCGACTCTCTGATTTCGGACAGAGAGGAACTCACACGAGGTTATGCCTACGGTCAGAGTCTCGTCTGGGGAGGTAAACAGCCACCCGAACCCAAGTATGCCTGGTATACGGGGTATTTTTTGCCCGAGCGTACGCGTTCGCAATAGACGCACGTTAAAAACCAGCCTTGTGTCACATCCCTCCTTATTACACACCCCATCTTGTGCTACACTCCGCCTTGTGGGGAGATCTCTGGTAAATACTGAGGAGTTAATGAATAAATTGTTTATTACTTTAGTCTGTGTTTTCAACCGTGTACCATATTATTCTCAGGAATAAACTACGTCTTTTTTTGTCTATGCGTGTCAACATTTCCAGTTTACGGCACAAAAGTTCGGTAAATACAAGAGAAAGGCGACAACTGTTGAAACGTGTCGAAACGTGATAACAACAAATACGAAGTCAATATTTGGTATATAAATAACGAAAATAATGATAACTACTTATCCTACTTATCTGACCAAAACCAAAACTTGTAAATTTGTACATTTTAATGGATACCAAATTCATCTTTAAATTTTCAATGTCGGACTTTCCGAATATCAAGATAACGATGGGGGTGAATTAGATTTAATATGTTGGAGGAGAAATTATTGTTGCGGTGATATATTTTTGATGTATGTGTGAAAGCGAAACCAAATCACCGAAACAATAATGTCTCCCACAACATATTAAATGTATCGTATGAAATCTCCCGGATAAGGACCAGCAGTAGGAGGTGTCGAAACGTTGTGTGATATCGGAGAGAACAAATGGCTGACAATGATATTTGTTTTGCCTTCTTTCCATGAGATATATCTCAGCTATATAATCTCCATATTGGTGATAGATAAAGTCATTGTTTAAAACGTTTTTCAAACCGTCTGTACTTTACTGTAGTTGATGGCATATGTTGAACCTCAAAATGTGTGATATTTGCTCGAGACTAAATGTTTAGATTCAAATTTAGACAAAGTAAACACAAATTGCTTGTCACATATTCGGAAACTTTTATTGATAGGGGGAGGCCATCAATGTTTTCTCAGTTAAAGTAACACAAATTATAATCTGTTTTTGTTTGGTATTCTAAGACTTATGAAGTCTTTGCAGATTATTTAAAGCCAGAAAATATCCTTAGATTATAAAAGAAGTTCGAAATAATAATGATTTAGGGTAATCTCTACTAAGTAACCCATAGCTGGGGAGAGGAGGTGGATTCATATCCTTTCCCAAGGGTATTTGCGCGTAAAGAACTTAATCGTCTCTCCGATTAACAATGCTGAGTAATTATTCATTACAGTACCCACACCTTCAAGCTTAGATCACCTAGTATAACCAAACAGTCACCCAGTCTCAACGTTGCTTAACTTCGTTTATCGTACGGGGAGCGGTTTTTCAATGTGATATAGCCGCAAGCCTAAATTATATATACTGAAGGTACACGGCACGTAGAAGTCTAGTGATATTGTACCATCTTTGTAAAGTCCGTTTTCAAATATCATTTCTAAAATTCCGCACGCATTTATTTATTTCCAAATATATTAATTTATTGGAAGTGATTTTCACATTGTCTAGGGTTCTGACAATCCTTTAGGATGGAGCCTCATATAATACGAACCATACAATTTTGGTTTTTAAAGGAATCACACTATTTTGACAAGTATCGTACTTGATAATTGTTTAGAAACTAATTATTACATGAAGAGAAAATCTATATAAAATATATTTCAATTACTAGATTTCTCTATTCAAACACATTGGAATAAAACAATATACAAGTATGATTTGTCAAAATTTACTGAAAAAATTCGTAAGAATAGAATTCATGAAGAAGTATGCTATATATTCGGAAATCAGTACTGACGGGAAAAATCGAAATACAAAGTAGAGAGCGTGTGTACTTACAGTATGATGTATTTTCTTCTTCCCCCCGCTATGGGTTAAATATTATATGCAGCCGTAGCCGTATCTGCCAAAGTGCCTCTGAATAGGAAACCGTATTTCAAAGCCATACCTTGCCACAATAAGTCTAGAGGCCTGGCTGAGAAGATTATGACGTTCACAGATAATTGCAACGCGGGATTCAATCAATTAGACTGTGTTATAGAAAAGCAATCTGTAGTCGATAACGAGGTGAGTATGAGGTGGGACAGCTATTGTGACTACATATGATACGGAAAAAGCGTGAAGATATCGTCGGAGTTTTGAAGAAAATATGTTTTTCGGTCAGTGGCTAAAATAAACTCGTGTTAATCTGGAAAATAAAGCCACCAATAGATTTGAAGAAAAATACTACAATTTGACAACTATCTATGTCTGTACGCTAATTTGCAAAAGATTTGAAACATTTTGTACATGATTTCCTCAATTCCAGCCTCTTGAAATTCTGAACACTGGAGAAAATTGGTTGTTTCAATATAACTTCATTTTTCCGTTCTTTTCGAGGAAAGAAATTCTTAAAGCATTTCCTTTTCTTCTAGTGATCAACTTACATTTTCAAGTACACTTTAATCATTTGATTCTTTTGGGAAATGTCAAAGGAGCTTCGCAATATGGATATTTTCACAGTCAATAATTTTATTTCATGTTTTTGTTTTTGCATTTGTTAAATTCTTTCAATTATCCATGTTTCAACATATGGAATAAAACGTTTTATTAGTTTTGAAAACTCTTACTTAATGTGCATACATTTAGATTGGAGATTTTATAATAAATAAATTATTTTAATAAAACCTGTAGAAACTATTTAAATTTTAACTCAATGATTTAGTTGATGTCTAAAATTATCAGATAATATTTGACAAAAGAATTACAAAAAATCATGTTAGTGAGGCTTATGTGATTTGCATAACTTCAGATGGAATGTATATATCTCTCAATCTACACACACACACACACACACACATATATATATATATATATATATATATATATATATATATATATATATGCGTATGTTTCGGAAGCATGTTTTCATTAAGACATGTTTCGTTGTATAGTTTAGACATATTCTGTCTACTCATTTTCGTTAAGACCATTTAATACTCTCGGATAAGTTTTTTGATGTCATTATATTTACGGATATGTTTTTTGATGTCATTACTGAAAGACGAGAAAAAATAACCGTGTTTATACATATTTCTTTTATTACCAAGTACTTTCGACATATCCATGTCATCATCAGGGTATTGTTTAAAATAAAAATAATATTATAATATCCATTGAGACAAAATTTTATATTATCTGAAAATTATTTTTTATTACAAATGGACTGAGGGATGTCACTACAGTGCATGACCGCTAAAACTGCTCTGAAAGTTAAATTTATTACAATTGGAGAGAGGAACGCTCCGTCAGTGCGTGACAGCTGAAATCGTTTAAAGGGAGGAAAATAAGAATGGTTTGGTATAGTAGAATATATATATCTATATGATTCTTATATGTGCAGATCGATAAAACTACCAGCATTGTTACACTGACATCACTCCTGCGAACAGAGAGGATAAAACCATTCAAAATTCATTATCATTGATAGTGACTATATTGATAGTGCTAATAATTGATATTATAATTGGTTTGTTAATAATAGTTATTGATGTATTAACTGTAAATGTAACCCTAATGATGATGGAAACGAAAATATAATGGTAAAAATGTGACAATTACGACAATGGTAATTATGATGATAATTGTGGTAACCACAATAAAGGTGATGAGTATAATAATAATAATAATAATAATAATAATAATAATAATAATAATAATAATGGTAAATGCAGTCCTAATTGTGTTACAGAATATTTTGAAGTAGTAACAACAGTACGATAATTGCTATAGAGATGGTTGTGTTAGTGGTTTTGGTGGTAGTGTTGGTAGCACTGCAGTTGGTGTAAATGATAGTTATTGGTGTTTAATTTTTTGTGCTTTTTGCGATCTTGCGCTTTAGTGTCCTATCGTTTCTGGTTTGTTTGTTTTTGTTTTTTTTGTTTGTAGTTTCATTCCTGGTTTTGATCAGATTTGTCGCAGGTGTTATCCGTTTGGTACAAATTGTGATAGCAGATATTTATTTTCGTGTTTGCATTTTGAAATTTTCTTCAGATCTTTGCTTAAGTAATTCATTTTATTGAGTGTGGGCGATTAGCGCCCATTTTTCGTGTAGAAAGAAAAACTAGACATCTCTTTAATATGTTATTGTAGACAGGTGCGGTTTTCTTGATTTGCCAGCTTATTTTTCGTATAATTTAGCTGTCATATGTATACGGTTAAAGTGGTGCTGTTGAAAAATTTTCCGTTGTAGAATGTGAGGACGTGGGTGTATTTTCGTGGCTTGAATATTGCTTCTGTATCGCCAATGTAGTACACTGTAGTGTTGTTTGCGTTTACCTTAGCTTTACTATGTTCGTTTGTAGGCGATTTCCTTTTAGTGTGCATATGGTTTTGTTGTTGCAGTTGCACTGGGTGTCTTTGATTGCGCTATTACAAGTTATTAATTTTTGTTGTGGCTTTTAATTATTTGTTATGGGTTTAGTGCAGCTGTGGGTAACTTTTACGTTGCTCTAGTTAAATAATTTTGCTAAGGAGTTTGTTACGGCGATGTGTTTTTCTATTACGTTTAGGAATCAGACAACTCATCGCATTTAGACATTTTTAACAACAGAAGACCGCCATATAACAACGTACTAAAGAAAATCGGATGCACAAAACAGATACAATAATCACGACCATAACGAAAACGGAAAAAACAGAAAAAGAAACAATTTGATTTGAATCACCATACAACAAAAACTTCAAAACAAACATCAGCAGGACTTCCATAAACCTATAATAGAAAAAACATGTGAAGTGTAAATTTGTCTGATGAAGCAGACGGCCGATCAGAAAAAAAACTCAAGGACACCGCAACTTGACATTTGCTGAAAGAACATCGCTACATACAGTCTCGAGACGGAAATAGAATTACAATTGTGTATGTAGGTATGTTCGAACGTATGGGTGTGTATCTGCGCAAATCTCGACATGTTTACCACAACACCACCAAATATAATATAACATCGACAGGCATAGATTCAATTTAAAAAAAATAAACCAGGTTGCCTCATGATCGCAAAAGCGTGAAACCCTGTATCACAAACTGATATCCATACAAGTGAATATGTTAGCTCTATCTCTGGTACTGTGCATTTTCCAATAATCACTGCAAATATAAAATACTAATATATATATATATATATATATATATATATATATATATATATATATATATATATATATATATATTACTTTCCTGTCAATCAAAATGTAAATGCAACATCAAACATGAATCATATTCTTTTTTATTGTCCTGTCTCCTCATAAATGTTTCAGTTACTTTCTCTCTAACTTCTTGCGTAGTATTAGCTTATATATATATATATATATATATATATATATATATATATATATATATATATATATATATATATATATATATATATATATATATATTAAGAAGAAGAGAGAAACCGCAAATATTTTTGGTTGTAATGTGAATTTTTTGAAAAAATATTATGATTTTTTTTTCCATAATTTTGCTACAAGTATTTCTGGTCTAAGCGACCGTCATCAGGCAAAGGGTGATTTCCACATATTATTAAAAATAATTCATTTTTTTATTCATGTTTTTCGATGTTAAATATTCTCGATATAAGACATTCTCATTTTGTGTTAGTGATCCAAACGTCTTTCTTGAAATGGCAGTAAAAAATTCTTTTTGAAGGTTATAAATCAATTAAGTTTGTTTCAAGAAATGATGGAGTAGTTATCAGCATGCTTATCTTTTTATGACCCCTGGGAGTTCTTAGATCTATTTCCATTATCGTGTGCTTTTGTCAGCATGACTGTATATATGTTTAAATCCCCCTCCATACATACACACTGTCTCACTACGAGAAATCAGTGAACACATCTGTACACCCACACACACATACATACACATATACACAAACACACACCGTCCCATTACAAGGAATCAGTACATATGCACACATACACATATACGTACACATATATACTTACAAAGTTATATGGAATCAGTATACACATACACATACATATACACATATATATGTACAAACATATAAACATACTTCCTAAGTGTGGTTTGTGTGCGTGCCAGTGATTAAAAATATTAAAAAGTTACATATCCAAGAGGAAGCGTACAAAACGAAATGACAGGATCTCTGAATGTGGAACAACCTGCTCAATAAGAAAAAACTGGAATATTTCAATGCCATCAAAAATAAAGAAACAGCAAAAATATACAAAACCTTCATGGAAATGGAGGAAATATTTATTCTAAGGAAATTCCGTGAAAAAATTAACCCACAAGACACGGAGAAACAAAAACAAATAAAAAACACACTAAGCCTAACAAAAATGCAGTCCCAAATTCAAATACAAGAAGACAAAACAATACACTTTACAAAGAAATACACAGAGATTGATAACAACTTATTACCTAAAATCAAGGATTATATCCCAAAGACACTCACCAATTCCTGTCAGAATTATGGGAGTCAAAATGTAAAAAAGAAAGATAGATAACCTGGTTGAAAGCATCACCAAGAAGAAAAAATATTGAAAATGAGACAAAAACCAAAAAAAGAACAATCGAAACTCACAAACAAACACAGTACTCAACACAAAAGCACCATCAGCAAATACAGAGAAAACCACCCAACAGAGTCAAAAACCCGAATATCTATAACCACACACAAACAGACCGCAAGGTAAGCCCCCTAAGACATTCTACCATATGCAAATATATCCACAGTCGCACCCACACAACAAATACAATTATAAACATACACTGAACAGCACAAAAACAAACCTGCACAGACCACCACACCATAACACAAAGAGACAAAGATCAGAACACACACACATTCACAAAACCAACACTTCCAAATAGCACCTAGCTCAACAAACCAAACCTGACAACCATTACGCATATCCAGGAGTATAATCAGAATTCCCCGAAAATTTCTACATTCAATCCATACAAAAACAACAAATATAGAAACATCTGGAACACGCCTCCTAACAAAAATAAACACACCTATATTGAGCCAACGAGAAAAAAAACATTCGTAATTTCACCAGAAAAAAAATCTCACAGGCAAGAAAACCTAAAATGGACAGAGAGAGTGTATCACTTAGAAAATCCGAAGTATGTTAAAAGAAACAATCATTATTTTTAGAAGAACCAGTCCGAACAAGAAAACCAGATTAGATGACACATCTACATCTACATATACACTTACAAATGACGAAATCCACCTACTGAAATTGGGCCTAAAATTAGGCCCTGCTCCGAAAAGCAATATAGCAGAACTAAAAATGACCTTAAGGAATTTGAAAGGCAAATTGAGACGAAATAATGACGAAAATATTACAGATGAATCATTGGTAAAAAACAAATCCAATTTATTCCCAAACAAATATAATAATACATAAGAGCTAAATATATTTTTTGAGAAACTCTGGAACTTCGACCTACGAGAAAAATCCAAACCATTCGACAACCTTACATACAGACAAAGACTAGCCTTAGAGAGCATCCGAAGAAATAATAACATAATTATAAAAGAAGCAGATAAAGGCAGCGCACTAGTGATCATGTAGAGAACATATTATAAAACAAAAATTCTAGAAACACTAGAGGATAGGAACAACTACAAATGGATTGACACTAACAAAAAACATAACAACTAACAAAAACATAAAAAATTACAAAACTCTGCACAACACATAATAAAATATTATCAAAAAAGAGAAGGATTTCATAATAAACTTTGTACCAAAAACAAGCAATTTCTACGGACTACCTACAATTCACAAATCCAGTGAAATAAAAGCAGCTATCCAAAAACAAAAACCTGAATACATTAGCATCCCAAACCCCAGTCACCTTACATGCAAACCAATAGTAGCAGGACCAGCCTCTCCATCTAGCAAACTTAGTATCCTAATAGACATACTATTGTAAGCTTTTACTAAGTGAATTAAAATCCACATCAGAGACGATATACATTTCCTTAGCTGCATACCACAAAAGGTGGATCCGGGAACGCTTATGGCAACTTTGGACATTAGTAGCCTATACAGCAACATACCCTATGAACTAGGTAAAAAGGCAATCTAATTCTGGATTGAAAAACATCCAGAAACACTACATCCGAGATTCACTAAAGAGTTCATTATCGATAGTATAGACCTAATTCTAAGCAATAACACCTTTGATTTTGACAACAAAAATTATATCCAAACATTAGGTACCACAATGTGAACAAAAATGACACTTAGATATGCCACCCCAATATTAGCTTACCTAGAGTAAAACCTCCATAAAAAGATAGAACTAATATATAGGGAAATATAAAAAACCTACTTCACTAATTCCTGGAAATGATACTTAGATGATTGCTTCATTTTCGGAAATCCTCATGGGGTGATATTAACCACTTCCACATTCTACATCAAAACTTACACCAAAAAATCAAATTCACGGAAGAATATAATTTTAACGAATTACCATTTTTAGATATACTCATTAGAAATAAAAGCAACCACATAATCACAGATATCTACCACAAACCTACAGACACCCTACAATATCTTCATTTCAAGAGCCATCACCCAAAAGTCAGTGTATGTACGTATATGTGTGTATGGACTTATTTCTTGTAATGGGAAGGTATGTGTGTGTGTTTGCGTATGTGTGTATATATGCGTGTGTGGGTGTACAGATGTGTTCATTAATTCCTTGAAGTGAGACAGTATGTATGCATGGAGAGGGGATATACACATATATACACGCATGCTGACAAAATCTCACGAAAATGGAAATAGATCTAAGAAAACACAGGGGTCATTAAAAGATAAGTATGCCGATAACTACTGCATCATTTCTTGAAAAAAAATTCATTGATTTATAACCCTCCACGCAGAACATCCACCGGCCAGTTCAAGAAAGACGTTTGGATCACTAACACAAAAAGAAAATGTCTCATATCGAGAATATTTAACATCGAAAAACATGAAGAAAAAAATGAATTATTTTTAATAATATGTGGAAATCTCCATCCTTTGTCTGATGACGGTAGCGAGACCGGAAACACGTGTAGCAAAATTATGAAAAATAAAGCATAGTATATTTTTTTTATATCCACATTACAACGAAAAACGTTTGCGGTTTCTCTCTTCTCTTTAATTTACACACTTTTCTCTCGTTGGAACTACTATAACCTCTTCCTCATATATATATATATATATATATATATATATATATATATATATATATATATATATATATATATATATATATATACCGGAACACACACACACCTACCTTCATATATCTTAATTTTATGTTCGTCCTACAGATGTCAGACGGAGAATAAATGTGTATTCTTCTGTGTTTGTCTCAGCAGGTAGTAAGTGTCCATGTGTGATATCGGCAAGTTGCCGACTTAGTAAAGCGTTAGACATACTACAGCAGTTAAGTCACGTCTCGTATAGCAATCCGATAACAACCCCAATCTTCTTATCTCCACACTCGTATATTAGGAATTCAATTCAGTTCAAAATTATGACTAGCCGACGCTATGATCGCTATATTCGTTTCGACCAGCCTATTAGTTGTGATTCATGCTGTCAAGCACTGTGTAAGAGCGCGCTGTGCGCTTGGAGCATTTGAACTCTGGCAGACGTCATACGCCTTCAGCAATTTAGTGGAATCAATTATAACAAATCACGCAGATTTCCATCCGATTTCTTGTCTTTCCTCTTGCTTTGTTCAAAATAACTTTCGTTGTTTTTAATATTTTATTTATCATTCTTTTGTTTTACGTACATTTGTTGTTTTTTTCTCCTCATTTTCATATTGTAGTTTATTAGAATAGAGAAAAATAATTACATGTTTGCTGTCTTCCCTTGTGATTCACTCCTGTACAATCCTTCGGCTCCAAACAGTTTTCTCTTCTTCACAGAATCACTTCTCATGGTGCTTTTCTTTCCTTTTAATTTCTTTATTCTTTGCTAAAAATACATTTTTCCTTCATGTTTTTTTCACCTTTAGATTGCTCATTCGGTCATTTGTTTTCTTCTCTTCTTTCGAATATTTCCTATGCTTAATTGTAATCTTATGTTTTTTTCTTTAACACATTTATTTCATTTCGCTCACTTCATTTTATCATTCACAAATTTCCATTAAACCTGTAGTCTGAGGTTAGAGTTTGAAGTGTTCTTTCCATACTGTCTACTTACAGACTTGTCTTTAACCTGGATCATTTTATACATTTTTAGTAAAGTTTAACCACACCTATATTTGCATTTTATTTAACTACCAATTTTTAACTCAGCTATAAACAAAATTTCAACATTTTCTTTAATTCAACTATTAAAAAAATGTATTTCTCAAGTATCAGATGTGTCTACTTTGGTTTGTGTAATATTCCAAATTTACTTTTTCTCATCTTCGTCATATATTCGAAAGGATACAAAACCAGTGTTGATATATTGCTAAAAACAACAGCTATAATTTGTTTTTTTAATCTAGTTTTGATTAGAGACATTTTTCCCGATCAAACTGTTTTATAGTGGCCAAAATGTATAATTGGTCTGTGCAAAATCAGCGGGAGTAGAAGATTTTAATGTGTTATTCTAGCTGTATGCGTCCTTATATTATCATAGGGTACATAATGTTTCCCATTTGACGATATAATTCTTATGGATGCTTTGCAGCTCCAGGATAAAAAAGGTGTCTTTAGTTATTTGAAACTTTTAAGAACTAGATGTGCATATGATCTCGGCGATCATATCGCACTGAAAACGGGATACATACATTTTACTACGTAGCTTTGGTTTTTGGTTGGTTATGATCCAGGTCATCACAATACATTCATAATATTATTTAGTTTGTAGCTTAGGTTTTTGCTTCAGTTTTATAGTTTTAATCCTGTCAATGAACTACCTTGTTTTGTTCAACAATGTCATGTGTTACTATACAACAAATTCGTTCTCAACTGCCACGTATGATTAGAAGTTAGAATGATACATTCGTCATCAGATCTGGTTGCCACAAAAGGAAAGTATATATTAATCTACCTAATTATCTCCATATGAGATTAGTCATCTTCTAATTGTTTTTAATTCTTCACTATTTTGCTTATAGTTTCTCATCCAAATTGTTTTATCTACATTTAAGCGGTGGAAATGTTACTCTTCTTCGAGTAGAACGGAATTTGAAAACATAACTGCGTTTTTAATATAGGGTCCTTAATCTTTCAGGAGTTTATCTTGTTCCCTTTTCTCTGAAAGTTTTATTGGCCACTGGATCTGGGTTTTTCAACAAAATGATGCAAAATACATTATAGGGTAAACTAGACTTGTAATGATGTTTGACGAAAATGTCATCTGAAACGTTGTAAATAAGCTGTAACGATGAGAAATATATCTGGAAAAGACACATGTCCCGCAAAATAATATTATTTTTAAAATATTAATTAACCTTGATTTCAACTGAAATTAATCATTGTGCTCTGCTCATTCTCCTGTTACGATTTTACTACGTATATCACACATCATATAATCAAACATAGTCTTATTCCATGTTTTCTAGTAAATGCTAACAAGTTTGAAATACAGTCTTTGTTTAATTGTCTTCGATTCCATTATGTATGTATGTATGTTGCGGCATTCCCCCTGGATCGGTTAAGCCGGCTCCTTCCAAGGAATTCACCGCGTCCGGAACGAAGGCCGACCAAGCATGGCGATCCGTCGCCAATGCTGAAACGAGCGACAGCCATTCCCGATTCCAACGGCGGCGAATTCTTGAAACGGGGTAACAAGAGAGTTTGAACTTCACATACTTGCTGCAGAATTTCCACAGACGCAGAGGCAGGAGTAACCAAGAGGCCGCCGGATGCCGGTGCAGAATGGTTTTGAATTCAGAGTTGACCTTCTCCTAGACCAGTTGCATCCAAGACTATAGAACCCAGTCTGTCCTGCTATTTACCCATAGTTGGAGTTCACACCTTTCCCAAGGGTGTTAGTAACGAATTCGAATGGAATTTGAACTCCCCTCTACGATTCCTCAGTTTGAGCCGTTATCCATTTATCCTCCTTTCCATTGACCACGACCGAACTCCAGCTCATATAACAAACAACTATTGTTTTATATCGTATTAGATTTTTGGCACCTCATCATGTGTCTGTTCCATGCTCTCTTCCCAAACATATAATTAACAGATTAATTCATAAAACATAGGAGGAGTTACACGGCCGTCAACTATCTCATGAAAGTTTGCCAGTATATTCCTCAACCGCGTGAATTCAATTAGTTATCTTCCAGGTAAATTGCTTCCTATCTTACATCTTTTTGTCAAACAGGATGAGAATATAAGGGATGGAGAATATCTGTAGTCAGATGTATTGATATGAATATATGATGGAGGTTCGGCCGGATAGATATATTGATATGTCTATTTTTTTATATACATAAAGACACACATAAAAGAGATATGAATACACGAAAGAAAAATCTTAGGGCTTAGCAAATGATTTAATGATTAGACCTTTTAATAATTGCATACATACAAACATGTGAAAATATGCATACGGATATCTGGGACTGAGATAAATATTTATCATAATTCTTGTTTAGAAAATAATGAAAATACGGATTCGATTACAATTTCTCTGTGCATTTCATTTTTACATTGGCATTCAGAGGTCTCTTGTTAATATATATCCATCTATATATGGAAAATGCAATGTGATGTATTAAAGAAAAATATACATCGGTGAAAATGGTTGTGAATAATATGAACACATTTCCGTTTATTTTGTAATAATGCACAACCAAGTAATTTGTCAATCGATCTAGCTCCTATATTACATTTTCAGGCAAGGTACATCGAATATAACTATTCTACATTTGCTGAGCTGTACCGAAATGACCAATCATTACTTTCCACAAAATTATATCCTTTTGGAGCTCTTAGTACTATTTGCCTTTTCAGCAGACATCGCAGTCCTGGTTCTGTTATATATTTACTCATGCTTGATCAGTACATTACTCGCTACCACAGTCACACGTGACACCAATAAATCGTGTGAATGTCACATATTCTAAACTATATTTTTTATCATGTGCCATAAATACTTCAGCTGTCTCTTTCTTATTATATGTATAAGTGTTATGGGAACTTACCCATAATAAGAATGGACTATTCCGTACCTCATATATACTGCGCCTCAAGAGGAAGCAGGAGTGAGTGAGTCAGTCCTTTTTGGACGTCTCAGCTATCAGTCGAACTCTCTGCCTCTGAGGCAGAGGGGAACTCTCTGTCTTTGGGCAGAGAGGAACACGGACGAGGTTCCGCCGAAGGGCAGAACCTCGTTTGGGGTGGTTGACCACCCCGATCCCGTTTATACTGGATCTACGGGCAATTTTTGCCCGAGCCTACGGGCTCGGAAAGCCCACATTAAACCGGCCTTGTGCCACATTCGACACACGTGGGCGTGTTGTTAAACATCGTGAGTGAGTCAATCCTTTTTGGACGTCTCAGCTATTCGGTCGAACTCTCTGCCTCTGAGGCAGAGGGGAACTCTCTGCCTTTGGGCAGAGAGGAACTCGGACAAGGCTCCGCCGAAGGGCAGAGCCTCGTTCGAGGTGGTTGACCACCCCGATCCCGTTTATACGGGTTCTACGGGCAATTTTTGCCCGAGCCTACGGGCTCGGAAAGCCCACATTAAACCGGCCTTGTGCCACATTCGACACACGTGGCCGTGTTGTTAAACATCGTGAGTCAGTCAGTCAGCCAGTCAATGAGTCAGTCAGACAGAGTCGCGTCAGACGATTACTGTAAGACATTGGAATAGTGCTACTTCGAGACAACATAGTTCTCTCTAAACTAACCTGATTGTTATTACTAACACTTCTACTCTTTTGTACATATATTCTATGTGTAATATATATCTGTGTTATTCGATAACTGTGTTCGAGTTATTCTTCATTGGTTCTACCTTGGACCATCACCGTGGTACAAGGAACCTGGACCATAACAATAAGCATCCGGTTTAATTCCAGTTTCAATTTTTAAAAAAAAATCATGTTAAGCCTATTGCATTCTCAGCATCCTTCTGTATAAAGACATTTCTATTGTTCAGCCACTTCATCTGTGAAGAGATAGTTCAGATGTTTCTGGCATATAGTAGGAATGGTATTATACAGCTTTCTATATTTATATATGCACAACAAACTAAATAGGTTTTATGATGATCGTTTGACACATTATATCACTTATGCGATAATTGAATTTAATGTTCCGTTCCAAAAGAATTCCACTATGTGACAAACAGACAATGCCTATACTGAAAACTTTTAGTTCACCTGAATGATATAAACAGTTGGAAAAGCCTAAAAAACATCATTATCATATTCATATAGTCCTCTTATAGATATAGAGTATCTGATATATATATATATATATATATATATATATATATATATATATATATATATATATATATATATATATATATAATATTTATATATGATATATATAATATATATATTATATATATATATATATATATATATATATATAATATTTATATATAAAATATATATATAATATATATATATATACATATATATATATATATGTATATATACATATATATATATATGTGTATTGGTATAAAATGACAATTGGAAAAATCTTAGATCTTGCCGACGCGTTTCGTCTTCCGACTTTTTCAAGGCAAAAATGGATCCGAAGTATCTCTGTTGCCTTGAAAAAGTCGGAAGACGAAACGCGTCGGCAAGATCTAAGATTTTTCCCATTGTCATTTTATACCAATATGTCTTGTCCACAGAGATGATCTGGGAATTTAACTATATATATATGTATATGAATAAATCTGGTTTTAAGGCGTGCTATGGGATAAAGTGTTCAATTTTAGAGGTAGAGCGTATATATACATATATATATATATATATATATATATATATATATATATATATATATGTGTGTGTGTGTGTGTGTGTGCGTATATATGTATATATAAGTGTACATTGAGTATATATATATATATATATATATATATATATATATATATATATATATATATATATATAAGTGTACATTGAGTCAACACTCAGACGCAACAGGTTGTTTTATGCTAGGCGCAACCATCAGGGCACAGATGTGGCTTGACGATTGCGTCTAGCATGAAACAACCTGTCGCCTCCGAGTGTTGACTTCAATGCTGACACACACACACACACACACACACACACATATATATATATATATATATATATATATATATATATATATATATATATATATATATATATATATATATACAGGCATCTCGTCTCTCTCACAGACGTTCCGTGGCCTCCTTCTGTCTTTTTTACAAATACTTTCACGGTAACTGTTCCTATGAGCTGCTTTCGCTGGTTCCCAGACTTCATGAATTTCAGCGTTCAACTAGGCTGTCATCTCGCTCTCATCCTTTCAAAACTGTTAAATGTAGCCGTCTCTTCTACTCTAATAGCTTCATGTCTCGCACTTCTCACCTGTGGAACTCCCCCCATTTCTTGTTTTCCTGATAGTATAATCTCCAACTATTCAAATGTAACGATGCCCTGATCTAACCCCTAACCTTCAATTCATACTTTCCTCTATTACTCTTCATTGTTCTCGCTCCAACTCTGTAACCCCTTGCGTGCTTCTCGCCTTGTTTAGGGTTGAATGCTTAATATATATATATATATATATATATATATATATATATATATATATATATATATATATATATAATGTATTTCATATAATTCGCTGAAAAAGAGCATAACATGATCAAAAAGGAACAAAGCTTGATAAAATCAAAGTATAACCGTCAAATTATTTGTTATTACAAGGAAAGAACAAAGCATTTTCTTAATTATTTCATTAAATCATTTAATTTTTGAGCACGTGCGAAATTTTGGTTAAATCTTGTTTTTCCTGCAAAAATCAAATGATTCTCTGATTCTAATGAAGCTTTCATGATTTATTCACAGCTGAATAATATTATTTTAGAATTTTTTTCTTTTCGAAAAACTTGGAAGAAATATTTTTGTTTTACACCTACCTATTAACCCCTCACCTTACTTAATTAATGAAATTTCGAGAATTTATATGGCATGCAGCTTCATATTCATATTAGCTAAAATCAGGACTCTTCAAGGAATATAAACCATGAATTATTTATTTTCAAACTGTAAGATATTCACCGAAAATCTGGTCTGAATCGTTAAATAAGAACTGCCATCAAACTAAACATTCTTTAATTAGAAAAAGAACTTTTAATTTTTTTTTATATATAATGAATTTTTGCAACAAATGTTTACTTTCTTCAAAATATTAATTAGAATAATTTATCAAAGATTAAATCCTTACATTTTTTGTATTAACTTGTACGGATTATGTGATATTGCTATCAAGTTTACTCTATGTTCACTAATCATAAATGGAAAAAATAACTTAGTACAATCATCACATTTTAAGAATTTTGAATTTTTTATGTATAATGTGCCGATTTTCTGTTATACAGTCGATTAAACACGACATGAGAATAAATTAAGTGCGATAACTATAGCAACATTACAGTAAAACATTTAAAATTCAATAAAACATTCGATTACGGAGAATAATTTCTAAAACTTTTAAGATTACTGTTTACTTTAATATTATATATAAAAGGCGCTAATATTAATTCTTTTAACCTTTTAACGTCTAAAGCCTCAATAGGACAATCTTAGGTAAATATCAATTTTTCATCAAGCTGTCAAACCCGCAAAAATATTAAATAAACGGCTACGGTTAGATAAAAAATGCATTTTTCTATATTCTAAACTTAAAGTAAATAACATTACTTTAAAATATATTAATTAGACTAATTACTTAATATTCTTCAAATAGAATTTCAGAAAAGCATTATTTATCTTTGAAGATCTTTGAATAAAGGTAATTACATTGTGATGAAGACAACTAAAAATGACGCTAATTGTCTTTTTTATAAAAAAAAAAAGACATTTCTGTAGTCATTTTAAATTAGTTTTGGAAATACAATAAAATCTTGTGCTAATTGAAAATATTAAATTTAATCTATTTCCTTGATATTTAAAACTAAAGGAAAAGCTTCAAGAAAGATTTTTATATTTAAAAATTCATTTAAACCTTACTTATCGTGTGTTTAGTTTTTGTTTTCTTGGAACGACATACAATATATATATTTTTCTATCTGGCGTTCCTCTTCAGATTCTATAGAGAAGGCAGGGTGGTTCCCATGACAATTGGCACATTTCCTTGCACTCTGGCATTCCTCTTCACAGTGTCTAGAGAACGCAGGGTGGTTCCATGATAATTGGCGTATCTCCTTGCAATCCGGCATACCTCATAACAGTCTCTAGAGAACGCAGGATTGTTCGAAGACAATTGGCGCTTCTCCTTGCTCTCTGCCATTCCTCTTCACAGAATCTAGAGAACGCAGGGTGGTTCCATGACAATTGGCGCAACTCCTTGCTTTCTGGCATTCCTCTTCACAGTCTATAGAGAACGCAGGATGGTTCCATGATTATTGGCGCATCTCCTTGTTCTCTGACATTACTCTTCACAGTCTCTAAAGAACGCAGGGTGGTTCCATGACAATTGGCACATCTCCTTGCTCTCAGGAATTCCTCTTCACAGTCTCTAGAGAACGCAGGCTGGTTCCATGACAATTGGCGCCAGTCCTTGCTATCTGGCATTCCTCTTCACAGTTTCTAGAGAACGCAGGTTGGTTCCATGACAATTAGCGCATCTCCTTACTCTCTGGCATTCCGCTTCACAGTCTCTAGAGAACACAGGATGGTTCCATGACAATTGGCGCATCACCTTGCTTTCTGGCATTCCTCTTCACAGTCTCTAGAAAACCCAGCGTGGTTCCATGTCAATTGGCGCATCCCCTTACTCTCTGGCATACCTCTTCACAGTCTCTAGAGAACGCAGGTTTCTTCCATGACAATTAGCTCATCTCCTTGCTCTCTGGCATTCCTCTTCACAGACCCTAGAGAACGCAGGGTGGTTCCATGACAATTGGCGTATCTCCTTGATCTCTGGCATTCCTCTTCACAGTCTCTAGAGAAAGCAGGGTTGTTCCATGACAATTGACGCATGTCATTAGACTCTGGAAATCCTCTTCACAGTCTCTAGGGAACGCAGGATGGTTCCATGATTATTGGCGCATATACTTGCTCTCTGGCATTCCTCTTCACAGTCTCTAGAGATAGCAGGGGGGTCCAATGACAATAGGCGCATCTCCTTGCTCTCTGGCATTCCTCTTCACTGTCTCTAAAGAACGCAGGATGGTTCCATGAAAATTGGCGCATGTCATTAATCTCTGGCAATCCTCTTTACAGTCTCTAGAGAACGCAGGATGTCTCCATGACAATTGGCGCATCTCCTTGCTGTCTGGCATTCCTCTTCACAGACTCTAGAGAACGCAGAGTGGTCCCATGTCAATTGGCGCATCTCCTTACTCTCTGGCATTCCTCTTCACAGTCTCTAGAGAACGCAGGGTGATTCCATGAGAATTGGCTCATCTCCTTACTCTCTGGCATTCCCCTTCAGAGACTCCAGAGAACGCCTGGAGGTTCCATGACAATTGGCGCATCTCATTAGTCTCTGGCATTCCTCTTCTCAGTCTCTAGAGAACGTAGGGTGGTTCCATGACCATTGGCGCATCTCATTTGTTTCTGGCATTCCTCTTCATAGTCTCTAGAGAACGCATGGGTGGTTGCATGACAATTGGCGCATCTCATTAGTCTCTGGCATTACTCTTCACAGACTCTAGAGAACGCAGGGGGGGTTGCATGACAATTGGCGCATCTCATTAGTCTCTGGCATTACACTTCACAGTCTCTAGAGAACGCAGGGGTGGTTCCATGAAAATTGGCGAATCTCCTTGCTTTCTGGCATTCCTCTTCACAGTCTCTAGAGAACGCAGGGGTGGTTCCATGAAAATTGGCGAATCTCCTTGCTTTCTGGCATTCCTCTTCACAGTCTCTAGAGAACGCAGAGGTTTTCGATGAGAATTGGCGCTTCTCCTTGCTCTTTGGCATTCCTCTTCACAGTCTATAGAGAACGCAACCTGGTTCCATGACAGTTGGCGCATCTCGTTACTCTCTGGCATTCCACTTCACAGTCTCTAGAGAACGCAGGGTGGTTCCATGACAATTGGCGCATCTCCTTACTCTCTGGAATCGCTCTTCACTGTCTCTAAAGAACACAGGGGGTTCCATGACTATTGGCGCATCTCCTTGCTCTCTAGCATAACTCTTCACAGTCTCTAGAGAACGCAGGGTGGTTCCATGGCAATTGGCGCATGTCATTAGTCTCTGGCATACTTCTTCACAGTCTCTAGAGAACGCAGGGTGGTGCCATGACAATTGGCGCATCTCCTTGCTCTCTGGCATTCCTCTTCACAGTCTCTAGAGAAAGCAGGGTGGTTCCATGACAATTGGAGCAACTCCTTGTTCTCTGGCATTCCTTTTCACAGTCTCTAGAGAACGCAGAGTCGTCCCATATCAATTAGCGCATCTCCTTACTCTCTGGCATTCGTCTTCACAGTCTCTAGAGAACGCAGGGTGGTTCCATGACAATTTGCTCATCTCCTTACTCTCTGGAATTCCTCTTCACAGTCTCTAGAGACGCAGGGTGGTGCCATGACAATTGGCATATCCCCTTACTCTCTGGCATTCCTCTTCACAGTCTCTAGAGAAGGCAGCATGGTTCCAAGGCAATTGCTACATCTCCTTACTCTCTGGCATTCCTCTTCACAGTCTCTAGAAAACGCGGGGTGGTTCCATGAAAATTGGCGCAACTCCTTGTTCTCTGGCATTCCTCTTCACAGCCTATAGAGAACGCAGGGGGTTTCCATGACAAGTGGCGCATCTCATTAGTCTCTGGCATTACTCTTCACAGTCTCTAGAGAAGGCAGGGTGGTTCCATGACTATTGGTGCATCGCATTAGTGTCTGGAATTGCTTATCACAGTCTCTAGAGAAAGCAGGATGGTTACATGACAATTGTCGCAGCTCCTTGCTCTCTGACATCCCTCTTCACAGTCTCTAGAGAACACAGGGTGGTTCCATGACAATTGGCGAATCTCCTTACTCTCTGGCATTCCACTTCAGAGACACTAGAGAACGCCTGGAGGGTCCATGAGAATTGGCGCATCTCATTAGTCTCTGGCATTCCTCATCTCAGTCTCTAGAGAACGCAGGGTGGTTCCATGACCATTGGCCCATCTCATTTTTTGTGGCATTCCTCTTCACAATCTCTAGAGAACACAGGGAGGGTTGCATGACAATTGTCGCATCTCATTAGTCTCTGGCATTCCTCATCTCAGTCTCTAGAGAACGCAGGGTTGTTCCATGACAATTGGCGCATCTACTTGCTTTCTGACATTCCTTTTCACAGTCTCTAGAGAACGCAGGGTTTTTCGATGACAATTGGCGCTTCTCCTTGCTCTTTGGCATTCCTCTTCACAGTCTATAGAGAACGCAGTGTGGTTCTATGACAATTGGGGCATCTCCTTGCTTTCTGGCATTCCTAGTCACAGTCTCTACAGAACGCAGAGTGGTCCCATGTCATTGGCGCATCTCGTTACTCTCTGGCATTCCACTTCACAGTCTTTAGAGAACGCAGGGTGGTTCCATGACAATTGGCGCATCTCCTTACTCTCTGGAATCCCTCTTCACTGTCTCTAAAGAACACAGGGTGGTTTCTTGACAATTGGCACATCTCCTTCTCTCTGGCATTCCTATTCACAGACTCTAGAGAAATCCGGGAGGTTCCATGACAATTGGCGTATCTCATTAGTCTCTGGTATTCCTCTTCGCAGTCTCTAGAGAACGCTGGGTGGTTCCATGACCATTGGCGCATCTTATTAGTTTCTGGCATTCCTCTTCACAGTCTACAGAGAACGCAGAGGGTTTTCGATGACAATTGGCTCATCTCCTTAGTCTCTGGCATTCCTCTTCACAGTCTCTAGAGACGCAGGGTGGTGCCATGACAACTGGCGCATCACCTTACTCTCAGGCATTCCTCTTCACTGTCTCTAGAGAACGCAGGGTGGTTCCATGTCAGTTGGAGCATGTCCTTTCTCTCTGGCATTCCTCTTCACAGACTCTAGAGAACGCAGGGTGGTTCCATGTCAACTGGCGCATCACCATACGCTCTGGCATTCCTCTTCACCTTATCTAGAGAACCCACGGTGGTTCCATGACAATGGGCGCATCTCCTTGCTCTCTGGCATTCTTGTTCACAGTCTCTAGAGAACGCAGGGGGGTTCCATGACAATTGGCGCATCACCTTACTCTCTGGCATTCCTCATCACAGTCTCTAGAGAACGCTCGGTGGTTCTATGACAATTGGAGCATCTCCTTGCTCTCTGGCATTCCTCTTCACATTATCTAGAGAACGCAGGTTGGTCCCATGACAATTGGCGAATCTCCCTACTCTATGGAATCGCTCTTCACTGTCTCTAAAGAACACAGGGGGGTTCCATGACAATTGGCGCATCTCCTTGCTCTCTAGCATAACTCTTCACAGTCTCTAGAGAACGCAGTGTGGTTCCATGGCAATTGGCGCATGTCATTAGTCTCTGGCATTCTTCTTCACAGTCTCTAGAGAACGCAAGGTGGTGCCATGACAATTGGCGCATCTCCTTCTCTCTGGCATTCCTCTTCACAGTCTCTAGAGAAAGCAGGGTGGTTCCATGACAATTGGAGCAACTCCTTGTTCTCTGGCATTCCTTTTCACAGTCTCTAGAGAAGGCAGAGTGGTTCCATGATAATTTGCTCATCTACTTAATCTCTGGCATTCCTCTTCATAGTCTCTAGAGACGCAGGTTGGTGCCATGACAATTGGCATATCTCCTTACTCTCTGGCATTCCGCTTCACAATCTCTAGAGAAGGCAGCGTGGTTCCAAGACAATTGGCGCATCTCCTTACTCTTTGGCATTCCTCTTCACAGTCTCTAGAAAACGCAGGGTGGTTCCATGAAAATTGGCGCAACTCCTTGTTCTCTGGCATTCCTTTTCACAGCCTATAGAGAACGCAGTGTGGTTCCATGATAATTGTCGCATCTCATTAGTCTCTGGCATTACTCTTCACAGGCCCTAGAGAAAGCAGGGGGTTTCCATGACAAGTGGCGCAACTCCTTACTCTCTGGTATTCTTCTTCACAGTCTCTAAAGAACGCAGGGGGGTTCCATGACAATTGCCGCATCTCCTTACTCTCTGGCATTCCTCTTAACAGTCTCTAGAAAACGCAGGTTTGTTCCATGACAATTGGCGCCAGTCCTTACTCTCTGGCATTCCTCTTCACAGTCTCTAGAGAAAGCAGGGTGGTTCCATGACAATTGACGCATCTCCTTACTCTCTGGCATTCCTCTTCACAGTCTCTAGAAAACGCAGGGTGGTTCCATGACAATTTGCGCCAGTTCTTACTCTCTGGCATTCCGCTTCACAGTCTATAGAGAACGCAGGGTGGTTCCATGACAATTGGCACATCTCCTTGCTATCTGGCATTCCTCTTCACAATCTCTAGATAACGCAGGGTGGTTCCATGACAATTGACGCAGATCCTTACTCTCTGGTATCCCTCTTTAATGTCACTAGAGAACACAGGGTGGTTCCATGAAAAATGCCGCATCACCTTACTCTCTGGCATTGCTCTTCACAGTCTCTATAGAACGCACGGTGGTTCCATGACAATTCGCGCATCTCCTTGCTCTCTGGCATTCCTCTTCACAGTCTCTAGAGAACGCAGGGTGGTTCCATGACAATTGGAGCATCACCTTACACTCTGGCATTCCTTTTCACATTATCTAGAGTACGCACGGTGTTCCATGACAATTGGCGCATAACCTTACTCTCTGGCATTCTTCATCACAGTCTCTAGAGAACGCTCGGTGGTTCTATGACAATTGGATCATCTCTTTGCTTTCTGGCATTCCTCTTCACAGATTCTAGGGAACGCAGGAGGGTTCCATGACAACTGGCGCGTCACCTTACATTATGGCATTCCTCTTCACAGTTTCTGGAGGAAGCAGGGTGGTTCCATGTCAATTGGCGCATCTCCTTGCTCTCTGGCATTCCTCTTCACAGACTCTAGAGAACGCAGGGGGATTACATGACAACTGGCGCATCTACTCGCTCTCTGGCATTGCTCTTCACAGTCTCTAGAGAACGCTGGGTGGTTCCATGACAATTTGCCCATCTCCTTACTCTCTGGTATTCCTCTTCACAGTCTCTAGAGAGCGCAGGGTGGTTCCATGACAATTGGAGCATCTCCTTGTTCTCTGGCATTCCTCTTCACAGTCTCTAGAGAACGCAGGGTGGTTCCATGACAATTGATGCATCGCCTTGCTTTCTGGCATTCCTCTTCACAGTCTCTAGAGAACGCAGGGTGGTTCCATGACAATTGGCGCATCTCCTTGCTCTCTGGCATTCCTCTTCACAGTCTCTAGAAAACGCATGGTGGTTCCATGACAATTGGCGCATCTCCTTACTCTCTTGTATTCCTCTTCTCAGTCTCTAGAAAACGCAGGGTGGTTACTTGACAATTGGAGCATCTCCTTGCTCTCTTACATTCCTCTTCGCCATCTCTAGAGAACGCAGGTTGGTTCCATGACAATTTGCGCATCTCCTTGCTCTCTGGCATTCCTCTTCACAGTCTCTAAAGAACGCAGGGTGGTTCCATCACAATTGGCGCATCTCCTTACTCTCTGGCATTCCTCTTCACAGTCTCTAGAGAATGCAGGTTTGTTCCATGACAATTGTCTCATCTCCTTGCTCTCTGGCATTCCTCTTCACAGTCTCTAGAGAACGCAGGGTGGTTCCATGACAATTGGAGCATCTCCTTGCTCTCTGGCATTCCTGTTCACAGTCTCTAGAGAACGCAGGGGGGTTCCATGACAACTGGCGCATCACCTTACACTCTGGCATTCCTTTTCACATTATCTAGAATACGCACGGTGTTTCCATGACAATTGGCGCATCACCTTACTCTCTGGCATTCTTCATCACAGTCTCTAGTGAACGCTCGGTGGTTCTATGACAATTGGATCATCTCTTTGCTTTCTGGCATTCCTCTTCACAGATTCTAGGGAACGCAGGAGGGTTCCATGACAACTGGCGCGTCACCTTACATTATGGCATTCCTCTTCACAGTCTCTGGAGGAAGCAGGGTGGTTCCATGTCAATTGGCGCATCTCCTTGCTCTCTCGCATTCCTCTTCACAGACTCTAGAGAACGCAGGGGGATTACATGACAACTGGCGCATCTACTCGCTCTCTGGCATTGCTCTTCACAGTCTCTAGAGAACGCTGGGTGGTTCCATGACAATTTGCCCATCTCCTTACTCTCTGGTATTCCTCTTCACAGTCTCTAGAGAGCGCAGGGTGGTTCCATGACAATTGGAGCATCTCCTTGTTCTCTGGCATTCCTCTTTACAGTCTCTAGAGAACGCAGGGTCGTTGCATGACAAATGGCGCATCACCTTACTCTCTGGCATTCCTCTTCACAGTCTCTAGAGAACGCAGGGTGGTTCCATGACAATTGATGCATCGCCTTGCTTTCTGGCATTCCTCTTCACAGTCTCTAGAGAACGCAGGGTGGTTCCATGACAATTGGCGCATCTCCTTGCTCTCTGGCATTCCTCTTCACAGTCTCTAGAAAACGCATGGTGGTTCCATGACAATTGGCGTATCTCCTTACTCTCTTGTATTCCTCTTCTCAGTCTCTAGAAAACGCAGGGTGGTTACTTGACAATTGGAGCATCTCCTTGCTCTCTTACATTCCTCTTCGCCATCTCTAGAGAACGCAGGTTGGTTCCATGACAATTTGCGCATCTCCTTGCTCTCTGGCATTCCTCTTCACAGTCTCTAAAGAACGCAGGGTGGTTCCATCACAATTGGCGCATCTCCTTACTCTCTGGCATTCCTCTTCACAGTCTCTAGAGAATGCAGGTTTGTTCCATGACAATTGTCTCATCTCCTTACTCTCTGACATTTCTCTTCACAGTCTCTAGAGAACGCAGGGTGGTTCCATGGCAATTGGCGCATCTCCTTGCTCTTTCGTATTCCTCTTCCATTTTGGCTGGGTTCTTTTCTGTGCATTTGCCACAAACCTGTTGTCCTCGGCGTATGTCTTTGTGGTGTCCAAACTTCTGGCACTTAAAATACCACAGGCGAGATGGTACATAGATTTTCGCTCTTTCCACCGTGAAACATATTTTAACTTCCCTGGTGATAGTGGGTGAGTCGAACGTGCGTATATATGTGTTGGTCAATGTACTCTCCCTATTCCTCTTAATGCTTATTCTTTTGTAAACGGTGATTCCCTGCCTTCGTAGTACATTTTTTTCTCCTCTTGCTACGATCAATTCTTGAGTTCCTTCATGCGACTCAAGTTTTCAACCTCTCATGCAGGTAAGCCTTTCGTTTATACTTATGGAACTTTTCTATTTTTAGTCATTTTTCGACATGTTTTTTTCTTAGTTACTTCTACCCATCGGTTTCAATTTCTATATTTTTTAACTGATTTCGGATTTGACCATCTAGTTATTATCCTTTCATCGAGAATGTGTGATAATTTATTTAGAAGTGTATCTTCCAGTGATTCTATGTCTATCCATTTCGAGAATTCGTTATTTTCTGTGTCAGAATCTGATTCTCAGAGGTTTCTTGGTTCCTTTTCTTTTTTTCTTTTTTGAAAAGCCATATTTAAGGTTTAGCCATTCATGAGTTTTATGCTCCCTTACCCACCAGGGAGTTCAACTTGAGTTGAAAATTAACCAAGGGGGAAACCCATTCACCTTGGTTGAGACGAGGGATACACGACCAGTATACTCGAGCTGGGGAGTAAGTCTCTGAGCCCCTGTCAATTTCAGCTTTCAGTAACCAATACCAAGTAACCTGAGCTGTATAGATTTACATGGTTTCACTCATTTCAACTAAAAATTCCTTTATCAAATTAAAACAAAACACATGTTCAACACAACGAAAGACCAAAGAAATCTACCTAACGTCCATTCTAAACCAAGTTCCCAATTTCATCTCTCACACTATAATCTGAAATTTATAAAAACCTGAAAATTCATGGTATTGCATTTTTTTAACATGAAAAAATATTTTCCTTCCTCAGAAAATAAAGATTATGTCGTTAGTCAACATTTGACCCCTAGTCCTGGTGCCATATGTTATTTCGTTATTTTTTCCAATGTTTTGAATTTATTGTTGGTTCCTCAACTAAAGTTTTTAAAATTATTAAAAATTAAAAGATAAAAATCAAAAGTAACAGGATGCCTTCATATAAGGTCATGGGTATTTTCTTAGAATCTTTTGACCAAATATAATGAATTACGGCTAGCTTATGCCATTCGACGCAATAAATTTTAATTTCAGTTTCTCGCTAGGTCAAGGCACCCCTCGCCAATTAAGACTACCCCTTTTTTGGAAAGATAAGAAACCTCATGCTAGCCTATTCCACCGCCGTCTTAATGGACGTGAGTTCTTCACCTGACGAGAAACTGAAATTCAACTCCTCCCTTCTGACTGCGATCCTTAATCCCTTTCCTCATCAACGGATGGGAGTGAGAGAAAGAAAAGAACATGTACGCATCAATGAAATTGGAATCATCACAATCTTTTCCAATAATTAAACTGAATTACAATCATTTTATGCGTGCATATACGTCTGTTATATGTTTGTGTGTTGGCAGTCATATGACATATCAAATTGCGGAAGAACACTCGATGAGTTAACAGCCGGCCAACCAGAGGTCGTATTGAGGGGTCTCCCCTTTTTACACAAATGGACTCACCCAAGGTATACATATACTACTACCAGTGAATACCCGTCAGTACGTTGATTCAAGTCGGTAGTCAAGTTGGTAGTCAAGTCGGACAGGAGTAGTAATGGAACGTTGAGTCGGTCGGTAGAATAACGTAGCGGCAAGAGTCACAGTCACGAGCACTTAGACTTAGCAAGAAGTCATACAGCGATACGTCGATATCAAAGACTTTATATATATATTTGTCAAGTAAACCCGCATTCCTGGAACTACTCACCTGTATTACCAGTTTGTATTATTACGTTAATACATTTATATTCCGATATTCATTCTTGGCGTTTGTTTTGATTTGATACCGGATTTCATCCCGGAATCCATTACAATTTCGCGTCTCAATAAATCACTGTGGAGAAAATGAGTATTATTCCTTATTGGTGACCATAATCTTAACAATATAATATATGCTGATGACACAGTGCTGATAGCAGACACGAAAAGGAAACTACAAACCTCTTGCAGAATTTATCGAAATAAAGCGAGAAAAAAGGACAAAGCATAAACCACAAGAAGTCAGAATTCTTGATGGTTATCAGCAAAAGGATGAGTCCAAAACAGAAATTACAGTCGCGGATACTAAAATCAAGCAGATACAGAAATCGACATATCTAGGACGGAAGTGTGACACTGAGATCCGTAGATGTATCGGGGAAGCCAAAGATGCATTCCAAAAGCTAAGCAGAATATTAAGATACAGAAAAATGTATTTGGAAAAAAAAGAAAATTGTACTGAACTGTTACAGGTTATCTGTCTTCCTGTATAGCAGCGAATGCTTGGCAATCTCCTCAAAGATGAAGAAGAGGACTGAAGCAACAGAAATATGGTTCTACAGAAAAATTCTTCAGATACTATTAGCAGAACATGTGAGCAACAAAGAAGTTCTGGAGAGAATGAAATAAAAAAGTAAACTATTTAACATGAGGAAGAGGCAGTTGAAATTTCTGTGGCATGAGGACAGAGGGTTCGGAAAATCTGATACTAACGTGGCAGATTGAGGAAAGGAGGAAAGCAGTGCGTGTCATACTTGGATGGCAGAACAAGGTTTAGGAAAATAAAATAGAACATATTAAGTGCTACTATTGACAGGAAGATGTGGAGAGCAATCATCGCATTCGCCTTGAAGGAACAATGGAAATAAATATTGTTTCCTGAAACTGTTACTCTGCCAACGCTAAAAATTCATCTGAGATATTATTTTTTGCATCATTTTTATAATACAGTACTGTTCGATAAAAGTGATTTTTTTTCGCCTATTGTTTTTGGGGTCAAATTAATTTTTAATCTTACTAGTATAAAGACCCCTTCTAAAACACCTATTAAAAAGTTTACTCACTCTGTTATTCTATTGATAATTATAATTTTGGATATAAAAGAGATTTAGGGAAAAACTCTGCAAAACAAAGTGACTCGCTTATTTCCTGCAACTAGTAATCAATAGAAACATAACCGAACAGCTGTAAATAAAGAATAATACAGGTATAATTTATAATAGGTAATATAGTTCGAAATATTTAATAATCTATGGGTCCACCTTTATTTTGAATAAACTTTCAACCCTTTTTGGCATTGATTTGATTAGGTCCTGGTAAATATCATCTCCAAGCATTGATTTCCATTTGGATATGAAATTCACAATCAAATCCTCTTTGTTGCTCAACTGCTTTCTCGAGAGCCCGTACTTTATAATGCTCCATAAGATTGGGGCGGCCATGTCATAACACTCACCTGCTTCTCATCAAAGTATTCCTTCATCAATTTTGATTTGTGACGGGGTGCATTATCCTGCATAAAAATGAGCCTGGTCGGGTCGATTTGCACCCTTTCAGCAGAAGGGAGCAGACAAGACTCTAAAATTCTCTTGTACTGCTCGCACCTGAGGGTCTTTTCAATAGGTTTTAAGAAACCAGCTCCATGAAAAGAAAAGTATCCCCAGAACATTATACTGAACGGATGCTTGACAGTACTTACTGCTAAATTCAAAGAGCTTTCAAAGCTTCTTCTTCGGATTTTAGATCGCTTATCCTTTGAATTTAGATCAACTTTCGTTTCATCGGAGAAGAGAACATTTAGTAATAAAGAAATCTGGTGAGTCACTTTTTATCGAACAGCCCTGTATATTGTGTTTGCCAATTATCCTCAGTCAACATGTAACAATGAATTGTTATGTATAAACTGCACTTTATTATATTCGTTCAATCTCTGAGAGTGAATTCTCTACTGCAATATGTATAAACAAATTGAAACTTAACTCGAGTTTATAATCATTGAGAATATTAATACACTAAATTTATTTCGTCTTAAAAAAACAATAGCACTGCATTATCTTTATTGGCATACATATATACATAATTCTCTCTTTCCCACTCTCCAACTATATACATATACACACACACATATATATATATATATATATATATATATATATATATATATATATATATGTGTGTGTGTGTGTGTGTGTGTGTGTGTGTGTGTGTGTGTATGAGAGAGATAGAGAGATAGAGAGTTTGAGAAAGCAACTTTGTTTACACATACGATATACTGTCATTCCCTTTATTTTATAAATCCTGATGTTTACGTGAAAGTATCCGAACTGAAATACAGCTACTTTTATTCCCCTTAATAATTGAAAAATCATTCAACTAAATTAAATTTACTTGAGTTCGTCGAAGTATTTTTTCTAATTAAGGTTAAATTTAACCGAATAACATTTATTTTTAATCCGTAATCATATAATCTCATAAATACGTGAAGCTCTTGGGTTTGTTGCGTAGAATACCGACTGTCTTCATAAAATTACAACCGAACAACAAAAGCAGTTCTGTCATACACAATCTTTTTTCTATAAATAATTGCTGTATCAATATCATAACAGCTTCTTTTTTCTTCTTGTAAGCAATGTGAAGCGTGAATTCTTCAACGATTACCAAAATTTATAAATTAAGCTTTTAACAATCTGTCAAAATATGGTTATTATTAGCTTATGAATATTTCTCATCTTCAACGTAGCATCAGATAACAGGCTTTTGAAAAATAATATTGCCTTCCATTTAAAAAGTCTACCAATCATTGCTTATACAATTCCTGACGAAAAATACGGGTTATCTTGTGGAATCCTCCTGCAACATGCGATGAGAGATGGGTAATCAATTCGGCATTGATTATAGCGTCTAGGATTTTATCACAAAGAGGTAGATGACCAATAGACTGATAGTTAGACGGGTCGGGCGGTTCACCCTAGTTCTTAAAATCTGGAACATTAGCAGGTGACTTCTAACAGACAGAAAAACAGGAGGGATCGACGTATGTATTATCCTATGGAGAGAAAAAATAATTTTTTCATTTGTTTTCTCTATATATAGTATGAACAATATTTATCAAACTAATATCGGAGAAACCTCTCGATTCGTATTTAAAACAGAAATTGGTCTGCTTATTGAGAAAGTGGAATGTATTTAGTTGGAGTTTCTTTCCAACTGGGATAGCAAAATGCTCTCAATGTGTTTGGCTTAATCCGTACTGAACGGATAAAAGAATAGGATTAATTTATAAATATCAAACGGATGACTTTAGGGTTTCATTTATTGATGTCATCTTAATTATCAGGTTTACTAAAATGTATTACTGATAACGTTTATCAGGTAATTTTTGTACCAAAAGCACTTTTCTCTTATAAAAATATATTTCTGGTGGCCGGCATACATTAGTTGGCCTACCTGAAAACTGATGGTTTTCTACGATCTTTATTAACTAAATCTTGCGATTAGCCAAGCTCGTAATCTGATCTTTTTTCCACAAAAAATGAGCAAATTCAGGACATAAAAAACGGTAGCTAACCATAAAAACTAAGGTCAGTTTTTGAATCAGCATAATCAAATTAGCTAATAAACTTGTTTTGTTTCTTGGCACCAAAATCGTGTTGACTAGTGTTATCTGTTTATTTATTCTTGCATTCCTATATTATCATGTTTAAGATTTATTACAGCTTTTTTTTCCGGAATGTGTTATTAACACAGGCTCATCAGTGTATTTAATTTTGCTAAGATGATTTCCACAAAAAATAAATCCTGGAATGTTTTTTGATATCTCATAGGAAATCACGCTGTATATTTTAAATCCATCATAAAATTTCTTTCTTCCTATTTCTATTTTCTGTGGATTACTTAACTCGTTTTCTATCCACATGCAAGGTGATATTTCCCAAGTGATACAGATAACACCCCCAACGCAACCTATTTTATTTGGACAATAAGAGAAATAATTCTTTTCTCCATACATTTGCAAGTTCTACTTTCTTGGCTACAATGCTTTTCACATATTTAATAACATAATATTTAAATATTTATTTACAAAATTTACCCATCACTATCCTTTGATCTTCACCTTGTATCATTTAAATGGATTCTTTAGACTTATTTTCATCTCCCAGAAAACAATCAAATGATGCGTGATAACGAAGATGAAATAATGTCAACTCCATTATAATTCTATGTCTATCTAGTTATTTCTTCGTTTGGGTCATTTTCACTTAACGTTTCTTGTTCCAGGTGTTTAAATATGGTAGTTTCTTCCAAATCCGTCATGTAACAAGAATTCAAAGGAAAATAATAGATTATGAATCTTTACCTTGAGCAATAAATACATTAAAATAAAACAAATAATAGTATGTTTTATAGAGAACGGTTTGAAACTAACTTAAAACTAACATAAAAAATCCATAAATTTTCCTTGTAGTAATTGGTAGAATTATTTGTAAATATGTATTCCATTTGTTGGTTTATTATGTTTTTGTTTTTTTAATCAATTTCACCCCACGCAAGGCAGTGAAGACACTAAGACACAGAGGAATAAGGGTTTGGAAGAATGAAGAACAGATACATTACTAAAGAGGAGGAAGAGACAAGAGAAAGCCAGAGGACAGTAGATAGTTATTGACATTGCATTTAAATTTTTGCAGATCGTATTTGGCTGGAATTCATCGAGCCGCAGTGTAGATCCACAAATGAAAAATGCGAGTAACATATTAGCATAGAATTTACGACTTTATATTGCTAGTCCAACTGTAAATTGATGATATCAGGACGCTGGTCTAGTACTGGGCTTAAATTAAAAATGCTGTTGATACCATAGTGTAGAGCCATTCCACACAATTACCATGCAAGTATTCATACAAAAGACATAGGCAAACAACCTTATTGTGGGGAGAAATTGATTAAAGCCGAACCGCCACATCAGGACGGTTAATATTGCTGATTTTTGTTTGGATTCTATCAAGGAGTTCAAGGTAAATATTATGAGTACCGGACCATATGTGGCGGATATATTTTAAGCATTGACGAATGTGTGATATATTCTGATAGACTGAGAAGGCGTAAAGACTCCCTTTCATGGAGTTTTGAATCATCTATGCTGATGGAAAGAAGATAGGGGGGCCTCTCAGATGATTAATAAAGGGAAGATTCGTTTTGGAGGTGGTATTAATAACAACATATCTTTTGCCGATGTTAAAGTTGTTTGACACATCGGCTGCCATTCTGAACTT
This sequence comes from Acanthosepion esculentum, assembly GCA_964036315.1. Taxonomy (NCBI): domain Eukaryota; kingdom Metazoa; phylum Mollusca; class Cephalopoda; order Sepiida; family Sepiidae; genus Acanthosepion; species Acanthosepion esculentum. Next base: position 149,283,356 of record OZ038478.1, on the reverse strand, counting down.
ATCGAATTGATCAGCTTTACTCTCGAGACAAGTGTAATTGGATGTATCACCAGCGTAGATATCAAGTTGAAAGCTGATACCATCGGGGTAAGATCATCAATGAAAAAGTATAAACAATGTAGGAAGTAGGATGGAGACCTGGGTGACACCAGTATTAGTATTAGTATGAAATGATCTAGACTAGTAACAGTTCAGTATATCTTTCATTTCACGATTTAATAGGAAATAATGTACCAATTCGAAAATGTGTCTGGAAACATCGTAAATGTTTAGCTGGTTGAGAATAACCTGTATGCCACATCCTGTAGAAAGCTTACAAGATATCCAAAATTTCTGCCAGTGCTTCACCATTTTTATGTAGAGTATTATAGACTTTTTCAGCAATTATCATCAGCACATCAGCAGTTAACCTGGAGAAAAGAAAGCCATATAACTTATTTGAAAAAAGGCCATGCGATGAGAGATAATTAATCAGTTCAGCATTGATTATAGCCTCTAGGATTTTATCACAAATAGGTAGATGGCTAATACGCTAATAGTTGGATGGGTCGGACGGTTCACCGATTTCTTAGAAACTGGAACAGCAGATGGTGACTTCTAGCAGACAAGAAAACGGGAGGCATTGACGCATTTATTACGGTTTACACAGAACAGGAGCCAATACTTGATCTCACTTCTTAATGAATATTACAGGAATACAATCGGATTCACATGCTTTATGGGGATCTAGATGACAGATGATAGCAGAAACTAAAGACGGTGCTTCATGCATATCACTAACCAGAGACACAGTTCTCAGAGGGAAGTTAGGCAGGGATGTTCCAGATGAATCAAGCGTAGAGTTTAAGGTGAATTTACGACCGATGTATTCAGCATTATCAGCAGAGGATGTTACCACATCAAATTGATTGACGTTTGTAAGAAAAGAGAACTTACACATATTTAATACACTATTACAGAACCACTAGTAATCAACAGTACTAAAGTTGTTACATGCAAGACGATTCTCTCGGCAAAGAGGCTTAGCTCCTTCGAGGTCTTGTTTACATTTATTACGTGCGGCAACGAATAGGCCTCTGTGGAGAAGTGAGCTTTCACGTTGGTATAGCCATTAAATAGTGGTCCCTGTGTGGGATAGCGATCGAGCAGCTGGAGTGAAACCTACAGAGAATCGTTGTTTTTCCTGGTATTTCCAAGAGAAATTGAAAGCATCTATGCCAGTTTTGACCAAAGAAGAAACCGCAGTCGTGTAATTTTCAATTGGAAGGCTAAAGGTATCTCTCCAAATAGCCCTACGAAGAAAATCACGGGTCCCAATCAGTATGATGGTAACGGAAAGAGGTCTTATGAATTGGGGTTAATAGATGATTGGAGCGAAATATCAATCGATACAATAGAGTGATAAGATTTTCCAAGTTACCAAGAGGACAGAATTAAGAATCTTGGTAAGGAATAAATCAAGCAAAGTGGGTTGTGTCTCTCGATTTTGCTAGGGAAACGGTTAGTTAAATCCACAATTTGAGTAAGATTTTTGATACTGGGAAATTTAATGTCTGAATACCGGCAGTAGCTTAAGAATGTTCAAGCCACCTGTTCTGGTGCGAGTTAAAATCACCGAAGACAAAGATGTTCGTATATGGATGAAATAAATGTGCCTTTTCTATAATAAAAATGTTTTTCATACCATATAAACAAATATACATATCGAAAATTATATTATGTAGAAATATATTTTCAAGTCATTCATGGTGACTGGGTATAACTGTTTTCATATATTAACTGAGATTAGTTAAAATTCATCAAGCGGAATTAATACAATTTATATATTTTAGAAATAAAATGGCAAACGAATATATATATATATATATATGTATATATAAATAAAAAGGAAAGAACAGTAAGATTATATATATATATATATTCGTTTGCCATTTTATTTCTAAAATATATATATCTTTTATTTCTAATATATATATGTGTGTGTGTGTGTTTGTGTGTGTGTGTGTGTTTGTGTGTGTGTGTGCGCGCGCGCGTGTCTATGTGAAGTTTGAGTCTAGACTATAACAAAATTAGAAATATTTTCAAAGGCAACAAAATAAGATCGAATTTTAGGTCGTAGGCAATCATTGCTCTTCCTTGTAAGATCTGTTTTGTTTTTCTTAACCATCCGAGCCTCTCTTAACATAAGTAGTGTAAATCGGCTGCCTGCTAACTCTTATTGCCCATTTTGACATCACTATCTCTTGTGAGTGTTAATTTCGGCAAGCTCTTTTGCTCCATTTCGTATCCTAGAATTTTCAACTGTCTCCTTCATATTTTTGGTGTCCTTTGTTTTTCAAATTTTCTTAAGACTCCTTTGTTGTTTACGCGCCAAGTTCAAATAACCTTCAGCATACACTATTCTATTTATCTATGAAGAAATTGACACACATTCGCTGTCATATCGGAAGATTCCTATTAAATAAGTTTTAAATAATAGTTTAACAGACTATTATTTTAGGGGGAATTGTATCTCAGCTGCGACTTCCGAAGGTTGACATTCGTAGTCAGATGCAAGACAAAATAAGGAAGTCGATTTTGATTGGCTGGGTTAGAGTGGGATTGATAGATTGAGTTATGTTTTTCAACGACTTCTTTCTTACAAATCATGCAATGTAGAAGTTTTTATTTTCGTGTCTGAAACGACTCCCCAATAAAGGGAAACAACCGCAACTTGATAGTTAGTACATGTCGACATTAATAAAAGAATTATGTTAAAATTCTGTGTTGGATTCTTTTCATTGCCGAAGCGAAAATATTGGTGATCCTCGGCTGGGAGAAAACGGAAGAGAAAATGAAACATTGTATTTAATTGTCGCCGTTGACCAGAGCCTCTCAGCTTGGAGGTGAAAATGACGGTTAGAAAACATGGAAACGTTCGGAAAGAAGGTTCTGACTTACGACGAAACAAGGTGAACAAGAAAAAATAATCAAGATATTAGGACATAAAAAACTGAAAGTACGATTATATTACTATGTACTAGAAATCACACAAACACGGAGATACACACACACACACTCTCTCTCACACACACACACATATATATTTATGGTAGATGTAATAACGTTATCAAATAGCATTACCACAAATCATATGCTTATGTAGAAAAAAGTAGAATTGTCATGTACAATAGACAGAAACGCATGAAATCCGACAACAGTATGCAATCGGCCGTTAGATATTATTAAACTCACAATTACTCAATAAATATTTCGGCATAAATTAACGCAGTAAGTTTTGAGATGCCGTAAAATGCCAACGAACGAATTGAAACGGAGAATCGGACATACTAGTCTTAATCAATTATAATTATATAAGAAACATAATTGTTTGAGTCATAGAAACAATACGCACTCGCATAAGCATATATGCTTTCAAATATATCTGTTGCTCAAACAGGGAAACATATATCGATTGACAATTAATACATTTTTATTGACCTTGTTTCCTTAGATAAAATTTTACAAATATTGCCTGCGCGTAATATATTAAGGCAATGATATTGGTAAAAAGTATATAAATAGTCTCTCTACTAAAATCCCAGAATTATTGAGCCGAATAAATCACTGAAATGACTATATTTGCAAGACCAGAAAAAATAACTAGATGTTAACGATACACGTTCTACAATGAGAACAAGTCCCCTGTTAACGATCTCATAGCTTTTAAATATAGTTCCATTTCTCAGAGCTCGACAGAAAGGTAATATACGTTTTTTCGGGTTTTACTTTTTAAATCACAAAATCTAAACGGATTAAGCAAGTGTATATCGGAAATAAATCTCACCCCAACAGACTGAAATGCAAATTAACGCCTTTAATATAAGATGTAATTATATCCTCTAGAATTATTACTCATTGCGCGATCTTGATTCTATTACTCATTGCGCGATCTTGATTCTCTCTTGTTAATTATTTAGAACAATTACTTAGAGAATTATCATTGTTCAGTTCTTTATTCAGATTTTCCTAAATTCGTTAGTTCCTTTCTCATGGATGAACACACGCCTTTTCTTATTACTGCAAAGAAGATACATAGTAGGCAAACTTTTTTTAATCAAAATTCTTCCATAGATGTAAATGTGGAGATTATGTCACTATTTCCTTTATGCAACTGTTTATTAGTAACTAATGCAAAAGCTTTTGATTGTTGTGGTTAGAATTGAACAAATATTGAAATTAAGCCTTCCATTCATTACAAAGAAATATAGCCAGAGAACTCATTTCGTAGTCTCTGGCCGGTAACGATTTCCTCACAAAATTGTTAAAGAATCGGGAATGTATATCTAGAATAAAAGGCCAGAGTGATTTGAATTCGAATTACTTAAGTATAGGAGGTACTCTTTATGGATACCTCCTATATTTAAGTAATTAGAATACAAATCACTTTGGCCGTTTATTCTAGATATGCATTCCCGATTCTTTAAATGTCGGAGTATTTTGTTATGTTTTTGTTTTTTGCTAAATCAAAATTATGAAGCAAAAACACAAACTCATTACTGCTAATTCACGCTTAAGAAGAATATATATTATTCATGTCTAGTTTGTATGATATTTTCGTGTTATATCAAGTGCTTATGCAATATGCCTTCCTTATTTTAACACTTTTATTATTTAATTTAAAAACAAAAATAAGGAAAATGAATTTAGCATAATACAATGCCGCAAGAATTTCATTAGTTTACATTAGTTAATTATCAGTTAAATAAAAAATATATTCTCACAACATTTGTTGAGTCAGGTATACACCCCTTGTCAAAGTGTTAAAACCAGATGAAAAAGGTTGAAAAAAAATAAAATACTGTTACTTTAATCAAAATATATTTCCGAAACATTTACATTTAATTAGAAAATATAATGTATGAAAAAACAAGTGAAAATTTTAACTTTTTAATTGATTAATTTAAACAAACATTAAAAAAATTTTTTTTTTGGTTGGACATTAAGATAAGACCATATGATGAAAAAAATTAAATTACTGCACAAGAATTTTAGAACTAGTAAGTGTGCTCATAGTTTCAGACGTGTAGACATCTACGTAGCTTATTTCCAGCATTAAATTTCAGATTTTGAAATGGCTAGGGGTAGGATTTTAACAAAGTTCCAACAGGGAACGATTATAAAGACGTGGTCTTTCGCAATGAGATATTGCAAATGAAATTGGTCGTAGCAGATCTGCCATTGCTAACTTCATTAAAACTCCGGATGCGTATGCTTCTAAAAAATCAAAGAGTCGCCCCAATAGACAGACGCTGACGAGAAGTTAAAAGAAATTCAAGACTAACATCAAATCCGAATAAAGCGAATACAGATGCTGAATGCAGTTCTCTGACAATTCGACGGTATTTAGATATGAAAGGGCTTAAGAACTTGAAATGGCTGCTGAGGCCTCGCCTGCTTCTTCTCCATCAAACCTTCCGTTTACAATTTGCTTCCGATTATCAAACTTTGGATGTGGATAAATGGAAGAAAGTGTTGTTTCCAGACGAGAAAAAAATTCAATCTTGATGGCCCAGCCGGTTTTCAGCGTTACTTGCATGTACAAAATGTCATAAAGAAATATTCTCAACACAACTGGAGGTGGATCAATTATGGTCTGGCGTTCATTTTCGTACAATCGAACTCTTCAGTTACAGGAGGTACAAAGTCGTCAAACTCTGCTAGTTACATTGAGATGTTAAGAAAGGAATCGCTATTAACTGAAGGCCCTCATCTTTGTGGATAGAACTGGATTTTACAGCATGTCAATGCTGCAATCCACAACGCTTTCCAGATCGAAACCCAATCGAGATCGTTTGGGGATGAATGGCAAAGGTTTATAAACATGGATCGCTATTTGAAACTGTGGATGCTCTTCATGCTACAGTTTTTGCATCCTGGGCGAGCATCCCAAGCACCCTCATGCAGAAGTTAATAACGAGTATGCAAAAGCGAAATTTCGAAGTAATTCGCAAAAATGGAGGATATACTGAGGATTAAATTGTGGTTATGACTTATTTGTTCTGTATCTGCGATTTTTATTTACATGGTTTTATCTTTATTACTAAAATTTTTTTTCAATGTTTGTTTAAATTAATTAATTAAAAGCTTAAAATATTCACTTGTTTGTTGATAAATGACATTTTCTAATTAAATGTAAATGTTTCGTAAATATATTTTGATTAAAGAAACAGTATTTTATATTTTTGTAATCACTTTTGTATTTGGTCTTAATATTATCACCAGGGGTGTATTTCTAATAGACTTAATTTGCAGGCATTTAAACTACTGGAGAAAATTAACCACGGATACTGAAGTAGGACTGAATAAAAGCCAAGCTTAAATACCATAAACTATTTCGTTGAATACAGAAGTTTTGTTCTCAATAACACGGATTTGTGAAACTGTTTTCACAGGCTAATCCTTAACCTCAAATCCTTTGCAAGTGTTTCAAGTTTGCGATAATGGAATATTTCTCAGACAATCAGTTGTGGTTTCCGTACAATGGCGTTCATCCGATTAACTTGACTTATATATATATGTGTGTGTCTACTGGAGAAAGAAATTACATAATCCTGTAACCTATCCCATAAGCTAATTTATCCAAGAAGGACTTTCGTCGTATTTTTAGCTTCCAGTGCCAGATAATTGCGTATGATTCGTACATATGTTTAATGTATATTACAACAATAACAAACATCCGTGAACTCTCTTTATTTATATTTATCTCTCTGAAAAACTGGTAAAATTAACGTTAGTATATGATTGCCTATAAAGTGCAGTCGGTGAGCATACGGACTATATAGTTCAAGAAATATTTTTCATAAATTTAATCTCTTCTGTTTCCGTACGACTGAACTTAAAGATTTTAATCTTTTAAATTTTTCAATCGGGAAAGAACTCCCGACGACGTCCGTCATATTACCAGGGCCGTTTTCATGGTATTGTTTTGACGAACTTTGCTCTTAGGTACACTCAATTTAAGAATTTAATATCCTTTTGAAATAATTACTTAAAACACATATTTCGTTCGGTAGTAACGGTCATCTTCCAACACTCTTTCTACGTATCTACGTATATATATGGCAAGTTTTCCAGAATGTATTTGTTGATTAAGGTTTACATTTATGCAATTCATGGTGTAGCAATATATTAAATAACATCATAAAGAAAAAATGGATTTCTGTCCATAATGGCAGCTATGCAGGTATGCTATATTGGCTCCAAACGTGTACACGTGATGGAAATAAACGGTAGAAATATTTGGTTGGATAGAAATACATCAAAAGCATCTTCTTGCTGCGTCCCTATAGAACTTTGGTTGTAGGACTCGGCACAATTTCCTGTTCTTTTTCGCTCTTAATTAATTTTGCATTTTTCTTATCTCTAATAAACGCAGCCTTGCTATCCATTCACTCGTCAGTTACGCTATGCCTTGTTTTACCCCCTCCACATTGCATCTAATCTGTCTTGCGAGTATGAAATATTTCTAGCCATCTTTCCTTATCATATGATCTAGAAATTTCAACAGTCTCTTTCAGGTGAGTGGCTTGTATGCATTGTCTATAGAACTTCGTCGTTGCTCAAATGTTTGGTCTATGGTAATCTCAGCATCCTTTTGTAGAATCATATTTCTGATGCTTTTATTTTTTTTTCGTCTGCGAGAAAACTCTCTTGAATTTACTACCAGATAGGTTGGCTGGTATTACATAATAATTCAGTACTCTTTTCCTTGATTACAAAGAAATGTTTCTGTGTCTGAATACTTTGCTTTGCCTTTGTAAGGCATATTTAGCTCTCCGAATGCGCCATCAGATTTCAGTTTCGCCCTTTCTGTCATGTATCAAACACCTTTCAAATATCTAAATTGCTTTGCTTATTTTATTTCTTTATGTCTGATTTGGACTTGGCATGTTTTACTCTTCCTTTTGGTAACAAACATGCATTTCTTCTCATTTTCTGAAGGAAATCTTTTAGTTTCCTTTCTGTATCTACTATGTTTCATCTGAATATTTTATTCTGTAAAGATTGTTGCCGCCAATGGGGAACCCGGTGAGATTTGTAATTCTCTGAAAATCACATCTCTGTATATGTTGAATAGGTCTGTTGAGAAGACACGTTCTTGTTTTACATCCCTTTTAATTTTTGTATAATTAATAAAATCATTTTCTATACGTATGCAGGATGTTTGATACTAGTATAGGTACTGGATTATACTAATATGCTTCTCAATAAGTCAAAAGATTTTCATAATCTATAAAACATCTTTCTGATTTTGTACCGTTGTTTCCGGTATCATTTTGACCAACAATTCTATGATCCATTCTCTCTGATCATCTCCTATATTAGGTTTATGTTACGTGTTATATTCATTCAGTTCGGTGGTTTCCTTATATGGTTCATTAGGCTGATTGTCCAATGGCGTTCACATTCGTTTTCACCTTGTTTCTTAATGAGTTCTAGGAAAATTAATCTTAGTGGGTCTTCCGTTATATCACCATAGTTGTATATTTATTAAGACTGTGATCTTTTCAATGCCGAAATAATTTAAAGCTGACTGCATTTCTACTATGATTCCACCTCGTCCGGCTGCTTTGATTCATTTCAAATTGGCCAGTCCCGATTCCAATTCAAATTCTAATATTTCCGGGCCTTCAATATTTCTGTATATTGCCGGTTGTTCTCTTACGTCGTGGAAGAGTTCATCGATGTATTTGTTTCATTTCTTAAGCGTTTTCTCTTTGGAATGACAACACTCCTAACTAAACATTTTTGACCATTAGTCAGATCGAAGCACAGGTGAGTTATATTGCATGCTTAGGATTACAGTTACTTATACGCGTATGATTCTCAATTTGTTAACAAGCTAAATATGTGCTGTATTAAATAAAATTACCGGTAACCTGTATTCAATACAATCCTTGATAACTTCTATTAAAAAAATTAAAATAAATGTTTTCAATTGAAATTCTTTTTTCCAGTAAGTAATTTATTATTTGCTTCAATATATGTATAGACATGTATCAAAACAAGCAATTTATCAATTAGTCTCCTCTTACTTATAGGAGGGGAATTGGTTGTCATTAGAACAGCGAAAAGAAGAAAATTTGAAAGGATATTGGAAATTTCTAAAAGTATTTCTTTTTTAGCTACATGTTAGGAACTGCCAGTTCTTTTCGTTATTAAATGAAATGCTACCACCGTTTTGGATTTTTTTCAAGAATAACATTTTAAGTGATCATTCGTTTTGGTAGTTTGTTTTTGTTTTTTTCTGCTACATTGTATTTGAATGTAGTTATTGGTTCTATTTAGCATACTATTTAAGGGTAATGAGTTATTAGTTTAACAATTCAAATTTCTCCTCATTTCACCGCTATTAAGTATATTTAGAAGGTCTCTTACATATGTGTTATACGACCCAGCATGAGCACGCTAAAAACAGAGCATAGCATGATGAAAAAGATGTCAAACTTGACGAAAACAAAATTTTATCGTCCTAAATTTTTCTTTTATTATTAAGAGGAAAGATCAAAGTATTTTTTAATTATTTAAAAAAAACATTCTTCTCTTTTGAACATTGTAAATTTTCATTACATTTTTTCTCTTTGTATCAACAGAACTAGTAAAATAACATATAACATTTTAGCGCGTTTTTTTCTGTATTTTATGACAGACATGAATTTTAAAATCTCGCAAAAATAAAAATAATTGTCAGATTTGAATAAAATATTCAGAAACTATTCACAGCTGATGGAACTCATTATAAATATGTTTTTCTTTTTTAAAAATTATGGCGACAATATTTTTCACATATATTACTCCCGCCCCATAACTAATTGTACGAAAACTCTAAAATAATTTCAATTTTGGGAAGATTAGTGATTATAAAGTTATTATAAGATTAGTTAAAGCACAAGACTTTGAGGAAACCAAATCGTGTGTGTTTTTAGTTGTACCACCGCTACCTGAAAATCATCTCTGAATTTTAACATACGAAATTCAATAATACAAAAATGTTATTTAATTTCAAAAGATTTTAATTGCTTTCATTTATTTTAATGAACATGGACAATATTGTCTGAAAGCAAAAAGATATGTCGATGAAAAATGAATTATTAAAACAATTATTAGTTATTTCTGAAATATTTTAGTATTTTTACAATAAATATTGTTAATTCTTCTAAAATTAGCGAAAAGTTTGTAAAATTTAACGAATGTTGTTATTAAGTAGATATATATTTACAGATTATAATTTCCAAAGCTTCTTACAAACTAACGAACACCATTATATAAAAAATATAATTTGCCTCAATAATAATATTGCAAATCAAATCTACTGAAGACCGGAAGTATCATGGGTACAAAAAACGTCACATGCATTGAGTTTCTGTCTAGTATTTAACTTCAATACTGAATTTTTAATACAGTTATTTGTTATTTCTTTAATTATAATAGATTTTTACATTTAAGTTGTTAAAATATTATAAAATTAGTTAAAAGCCGCATTCAGTTTCATAAATTTATTTTTGCGAAAAACGTGTGGAGAAGTTAATTTTATTTTTTAATTCCAACTGAGAAGGGTACCTACAAGTATCATTATCATTTTATGAAATTTAAATTTGTATTTTATGTACACTTGTGATAAAATATTATGAGAAAGGTACGTATATATTAACTAGATACCTTTCTTATGAAATTTAATCTCACTCTAAACAGTCTTATTTTTTCATGTCTTTATAATATATTTTCCATAAAGCATCGTAAACGTAAAGGTGAAATCTAAGTACAAAAAATATTAGAGAGCTGAAAGTTTTCCTTAAAAATAACGAGGTAAATAATTTCTTCACTTAAATCTAAATAATTTCACTTCTCTCCTTCCGTAGTAGGAATTATCCTCACTTAACCTATCAATACATCATGAAAATGTCTTTCGTCACCTGTCATGTGACGCTAAATGTTATGACCTGATTTATTTTATTTTCAAACTACACCTTTTCGGCGCAGAAACTAAGTGAAGCTTGTTTCCAAATATTTTAAATAAACATTAAAATTTCTGATTTTCTTAAAATAAGTTTTGAAAAAATTATAATTGATATTTAGAAGAATTTCAAACTGAGATTTTCATTTTTTTTATAAAATGGAAAAAAATGGTTGATATGATTGATTATTTGTCAATTTTGCTGATTAAAGAAAGAAGATTTTTGTAGATATACAATTAGAGTATTAGCTATGTATTTAAAATAGGAATAATTTTGTGGTAAATATACTCATAGAATTAAAATCTTCTAATTATTTTATTTTTTCAAGAATTTTCAAATAAATGTGTTTTCACCTGAATAATAGGTGCAAAAACACTAACGTAAATATGACCCGGGTCGTCGACATAAAAAATATATATATTTTACTAAAATTTGAAATGTGCTAGAAAAGATTAAAAATTTAATAAAATAATCAAAATATGCTTTGGTCTTTCCACTTAATAACAACAAATATTTGACGATTACAATTTGTTTTAATTAAGTTTGGGTCTTTTTTCATCATGCTGCTGTGCCGCTTTTCAGCGAAAAAGTGGCGATACATACACAAAAGAAATACAAGATTCATATATATATATATATATATATATATATATATATATATATATATATATATATATATATATATATATATATATATATATCACGAAGAAAAGATTGATAAAAATGAAATGTTATAGGTATCCGCAAATGCCGCTCCTCTGCTTCGGAGTGGGTGAGAAAGAGTTTTTTTCATTGAAAATCCTCGGCATTTGTTGATGGCAAATGTGGGATGGAGTGGATGAGGGTGTTTCTTTGAAAATTGCCGCCAGTGAGACGCTGAATCAATACTGAAGAGTCTAATGGACGGACGAACTAAGAAACTAACTAAGGAATGAACAAGCACAACTATAAGATTATATGAAATCAATAATAGCAGCAACATTAATCCACTTTCATTGAATAGGCCGAAAAAGTAAGTCACTTAACGTCCTGTAGAGTTTGCCTTTCATTACTCAGTAAGCTCCTAGAAGATTTCAGCTTTCTCTAATTTACAATTTAAATCTTGAAGATATATCTTTCTCCATGCGTCTCCTCTATATAAATGAAGATTACCGAATAAAATATCCAGATGTACATTGATAATGTTCCCCAAGAAAACTGCTCTGGCATGAAAAATGTTTTCCTCTTGCAATTTTGCAATATTGACTTCAGAGATAGACTTTTATCCATATCTGAAATTTGCGCAAGCATACACATACACATATTTGGATAAAGAAAACTGTTGGCAGCCAAATTTGACCTCATTGCGGAAAATACTGTCGTAAAATCCTGACCCGAAATTTAATCAACACTATTTCTTTTGATCTTTTCGGCACAGTCATGAGGATCTCCATATAATGTGGGCAGAAAGATGACCTCCAAATACAATCACACAGGCCTACGCCGAAGAATGGTCAATCATGTCACATCAACAAAGAAAAGGATTTTGATCAAAACTTGGATTTACCTTAATCTTGGGCGATAAATGAATGTTTGCAAATGATCAGCTAGTATCGAGCACCTGGTTTCAAGAGCACAAGATATATATGGACATGGATTAGTGCAGGAGAATAAACAAAATAAAAGAAAAACAGATCGATTATGAAACTATCAAGAACAGATCCAGGGATGCAGTTTTACATTGGAAGATATAAGTTAGATTGAAGTAACGATCGCGTTCCAGTTCTATGCAAATGTAGAGGGATTCTACGGAAATTGAAGAGGGCGAAGACAGCACCCAAATTGACAGAGGGCAGACAGTTGAATGGACTGGAGTTGGAGAAGAAATATATGGATAGTTTTAAAAGCAGATACAACGGTCAAAAGACGAATGAAAATTCGAAATGTGTCACATTAAGCGAGGCAATGGAGATCACCCCCACACCAATGACAATATGCGGCAGTGGATATAGGATTCTGAACAATGAAATTAGGAAAAAATAAAATAGAATTGCTCAATCAAATATTTGCACAAAGAGAAAGACTGAATACCACAGACAAAACAGATATGTACAAAAATGATAGACCCGGCACGAGAAAAACAAACATATCCATCAACAAAATGCATAATATCCAAGGACGGGACATTGATATTAGAGAGAGAGAGAGAAAATAATTAAGACATGGAACGAATATAAAGGAGAATGCTTCTACGACGACAGAGGGCAACTGAAAATACTCAGAAATATGGAAGAATCAGAAATATTAAAATGAATATTGGAATCAGTACTAGTCAAATTGAACAGATTGAAATCAGCAAAAACACACAGAATCATAAAAGAAATACAGGCAGCCTTAAATGATTTCGGCATTGACCAGAGACATAATAAAGGGAATATACAACATTGCGATATACCGGAAGATCTAAATAGATTCATTTTTAGCGCACTACATAAGAAAGTAAGAACAAACGAATGTGAATTCCATCGGACAAAGAGCCTAACGAGTCACTGAACAAAAAAATTATTTCTCATGAATGAAGCTCGGAGCAGGTTGAGGCCGCAAATAGGGCGAAACATTATGGGTTCATCAAGGTAACCTTGGCATATTTGCGATGGATATTATAATAATACAGAGAATATACAAGCAGAAAAAAATGCCTGCATACGGATAGACAATTAGTCAAGTAAATACAAGAAATGAAAAGATGTGTTAGACAATCACAACAATATATGCGATGAAAGCGATACAGTGTTGACGGGAGTCACAGAAAGGACACTACAAGGCCTACAAAATATTGTGAAGGAAAGCGGGTAGTAATTACTAAACATAAATTGCAAGAAGACAAAAATCATGACTGCAAAAAGAAACAGCCAAACATGCAAATTACACAAGGGAGACACCGAAATCAAACAAGCACAACAATTCATTATAAAGGATACTGTCTATATTACTGAGATGGCGTATTATGTACATTATTTACATTATTCGGACTATTGTCCTCCTTTTTGTTGCCATATTTATTACAACATTTCGGCCGTTGTACGCTCAAGGAAACATGACACATAAAAGCGTTGGTTAGATCCACTGACAGGACCCAAAGAGTGTGAGTTAAGGCAGTGGAGAACTTTCAGAGGAAAATTAACAGGAGATAATTGATAACTGTCATTCATTAAACATGGCACGTGGAACTAAAACAGTCTACCCCAGTGAGGGAAATAAATGGTTCAGTTCAACATTCCAACCACCTGAAGAAACGTTGTAATAAAGATGGCGACAAAGATGAGGACAATAGTCCGAATAATGTAAATAATGTATAAAATGGATGCATTCTAACAGAAGAGGCAGTGGGCGAAATTGAAATCCGAGGGTGCATTGAGAAATAGAAAGGTTTGGTTCGGCTTCGTTTGTTGTGTTTTACGGCATATCAACCTCAAGCGATTATTTAATGCCGACATTTTTTTTCCTGGTAATAATTTGTTTTGTCAAAAATCTATTTCTGGTCATATTTTCTTCCTCAAAAATGTATAGCTGGTAATATTATTTTAAAACATTTATTTCTGGTAATACTTTTTTTTCAAAGACGTATTTCTGGTAATATTTTTTTAAAAAATATCTATTGCTGGTAATAGTTATTTTTTCTTCAAAAATTTATTTCTGGTAATTATTGTTTACAAAGTATTTCTGGTATTAAAAACCATTTTTACACTTTTATAATGTTTTGACCTCAGTTTCGGGGTTAACTACTTGCCCATAGGTGCTACCACCCGGGTCAGGGTGGACCTGAGAACACCAGCAATTAAGAGGTGGTTCCACGCTCCTCAAAACCTCCTGATCAGAGGCCTTGCGTATTTTATCGTTTCACCCAGGACGCGGATGTAGTTTATCGTCATACCCAGGACGAGAGATAAAGAAAGGCGCTTTTCAAATGCTAAAATAAGTATTAAGACATAGAAAAAATGGTTAGAAAGAAAGGAGTGCTAAACTATTATGTAATATCAGGCATCCTATATCGCAATGAATAGGTGGATAACCTTCACACAGATGAAAACGAGACCGGAAGCAAAAGAAATCTGGCTCTAAAGATGGCTGCTGCGAATATCGTGGACCGAATATTTGAGCAACGACACTTATTAACAGCAGGAAAACACAGTTAGAATTTCGTGGACACATGGCGAAGGAAGGAAAACAAAGAGGCGCGCTTGCTTAAATGAAGCAGATTTTTGTAGATATGGCAAAAAGTCAATTTATTGAGAGCTACAAAGGTCCAGAAGTATTTGAGT
The DNA here is from genome assembly GCA_964036315.1 of Acanthosepion esculentum. Classification (NCBI taxonomy): domain Eukaryota; kingdom Metazoa; phylum Mollusca; class Cephalopoda; order Sepiida; family Sepiidae; genus Acanthosepion; species Acanthosepion esculentum. The sequence continues at coordinate 149,268,058 of OZ038478.1, read as the reverse complement.
AGCATGGTTGAAAACACCGTGAAGATTTTAGATATTATTGATGTAATCCAAGCAATCTACCATATTATTGGTCCTGACGTGGCATCAAAGCTTCAACCGCCGTAATGTAGATTCTCTCTCCTTTTTCTAAAAAAATATTTTCATAGTAATCCTTCTGATGTGTTTTCCATTTGGGTACAACTTATAATTGATAATAAGCACAGTACTAGATTGGCGGCAAAACTGATATGGTTAGTAACCGAAATTTATATGCAAACAGTTCATGTTTCCGAACTTCTGAATTGTGGAACTGTCTTCTGGCTTATTGATTCTCTGTTAGCTTTGATATTGAAAAATTTAAATGCAATTGTTTAATTTTGTCTTCTTAATTACCATTCTTTATTGTTCTCTCCCCTTAATAATGCTTTATTTGTAAACGTCTCCTAAATTTGCGTCTTTGTGGCTTTATTGCCTTGCTTGTAGTGAAATGATGAAAAACTACTTTATGTGAAAACAAAAATTCCTTAGGTCTCTAGCATATCGCCAATTTGTTTTGCTCATTTCTGTTTTTACTCATTCTTCAATCTCTTTTAAAAAATTATAATTTGTGAAATTGTACAAGTATTACCTCTTCCATATATATATATATATATATATATATATATATATATATATATATATTATTTAGCTTATTTGATTGTGTATGTTTTATAATTATTACTTTTATTCTTTCCTTGCTTCGTTTTTACTTAATGTGTTTCCACTAATTTCGAAGATTGTTCATTTGCGTTATCTATTTATCTGCTTGCAAATATTCAGTGCAATAATTTTCAGTCATTTTACGTTATTTTTTTCTTGATATTTGTCGAATTTAATTGTGCTGATGAATGCAGTTTCTTTTTAAGTGCATTTTGTCAATTTGTTTAATTTTTACCTAGTTCGAAATTTGCTTCTTTACATCAATTATCATTGTTCGGGAAAACTGATTGGTTCATTGATTTTGGTACCTTATTCTATTATAATCTCACGGCGCAAGTCATTCTGATTTATTTCAACTCAATCTTCTATGCTTTATACAGCATTAGTTTATTTCAATCAATTTATTCAAAATGTCTAAGGCAATTATTGCCCTTGAAATTGTTCATATTAACAGGTTCAAATATCTTTATGGAGTCTTCCTCATTTTGCATACTGATTTCATCATTATTAAACATTTGTTAAACGATTGTAGATTATTCATATTTGTTTCAGTTTGTTCATTGCCCATCATAAATAAAAAACATTTTCACTAGGTAACCTTATTGTATTATTAATTTGAAGAATCTTCATTTCTGCGGCGACGACAGATCACCGTCGAAACATGTATAAGAGGTATTTTATTTATTTATTTTCAGATAGGTCACAATATTAGTTAGCGATGTGTATTTCGGTCACTTTTTCATTCTATACCCATTGACATATGTTGATATCATTTCACTTTCCATACTATATAATAATATATATTCCTTAGTAGATAATCATTAAACTTTTGCTTTTAGATATTGATAGTAAGCATAACTTCTCATGAATTGCTTCAAAAATGCGTTCTAGCTTAATTCACATGTGATAAATTAAGAATCAACAAAATCCATACATTTACCTTACATATTATATTCTATTCTAATATATTTTAGTATCGTTCTAGTATATTCTGTGTCACGCGTATTTTCATTAAACCGAAATAGCTAAAAATCAATTTTAGGAGAAATTCACGTTCTTTGAAGATGTAATTTTCTATATAGAAAGATATAACATTACTGATATGTTTTCGTTTGATTTTGATGCAATTTGCGAATGATATTTTAAAATTTTATGAAATAATTTTAAATTCCCAAATAGTTTTCATGTAAATCTGTTACAAATGTTTATACAATTATCAATTAATTTCGTTAATTTCAGAGAATGATCTCAGAGAGAAAAACCGTCTTGGAAAATGCATTGTCATTAATAACAGCAAAGATGTATAGTTTGTAGATCTAGGACTGTGTCGTGGCAAAAGATATTTATAATATGGGAGATAATTACAGTTGTTATTGATAATACTTTTCATATTTACACTTCTTGATATAGAACATTGGGACGAAATCGAAATCATTGGGTCGAATTCGAAATAATCCTTGACTAAGCTCTTTCAAGAAAATATCATTGTAATTGTGTAAGAATATATGCCGGAAATTTTTACTGTAGCAGTCAGACAAACACTATTAAATACGTAACATATAAACGGATATTATAATGAAATCGGCTGAAATAGAAAATTGTCTTTTGAATTTTAAAGCAAAAGTAAATATTAAAATGCGTATATGGATAAAAGAAATAATCGTTAAATATGTTCTTGACAGTGTCCTCTTTGGTTTTTTATAGTATTTGAAACATTTTTAGTGATCATATCCACATATCAATCTGTAAAAAAGGAAAGTAACGCTCTGGAAATAGTATATGTATTTATTTGCCTCAAATAAATAACATCAAGAAGAAAATGTCATAGATATTGACTAGATTTGACCTTCTGAACAACTATGCTGAAATATAAGTTTACTCTTTCGTGTTATTATATGTAGAAGAGTGTTTAGTTAGAAATAATGATTGGATTTTCAGCAAAAAGATCATTGCATCATTAAAGAGCTAATAGCATGAGATTGCGACAAAAATAAGTCTGAATTAGTGCTTTGTTAATAAGGATTGAAATAACTCTGGAAATAAAAAAACATCCGGATAATTTCATAGAAGTGAGAGAAGTTAGATATGTATCCAAAGTATTCCAAAGTACAGAGATGTGAATGTAACAATCAAGTCCGGAATTTGAATTTAGCTGGTCGATTTCCATGTCAGTATCCGTAATTCTAGCCTCACATTTACGATTACTGAAATATAAATAAAAAATATATATTTAAACTCTCATCAATTTTAATTATTGCGTGATTGTATTTTACTAAAATTATATGTGTTGAAAAACTTAACTCAGTATCCAAGATAAAATATTTAGTGGATTTGTTTACTCTTGGTAATTCACGGTAATATTACGTACAATGTTTTTATAGAACACTGTCATAAGTAGATTACACCCCGTAAAAGGTTCGAGAGCTACTCAATTTATAAGTTCGCTGAATAATAGGAGTGATATATGAGTATAAGAGGAGGTGGAAGGGAGTGAAGCTTTTAAGATAATATGGTAATGAATGAATCCTGAATTGAAGACTGTAGGGTACATGGAAGCTACAACGCAGGAATATCTTGTACAAAGGAACAGATCTCGTGAATCATATGTATTTGTGGAATTTCTCTTTAAAATTGGAATTCATTGAAAATGTTTGTGATTCAGCTCCGTGGAAATTCTTGATAAATTCAGATGAGATAAAATGTATATATTTATTAATGATTATTCTATGGTATTTTACTTTTCATTATATCTACTGTTATTTTGGGTATTTTTTATAAATCAGTATAAAAGGTCATTCAGTGAACCAATTTTCAAAAATAATTTAAACAAAAATATCTGACCACATTAAAGAATACCGTGAGGAGAGACAGGAATATTCTAGAGTGATCATTTTCGCATCATATTTAGAAATGGATTGCATATACAAGTACGAGCTGAGACACAAGTGCGTCATCGAGCTTGTAATTTTAGATACTTCCTGGAGTAACTGCCAATCTGATCGGTAATGGTGATAATATAATTGCTGCTTTTTTGAGGTACTTAGTATTGCAAGACATTTTACCATTGGGCTGTTAGATCCAGCTTAGAGTAGATATGATCTTCAGAGTTCTTTTATAAACTTTAGTATTATCTGCATAGTTTTTAAATAATTATCTAAGACTTTTCCCAGATAGATTATTTATATATTGAAGAAACAGATTAGAACTTCGAGTATGATTGAATTGATTTGATGAGCTTCAGAAACATTGCCATTCACGACGACATTCATGAAACTATCATAGACGTGATATGTGTAAACGCTTTCAGATGTGATATAAGCTATTGTTCGGTACAACAAATTCATCTGCCAAACCTTGTGAAAATCCTTTGATATATCGACGGCATTCGCTCTGGTAATGAGGGCTTTAATTATTCTCTGGTAATGCCAGTTAAAATAGCATTCGACTTAGAGCCTGTGTATTACTTACAGGATTATTTCTAATTAGATGATTAACCAACAATATGTATCATTTCTTCAAGCTTAAATATGCAACATATTTTATCCAAAACCAATTCATCAACTTCTATATTCATTCCTTTAGATTACGTTGCTATATGGAATCCAATAAATGTTCCATTTTTGTAGATAATTACATAGTTCTATTTTATGCATCCGTACTGGTTACAGGGATTAAACAAGGTAGGTGTAGTTCATTTTATTCAAATTAAGATGCCATATTGAATATTTGCTGAACGTTTGTATTCTCAGGAAAACACATAAATAAAATGATTTAATCATTCAGAAAGGTCAGAGGTTTGGGACATTGTCGAATTCCAAGTGTTATGTTAAAACAGATAATTTCATATGTATGAGAGAAAGGGTAAACTGAAGGTGATGTATCTGACATGACATCTTCATTTGTATGCACCTAATGACATCTTCATTTGTATGCACCTAATGACATCTTCATTTGTATGCACCTAATTAACCTACGCAGTATTGTCGTTTGCCCTCTTTCGTCGTAAAAGCGTTCCCCTTTATATTCGTTCCATCTCATTCATTCACACGTTTTCATTTTACCAAGTATTTAGGATTCTTTCATCAAATATCACCTATATTTTGAAGAGAAGAACCAATCTAATCGTCTGGGTACACATTAAACGGCATTAAGTGATCCAGATATAAATAGCCACTCTAAGTGACAGGGTAAGCGATCATCTGAAGATAGATTTCTTTGGAACTGTCATAAAGTACAAAATTCCTGAGACATTAGACAATAAATATATCCCGAAAACGATCGGCGGAGATATATCGAAAGGCGGTTAAGATGGTGAGGCATAGTCTGTTGATACACACTCTCTCTCTCCAGCTGTGCACTTTCTGAAATAGATTTATCAAATTTAAATATCCTTCCTAAGAAGTAGGTTGTTGGTAATGGTCAGTACGTCGAGTACTATGAGATTAACATCAGTGTTCCTTAAAACTCCCTTCTCGGACTTACTTTATTCCCGTGTTATTTTAACGTCCTGTTAAAGTGCTTACTCCAATCTTTACTGAATATCTCTGCAGATGAATCAACAGTATATTGGAGCACCTTCAAATATCTACTAGGTCAGAGACTGGCAGCTGACCTTTAAGCTGCCTTGTCCAAATACCCATGCCTCAAAAACCAAACTAATAATGTTCCATCATCGGCGAGCAGATGATGAACAAATGCTCTTTTATTAAGACTATTATTCTTGACCCCCTATTAAATAATAAGCTCACCCCATGCTTTATGTAGGATACATATACAATCCATCCTTAAATATGTTGGAAGATAGTCCTTTTCTTTTAATATACGGTAAGCACTTGATTTCTCCTGCTCTGTTCTAACTTTACTGGAGACAAAATTGAAGTTCTGCTTCCATATCTCTGCTGGATTTTCTCAGTACTCATTTTCAAGCTTGTAGATTTCAAAAGATTTTCCGCTTCAAATCTCTGCTGCATCTGTGAAGAGAATGTCAAGTATCCACTAATATGAAGAACATTACGTCATTGTTCAGCCAGTCTACTTTGTGTCTTACGAAATGTTCCTGTTTCTTAATACTTTTTATAGCGTTTGGAAGTTTAATTTCTATATTTTTCTATTCAATGGCGCCTTCGACTTTCAATCTCACATTTTATGTCGTTGTTTTATAAGTTTCCCATATATCTTTCATTCTTGTAATTGCTTGATTTCAAACTCTCTAATTGCTAGAATGTATTATAGGTTGTTATTTTGGTTGACAGACATACACGCTGTATTTTTACAAATGATATTTAATCCTTCCTCCTCACTTTCTTCTGTAGAAGTTTCTGTAGTTCCTTTTCTTAGCTTACTACCAGCAATTTAAATTTACGTGTTTAACATAATAATAAATATAAGAAAAACTTATGACATCATTCTCAGATGAAATGTAGAAAAGCAATAAAATATATTTAGAAATACTCCCTCATCATACAGAAAGCACGACTTGAAATAATGAAAAATCCCATAGTAGACATGAAAATGAATAAGACATTTATATATGTGTGGACTCTGTCTATAGAAATGTCTTCCATCTCGGCATTTCCGAAAATATCCATTTCTCTTGTCTTCGAATCACCGTTATATTGTATCTTATTTTATCAATTATCCGTTCCATTATTGGTTAGATAGAATGCATACACATTTCATTCTATATAATTTCTTTTGCCTTTCGTTTAATTTATCACTTCATAAAGAATTCTAATGTGTAGAAAGTTGCATACATTTTTATTAATCTCTGCCATTAACTTTCCTAGCCAACCGATATATCATAATCTCTACATCATGTTCATTTTTTACACACACACACACACACATATACATACATACACACACACACATATATATATATATATATATATATATATATATATATATATATATATATATATATATATATATATATATACAATCCAACATTTATCTGCATTTCCATTCAATTTGCTATAGTCTTACTACAGAATTCAAAATTCAGGAAATTATGCAGAGCCTTTAAAGCTTCCATATCACGTAGCCTTCTTTTCCTTTCTTATTTGTTCTGTTTTTCACATTGCAAAAATCTAGATCACTCGAGTCTAGCAGCGGTTTTATCCTCTAGCCTCACTTGCACAGCTCAGTGGAAGAGGAACTGGATTATAACATTCTTTATATCCGGAACCAAGTAGTATGGTTTCAGTATGGGGCATACCCGGAATCTTTCCGGTCATGACATACAATTGTTTTATCAGTCAAATTCGTATATACGATCCAATAGACAAGTCGCTGAAAATCATTTCTTTCGTTCATATAATTCAGATTTATGAACAAGTCAAACTACTATTTGAATGAGAGATTGAGTAACGAAAAAGTAAAAGACTGAATACCGGCTACATCAACAACATTACAATGATTAAAACTCTTGACGTGATGGGCATTAAAATGAGCACAAACAAAAATTTTCGCAGATGATTGTAGAGATATTTCTTTGCTGTCAGAAGTTGTCTTTAATAGATTATTATATATTGTTATATTGTCTCTAAATCCTTAGAAGAAAAGGAGTGATAATGGGAAAAAAGCGATAGCTAACAGTGCAATTCCGGAAGTCGAAAGCACATGAAAGTATCATCAGGAGAGTCAAGATGTAATTCCTCTGCCCCTGGAAGATTCTACCCGATATAAATATCGAAGTCATGTGTACGCTAGACTTTTCTCGAGGAAGAGGAAGTTAGCCTGGAACAGAGAATTCATTGAGAAATATAGAATTTAAATTAGTTTTTCAAAATGCAAAAATATCTGGAGAATAATTTAATGTTTTCTAAACAATTGAATATTGGAGAAAAAAAAAGGATTTCTTGATTATTTTACTCTTATATATTTTCTATGTGCCTGCTGTGAGAAGATCTTTTTAAGAACCAGATCAAAATAAATATCACTCTCATTAGTAACAATACAAACTGACAGAAGGTTGATAATGTGGTCTCTGGGTTGACCACCCGAAATAGATGCAGTAACACTTACATCGGCGCAGAATTTCTGTTCTTTTATTGTTCTTCTTCATTAACAATGTTTTCTTTTCTTGTGATTATTCGCACATTAGTGGCTTTATTTCCCTACTTTATCTGAAATAATTAATAAATCGTTCCTGTGTGTGGCATTCAGAAAATGGCAGATATAGAGTTAGATAATATAAGGGTAACAAGCGGATATAAACTTTAGTCCAAATTCAGAAATGCAAATTATGGGGAGTTATAAAATAAAACATACACATACATTAGCGTATATGTATATTTAATTTTCTATAAGTGACCTTCGATTAAATTCGTTTTCCAATTCTGAAATTTCAAAGGTTCCTTAGTAGGATCAATGAAATGATTGTCTGTCCATATTATACCAAACTTAGATTTGATTTAGATTTGTTTTCAACTCACATACGTATTAGAGAGGCTAGAAGAAATACTTTTACAAACATTATCTATTTGTACTATCATTTATTGTGGCATTTTGATTTGAAATCACTAAAGCATAATAAATCGACTGATATGAGTTGAGAATAACAGACACGTGCCTACTTCCCCATCTCTGACATAAATTTATAGTCTGAATTGCAAAGCTCATTAATTATATTTCCCATCACGTTCATCGGTCCTAGGTTTAACTTTCTCTCATGTAAAACTCAGAATGTTGCCAGTGTGTCTTCATTACAGATATGGCCAATATTTTAATGATACACATTAAAGTTAGGACAGTAATATTTTCCTGTCTTTCTTTTGATGCATTATTTCCAGATTGTGAGTTTCTTACTTTTGTTGTTACATCGTTTTCTCTTATCTTAAATATTTGTCTCTTACTGCCGTGATTGCTTTCCTGAATGTTTATTCAACCGAATTCACATCTTTTCATCAATAAACAAATTCGATAAGAAAATACTGAACTTTCCAAATAGATTATGCTCTATAAATTATTCAGAATAAATTTCACAACATAGATAATTTTCTGACAGCTTTGAGGTTAATACATTCATAGCGTGTTTTACTGTGGTGCCTGTTGTGTGCGAGAGATGGAATTTAGGGCTATTCAATTTTACCATATGCTCAAGAAGAGAGTTGAAGCATCCGAAATGTGCTTCTTCAGAAGGATGTTGAGAATTCTATATACTGAACATTTGAGAAGCAGTTTAGAGAAAAAGGAAAAACAATCATCCATAATTAGAGCCAGAAAGAGCAAGTTGAAATTTCTAGGGCACATAATCAGGAAAGAGGGCTCAGAAAATTTTGTAGACACAGTACAGACTGAATGCAAGAAGTGCAGAGGAAAAAATACATAACCTACTTAACGTGGTTAAGTGAATGAATGGCAGAACAGGGTTTCGGGGAGATAAGAAAAAGTCAGAAAGTATTAAGAGCTATAATGGACAACGAATGTTAGAGAGCTTTGATCGCCAACGTCCTGAAGGAATACGGCATATAGAAGAAGAGTAGCATATTGGCCTATCTCCGGGGGATAATAATACTCTGAATATTTCGGAAAATAATGAAAATGGCTATATTTCTTTTGTTTGTCAATATGAAAGCATTACCAAAAATATTAATTCACAAATCTGTGGAAATCATTTTTAGTTGAAACATTCTTTTAAAAATTACGTATTATTATTATTAAACGCTGAAAGACAATACCATTCTAATCTGTCTTTTGTTGCAACGAAAATCTTTGTTAAAAATGAAAACATCATTGAAAATAAAAGTATTTGTTAAAATGATGTATTAGAGGAATTACTTATGATGGAATTGCTTATTACAAGCTATTATTGTAATTGTTAAATGTATTGAAAAAGATTATCTACTGGAAAAAGTGACTCTCTCATTAGATAGAGATAATACATATTAAGGCGGTCGTAGAATTGATAGGTCTAAATGGTATTTGAAAAACAAATATAGCATAAGATCTGAGTTCAATGAATGAAACCACTAACATTTCAGGGTATTCACGGATAGATTGTTATTTCCAGCGCTGTTTTTGTACTATATCTATCGTTCTTATTTACTGATAAACTTTGCAACGTCAGTGTTTTCATGTATTCTGGGTTTTAGGCAAAATAGAAGACATCAAATAGGACACATTCAGATTCTCGAATACATCCGCAACTTGAAATAAACAAAAAATTCAATTTTACTTGAAAGGATTTACCTAACTGTATATTTTGTTACAATCTTTTTCGTTGTTTTTCTCCCACGTTTTTATTTACAGGCCGTTAGCATACTAATCTTACAGAGAATGAAAAAATCATACGATTCCTTTGAACTGATATACTCAAAGTTGAAAAAGAAATCGAAGAAAAATGGAGAGGGCGGGATTTCTACAGACACACAATTTAGGTTGAATAATGTAACGTGTAAATACTTTTATTAAATACGACTCAAGAGGAGCATGACAAATAGAAAAAAAGTAATTATCAAATTAATATTAACACAAGCACGTGCTTATTTAAAACATTGTACCATTATTTGCCGATTAATGAGAGTGATACACTGATGTAGAAATATCTAAATTATTTTCAATATGTTTTTAGTAACAACATTAATAATTGTAACCATTCCATTATAATGTTTTCTTTTCGGCTCTTTTCAAGTCTTATCATTCGAAAACATGAGAAATGTGAAAGCACGTAAATGGGAGAATGCCGATTCTGAAAGAAATAATGTAAATATCTAAACAAAATGTTTCATACGTAAAGGGATATGCGATTGTCAAAATAAAGTGATATTCCTAAATAAAGCGAATGTAGCAACGAGCGATTCGGAAAATAAACATCGCTAATAAATATTGCTTTCTATATGAAAATAGAAAATAGCCATTTAGCGTTTAACTTTTTGTTTTTTTCCTTTTTTCTTCACACAGATAAACATGAGGTTAGCTCATGATTGTCAATGGAAACTATTAATATTAGAAATTAAACAGAATGATGAAAATTGTTGAGTAATCCGTCAACTGAATAATCCATTCTTGCACATTATCACCAAGAGCCATTGGTATACTTAAAATATATTTATTAAAAAGCGTCTTCGCAAGAAATTTAATTTAAAAAAGATGCTGAACGATAAAAGGTTTATGCTATTTCCACCTGCACAGTTTGTGAAATTCCTTGATTTATATAAGAATTTCGGTCATTGCGCGTTCTTCAGGCCATTATATCCAACGAATTGCCAAATTGCATGAGATGTTTTATTGGGACACCGCCACTAGGTAGTTTGTCGACCATGTTTAAAAAGTATATATCCGTCCATTACTTGAATACTTTTCAATAACTACTAGCAAAATCAACTTTGCCTTCAGAACAGATTTTTCTAGACAATTTCACTAACACAACTTCGGTTAAAATATGGTTATGTTTTCGGCACATCCCTACAGTTCAAGATGTTGGAATTGTCTAAACATGACAATATTATATGACTTCTTGATTAATCGACGCTGGTGAGAGTCGTATACTGGTTAGAAAGCGAAAGCTGTAACTGTATGAAAGATAGTCCATCGGCATGCGTAAAATTTACTTAAGCTGTCTTTTCAATAATTTTACATAGATAAAAATCTCGTACATTACAGTTTAAACTCTTCAAGTTATGTATAAGGTAAACATAAATCAAAACCTAAATAATTATATCCTGATGCAATATTTGAATTGCTTGAGTTTTTGTAAGTTTAACTGGATTATGATGGCTTCTGCTTGCATCACGTTGTAATACCTGTTCCCATACGTTCAACGAAGTTACGAAACGTTGAGCCATGGTCAGAACCTAGGTATTTGACCAGTGCCTGTAGGCCTTTATGTGCGGGTGGAGTAATGAATAATGGCTCAGAATTGTTAATCGCAAGGGCGAATTCCAATTCTAGTTGGGTGCATTTTATTCACTTACGTGGAAAAAGAATGAATACACATCTCTCATCCAGATATGGCTTCATTAATAAGATTTGTATCACTTAACCGTTATTATCATAAAGAATTCTTAAAATCTAAAAATATTTTCTGGCCTTAATTAACATGCAATGGGTTGCTAAACCGTATAAGACAAATCAACCAATGGATTATGATATGATATTATATGAATGAAGAGTAACATGTCCATTAAACTAGTAATAAAACTTCCCATCATTTAGAAAGAGATATATAGTTGAAGAAATTACTTTATTTTACTATGAAAGAGAGAAGTTTCCAATTCTCTGCATCGTTTCTGTACCCGATTATATAAAAAAATAAGTAATTTAATCTCATATGTCATGAACAATTTTTTGGCCAGTTGAAACAAACAACTGGTTTCAATTACAGTTGTAACTGGACATCGATGGATACCTTCTTTGCTTTGTGAACATATTCATGTTTCTATTGAATGAAAAGTGAAGATGAAAACGGCGGGCAAACATTTTGAAAGTAGAATCCTGGGCCCCAGATGGCATCTGCAATTTCATTTATCATATTTCTAATGGTTTCTTCTTTTAAACTTTTGTCTCTTTTCTATCAAATTACTGAAACTTTTAGCAAATACTTTTAAAGAAATTTGACAACTACCTTTCATTCCAATATATATTCAATATATATATATATATATATATATATATATATATATATATATATATATATATATATATATATATATATATATGTTCTACCATTGTTTCTACCCGACATTGAATGAGTACCATCTATATATATATATATATATATATATATATATATATATATATATATATATATATATAACAGAGGATGTCCGTGTTTCTGTGTGATACCTTTTCATCCAACTGATTTTGAACAAACTTGGCCCAATATTGTACAAATTAAGAGATCAGTTCTTAGCGGAAAAATCGATAACTTTTCAAAAGTCAATAAATTAAATCGATAAAGCTGATCAAAAATCGATGAAGCCAACTTTTTTCCTCTGATTTCGTTCAACCTCAGTATGACGGTTATTTACATCGTGACGAGATCAATGATACCTCATTTTTATTTCTTTGACACTGCGTTTAGCGAAAAACTGCGGTAAATGAAAAATCGATTTCAACACAAATTTTTTCAGGAAATCTAATAAAAACTTCGCTCACATGTAGCCAACAATAGGTTACTTGTTTAAAAGTCATTTAAATTCATAACTGAATCCACACATACAGTGAAAACTCGCGTAAATATCGACAAATGGAGATTTTTACTGGTTTCTTTCTTATTTTTGTTGATCTTTCAATCAATTTTCATCAAACGTAAAAATTGCTTTATAAATGTAACTTCTTTTACATCCCTGGTAGCAAAATGGCAAACTGAATTTCGTAAACTCCACAAAAATTGGGGTCTGAATTGGGTCTTTCAAGTTTGGATAAATATAGACTCTACATCCATTATAACAATAACTGCATTAATTCAAAATGATATTGATGAAAATACATTAACGTAATTGAAGATAGACTCAGTTACATGTAAACATGAAGCCGTTTTATTATCTTACATACACCTTTGGTTTCTTTACCATTTACCCGGTGAGTATTCATCTCACTCAAACCTGCCATGTAAATATTGGCACTCAATGTTCAGGCCCCTACTACCCAGCCTATGCATGTTCTATATGACAACATCATCATAAATAAAAGAGGAAGTCACGTAAAAGAACAATGAGCACCGATATTTATGGGGTGGGTTGAACGCTAATGTG
>OZ038478.1:149247182-149252182 GCA_964036315.1 Acanthosepion esculentum | reverse complement strand
CCGGTCTGCCCTGCTATTTAGCCATAGCGGGAGGGAGAAGAAGAAGTTTCATGCACAAGCGTATTGCTATCCATTACTCCACCATGTATGTATGTGTATATATATATATATATATATATATATATATATATATATATATATATATATATATATATATATATTTACATATATATATATATATTTACATATATATATATATATATATATATATATTTACATATATATATATATATATTTACATATATATATATATATTTACATATAGATATATATATATGGTGGAGTAATGGATATATATATATATATATATATATATATATATATATATATATATATATATATATATATATATATATATATATATATATATATATATATGCACACCAGCCCCCATCACTGATGCCATATTATATGATAAGTATATTAATGATTGTACACATTATCACACGTCGATAACACAGATCGGGGTCTTAGGTTCAGGATAATCCCTAAACTTTAGCATTATAACATTCGTCTTTTCCTGGTGTTGTTTTATTCGTGTGACAAAACTTGTTCATTTTATTGTTGTTGTCTATACGATTTAAATTATTCATTTTTAATTTATATCAAACAAAGTCTTAAGTTCGAAAGTCGAAATATTAAAATAAAAAGAATTATTTTGAAAAAGTAAATAAAACAATTGAATTTATGTTTACATACTATGTATCGAGCGACTTACTCGCTTTTTTGCATAAAAAATGTCGCTAGTGATACTTCATAGCGCTTATATAAATTTGAGCACTGTTTTTATAACACCTGAGAATAACTGTATATCTACGTGCAAGTATATGTGCGTATACGAGTATTTTTATTATGCACATATCTATCTACACACACACAAATACATATATATATATATATATATATATATATATATATATATATATATTTATATATAATTCACACACAGAAAAGTTAACTAATTTCCACGAATATTGCATATTTCTTCATTACCCAATTCTTCCATTCAGTCTTGTCTGTAATGTCTGTCTAAGTGTAAACAAAACACCCAATAAATAGTGAGATTGGCAAGAAGCAGTGATTTTGAAGAAACCCACAATAAACATAGACAGTTGAACGAAGCATGTCATGGGCACGTGTGGTCAACATTTGAGCTCTTCCATGGAAATTGGCATGAACCGATGCAAAGTTGAAAGAAAACAGAAAGTTGCGTAAGAAAAGAGTATGAGGAAAGGAGACTTGTGTAAACGCAGGCATTCTCAAAACAAACTGTACACTTGTTAAATTAGCAGGAACCGTTGTATTTGTTTGCGCTGCACAATCCTTTTGACTAAGAAATGGTGATCATTATACTAGTTTAATACCAATACCTGAGTAAATTTTGAATTTTATATAGTAGAGGACATATTAAATAAAATTTACAGCTAGTTATGCTAGGTGAAATGAAGTTAAATTATCCTACAGTTTGTTAAATCATTACATCCACTAGCGATATTTGAAAATGTGACCTGTAATAAATACTGATTGTGGTAAGAGTACATGTGGCACATGCTTGTGGAATTGCACGTATCATCCCACGTAAGATAAAAGCATTCAATTAGAGAGATGATAGTGTACTCTCTTCCGTAAATCTTGTCCCCGATATATACACCGATTGAGAAAGCAATTGATATTTTTAGATATATATGTAGTGTGTGTGTTTAGTCCTATTATTATTATTATTATTATTATTATTATTATTATTATTATTATTATTATTATTATTAAAATTGCACAAATATAGTGTACAGGAAGATGTACTGCTAGCATAAAAAATTTCATCGACAGAGTTAAGGTGATTTTTCAGACTATAAATCATTGGGAATTTCTCCATAAAAGAATCACATCTGTCTCTATTATACTTCCGTGTTTAACTGTGAAATACAATTTTAATATTATATTTATTTATTTTAATAATTTCATTCCTTTTATGTGATTAATTTTTGCTATTTATTTGAACATTTTGAAAGGTGTTGATAGTTTGAAATGTTTAAAAGTGATAGAAATGATTTAGTATTCAGTTGATCTTTGTTTAAAGCGGCGCACAATCTCGACACTGCCGTTATAAGAACTTAATCGGTTGAATCTAGCAGGGTAATAGAATTTCCAAATCAGTGTCTATAAAAAATATATACAATATCAGGAGCAATTACTCCCATAGTTTCAGATAGTGGCACAAAATATTTGCACTGTCGTTCAGAGTAATAGCCCCAAGAGATTTATTTTGGGGATAGAATGACAGGTAACAGGGAAATGATGCGTAAATCCATCTGGCCGAATCGAAATGAATAAAAAAAGTTCTTAATTTTCACAATCAGAGGAACAAATTAAATCATATTTCATGCTGGGAAACAGATGGCAGCGTTCAATTATCTGCTGATCTAGAACTATGAAGACTTGTAATTTAGTGCCTTTATCTTACGTGGGATGATATGTACAATTCAACTGGTATGTGCCAGGTGTAATCATACCACAACCAGTATTTATTACAGGTAACATTTTCAAATATCGCTAGTGGATGTGATGATTTACTGAACTGTAGGATAATCTGGAAAGAGATAACTTCATTTAACCTGACATAATTTTATTTCCGACAGGATACATAAAAATGCCGAAAATGCAAATTTTGTTAATGAAGCTTTTTTTATCAGTCTTCATTGAAATAATTCTATAGCAGAATTATGATATTTGAGAGAGTGCCTGAAAATGATTTCTACAAATATACTTTGTAGTTTTTATTTATCTTGGAAGTCCCTTGATTTCACCATCATCGAAAACTTTTGGAGACGGTCGGAAAGACTGTGATTAAATTTGTGCAGTAATTTGACGCCAAACTTTTGGAATGAAGTGCATTAAATATTCCGACATCGTTTGTTTCAAACGACGTGTCAGATCAAATTTTCCAAGTAATTAAGTGTAATGGTGAGGTGAAATATAATTAAAAATAAAATATCCTCACAGAAATTCGAATAAAATTAACTGAGATGTTACAGTTTCGCGGGACTTGTTACAAATTAACAAATTGCTATAGCTTGTGGAAATTGTTAATTTTATCAAGCTTTTAAAATACTGTAAATTTAGAAATGTTTTTACATTAAAATCTGACCAAATGCTCATAGGACTGAACATAAACTTAAAAAATAAATTAACTAGAAACTACCGCCCTTGTCATGTAACTTTCTCCCTCCCTTCCTCTCTCTCTCTCTCTCTCTCTCTAATTGCTTCGTCAAGAATTGGAAAAAACATAGCTTCCCACAGCTTTCTATTTTTAGTTATTCTTAGCAATACTAAATCTTTAGATTTTCTCTCTCTGCTATAGCAATGTGCAAAAATACTCGATTAATTTACTCATATTTTCCTCGCGTTTTTATGATTTCGGTCTATTTTGTATGTACTAAATTTTCCAAAATTTATCTCCTTATTTTTCATACCAAATATTCCACCTTCATCGTTCTGATTGTGAATATCTGTGCTATTTTTGTTTTGCCTTTCGAAAAGCTGAGCCGAGTATTACGAGACAGCATGATTTCTTTGGTAACAAAGAAAAAATACTTAGCTGTTACGTGACATCTGTTGTTCTTTACAGCAGGAAATGTTGTACTATTTCCTCAAAGATGAAGAATGACTCCAGGCGACGAAGATATGGTTCTACGGAACGATACTAAGGATATCACGCACCGAGCATGTAAGCAACGATGAGGTCTTAGTGGGGGATATAAACAAGAATGCTTATACTTAACATCTGAAAGAGGCATCTGAAGTTTCCGGGATATATAATGAGGAAGGAGGGCTAGGAGAATCTGATACTCACCGGTCAATGTTTGGGAAAGTGAGACAAGGGAAAGTAGCACGTGACATACCTGACGAGCTTCAGCAAGTGGATGACAGAACGTTGTCTGGGGGAGGAAACAGAGAGAAGGAACTAGATGAGAGCTGCAAGGAATAGAGGGTGACATGATCGCATACGTTCTGAAAGGACATGGCACATGAAAAGAAAAAGAAACCGTTTATTCTCGGGTTGTAAGCCTCTGCTACAGACGAATGAAGCTGAGTTGAGGCGTAGGTGAGAGGTGAACATTCTCTGTGGGCGCTCTTCGTCTTTCCTCCCCTTCTTAAAGTAAAAATATTGTTAAATAAGTTATTTTTCTTGTTCTCTTCTCGGCACTCATCGTTACAGCAATATGTATGGTTTAAAACATACCCAAAATAATAAACAAATAAATCAAATAAAATATTTCAACAATACGAGAAATAAAGAAATAAAAGTTTGTGAATGCCCATTAAGAAAGAAATCGTGTTCGTTTGTTACGAGAAACTATACAGTAAATCGAGGAAAGACTGTTCACTTCATTTTATTTTCAAACATGTATGCATGTTTTTAGGGGTTCATCAACTGTTACCATGATGTACTTATCTCGTCTTCTTACACTGATGCAATTATCAATAACTTTCATTTTAATCTTTTATCGTTTTTTCACTGACACCAGTTTCCCAGTGTCCAGTCAATTTTATAGAAGTCTTCCATGATTTCCAGCATGAATCAATTACATTGCAAATATTTAAAACGAAGCCCGATATTTCAACAAATACTACCTGTAGAGGCATGTGTATGTGTCGATATTTTTAAGCATTAATATTTTTTTATCAACGCGCGAGCATTTGCGATATGATTCAGAGAACTATATACAGTATATCACACACACACGCATATATATATATATATATATATATATATATATATATATATATATATATATATATGTATATATATATATATATTGATTATGTTAATTTATCTGACATGAACATTAAGTATTTATATAGTTTGTGTTTATTTTCACATAATCATAATGGTAGAAACATATTTTCAAGAGCATTTTTGTAAAACCGAAGAATTTCCACTAAAAATGATATGTCACTTTCAAGTAGAATATAGTAAAGTCAACGACTCAGTTAGTCGC
>OZ038478.1:149202182-149242182 GCA_964036315.1 Acanthosepion esculentum | reverse complement strand
AATGATGTATGGTTTGTGATATCATTATAGAAAAAAAACTTCTTTACTTTTCAAAATCACACAATGACACTCACAATAAACGAAAATTTAAACTGCAGCTCCGAAAATGTTATTCATGCCTTCAAGTGCACGGTATGCAACAAGTCCTATATACGTATCAGCAAAGCACTAAAACAAGCACTAAACAACAGTTTCCCTTAAAAAAGGGACATAACATTACCAGGCCTATAAATGTAAGAAAAGTAAATATGAAAATTATGCCAACGTATCAAACAGACAAAAATTAAAAAATTATTCTTACAAATACAAGAAAAAACTTGCATACACACAAAATGGCCACATACACTGGTCGTACCATACACACACACACACACACACACACACACACACACACACACGCATGCATGCACACAAGCATCTATAGAGAACGAATATATATGCACATGCTAGCAAAAACAAATGCAATAGATCCCCATAACAGACGAGACAACCCTGCACAACGTATGAATTATATATATATATATATATATATATATATATATATATATATATATATATATATATATATATATATGTATGTATGTATGTATGTATGTATGGAGAATGAATATGCATACACATACTAGCTAAAACACACCCGCACACATAATACATAAAAATGGAGATACGTTGAAGAGGTTACAGGGTTCATAAAAATATAAGAAATAAGACCTCCGTTCTCCGCCATTATTCTGACCAATCCTAATTGTGTTATTACTCTTTAAGCAAAAGAATTCTTTCTCCACCGGACAAGGAAAAAATGTTGACTTACTACTACACACAAAAGACAATGGTTAAACATAAACAAAAATAATTATATTCAATAATATGTGTAAATAAGCACTCTTTGCCTGATGTAGGTTGCGAAACCAGAAGCAGGTGTTGCAAAAATATAGAAAACAAAGTACAAGATATATTTTTTAAAAAGTCCACATTATAATAAAAAACGTTTACTGTTTCTCTCTTCTCTTTCAAATAAACACTTTTCTCTCGTTGGAACAACATTAACCTCTAGCTTCTAAATCTGTTTAGAACCGGAAAAGATATGTTACAATAAAATGGACGTACATAAAAAGAGTGCGATGCCAAAAAAGTTTTACATTTCTAGTTTATACAAAAAACAACAGACGAACAACCAGAAACCCTCGCTTCCATACGCAAGTTAAAACTAACATTGGGAAGATATTTACTGGACTAGTGGAAAAGCATTTCCCTAAGTAATCTTAACTATCAAGTTTTCATTAGGAACTCAGTTAAATTAAGCTATAGCTTTATGGGTACTTTTAGTAATTTGATAAAATAAAGCATAACGATAAAACCGTAAATATAGAGGATAGATGAAATAAGGAAAAAAAGCAGTATATATAAGTGTATAATTTTTTAAAATGTCCTAAATTTTTTGTGCTGTAAATAATGGTTGGTCTAGCAAATGTCCATTCAAGAAACGATGGTATAATCACACAAGTGGAGAAATTAAGTTTTGGAAATTAAAGGATGAACATGGTAAATGCACAAGCATGAAGTGAAGAGTATCTTAAAACAAATCAAACAAAACAGAAAAAGTGGTAGAAGTTGTAGGCTATGCAAGGAAGAGAATCTGGCTATAGGAACTTGTCAAAAAAGCAGTACTTTGTATAAGTTCTGCTTTTTAACAATATTTAACATGTCGAGGTGAAGACATATATGCAAAAATATCGCCCATCTCTATGACACCGTATGATATCTTTCATAAACATACTTTCCTTCTCTACTTCAGGTGGAATATTTATATAATTACTGAATGGTATTACGAACGCATAGCCCACCACCAGGGTGATGTGCGCTTACATCAAGTGTATTTAATATTATATATATATATATATATATATAGAGAGAGAGAGAGATAGATATAGATATAGTTATATATATATATATAAATATATATATATATATATATATATATATATATGTATATATATATATATATATATATATATATATATATGTAAAAACAGAGACATATATATATACATAAATATATATATAGTTATATATACATACATATACCTATATGAATATATATGCATATATATACACAGACAGATATAATCACATATATAAATGCACGCACACACACACACATATATATATATATATATAAATATATATATACATATTTATATGTATACGCATATATATGCATATATATATATATATATATATATATATATATATATATATATATATATATATATCCATATGTATCGATACATATACATATATATATATGCACAGAAGCATATCTATATATATATATATATATATATATATATATATATATATATATATATATATATCAATGCAATATATATTCTATTGAAAATCATGAAAACAGAAAAAATGTATATAGGTTGCACTAGCCATGAGTTCAAAAAATGTTCAACCAAACTCAAAGTTCATTTAGGATAAATAAATATAAAAATAAAAACATCTCTCTCAAAGTACTTCTAGCACCTAAAAGAATCCAATAAAACACCTACAGTAAAATGGAAATTAATAAGAAAAGCTAGAATATGTAGGTCATTAAATGACCCATGTAATTTGTGCATACATGAGAAACTATATATTACTAAGTTTATAAAAAATATAAGCTATTTTGTGCCGTCATTGTCAAAAGTTTTCCTTAAATAATATTTAAAAATAAAATTACAGAGTGCGACCTGGTAATACCCATACTTATATTTGATGTGAAAAAATAATTCAATTACATTTATTTGTTCTTTAAAAAAATATAGTCTATTAAAATTAAGTGTGAAAATATTTTAAAATTGTTTTTTAAAATTGTAGTTAAATAAAACGAATTCTAACCTAAACGTCTTTTAAAATTGTAGTTAAATAAAATGTATTCTAACCTTAACACCTCTCTCAAAGTACTTCAAGCACTTAAAAGAATCCAATAAAACACCTACAGTAAAATGAAATTAATATGAAAATCTAGAATATGCTAGTAAGTAATTCTAATACATTTGTTTTAAAAATGATATATAGTCTATTAAAAATTAAAAGTGAACATTTTTTAAATTGTAGTTAAATAAAACGAATTCTAACCTAAACATCCCCAAAAAATCTTTAAGTATACAAAGCGGGAGAAAATTCGTTGAAAAATACTTCCCTACCCATCCCTAAACATAACCCCTTATTCGAACGTAACTAATAACAGATACAGCAAAAGTTAATTAAAATGAATACGCTACCACAACCAGTCTGGATGTAGTGGATTTCTCTGTATTCTTGGAAACAGTGAATTATTAATTTTTGCCGTGTCTTTAAAATTCAGTAAATTTAAAATTAAGTTACTCAAAAATTCGCTTGAAGATGAAATGGAAGAAATGTTTTTCATTTAATTACAAAATTAAATTCGAAGCTTTTGGCTTACATTTTTGAAACATGGTTATTACTGTGTAGCGAAAACATATTTTAAATCAGTTATTTATAATATATATATATATATATATATATATATATATATATATATATATATATATATATATATAATAAACATGTCTCATTAAACATTTTAAGTAATTTTGTTTTTTTTTATTTAGAATTAAATCTTTTCGTAAATTCTAAAGAAAAAAGAAAAATGGCTAGACTGTTAAAATTTACTGTAATTTCGACTGCCGTTTTCGCTACGTAAAAAAAATGTAAAATTTATTAAAATAAGGAAAGCCTTTATAATAAAAAAGATAAACCCAATACTCAATAATATAAACTACGAAAACCGCTACAATGTGCTGTGTTCAGAAAATAAAATATCCCTACAACTCTAGAAATATACACACAACCCATACACCTAATTAAAAAGCAAAAATAAAATGAACATTGATAATGGCGTAAAGTATAGCCGGAGGTGACCGGAATTACAGAACATTTAAGCAGTTTTTACACATTCTGTGTCCAGAAAAGGAAACAGTTTTCGAACACAGGGAAAATTATCTAAAAATCTTAATCGGAGTTTTTTTTTCTGTCTATCGTCTTAAATGAAATATATATATATATATATATATATATATATATATATATATATATATATATATATATATATATATATATATATATATATATAGTCTGACACTGCAACAGCGTAGATCATAACTTTAATTTCAGCAATGACATTTTTATCAAAAAAGACATTAGACATTAGACATTAAAAAATACATTAAACATCAGACATTAAAGTGAATATATTATGAATATATATTCATAACTACAATCACGCACTTAAAAATACATTACATCACCATTTTTCTACAGATCCATTATTATTTCATTTAACATATCTCTTCCAAATACATACAAATCAATATATACAAAAAAGGCCCGCGAAAGACTTTAATAAAATATCTAACCAAATAAATTTTATCAAAACATCTTACGGTGACCCAGTAAACTTAACTCCCTTTACCACCCATAATGTGTTGTGACACATGCTTGGATATGATCTCTTACTTCATTACACTTGACGCGTATCCAAACAAAACATCTAATTGCATCTTAATCTTAGACTCTATGCCGTTCATCGATTTTATCATTCCAATCTTGATCTCTGACGAAGCTTTAATTAATTGAAAAATGTTAGATTCAGATGTATTACGTAGTTGTTCTTTACATTTATGTGTGTGTTTACATATATTGCTGTATATAGGTATATATATATATATATATATATATATATATATATATATATATATGTAGTTATACATATATATATATATATATATATATATATATATATATACGTATACATATTTATATAATCTTTCTCTCTCTCTTTCTCTCTCTCTCTCTCTCTCTCTCTATATATATATATATATATATATATATATATATATATATATATATATATATGTAAATTAAAAAACATATGGAGGATAAATCCAGAGTTCATAGCATTTAATTTTTTAAGAAGTGATGCTCAATATAAATTAAACCAAAATATTATTATAATAATTTTATTATAATAAATACAATAATATAATAATTACGAAAAAATATGTAAATCGTTACACAAAATGTTCATATTTCTGTACTAAAATAGTACCTCTTCAGGCGATGAACAAAAAAAATGATTCATTATGGAGATCTTTAAATCTTTTCGTAAGTTAAATCTGGGGATGAGGTCAGATTTAAAAAGATTGCTTGCGTGTATGTCAAGATTAACCAATGAACGTCTGGTCTCGGCTAAAATAAAAAAAGGTCAGAGATTTGCGGTGGGTGTGTTATTAAGAAAACCTATGCTTAGACATACCATTCTACTGTATTAGGAATCCATTTGTTCTTAGTGTCTCTAAGTATTATTTGCAGATTTTCTGAAACAATATACTCAGGAAGCCAATAGGTAAAATTAGATATTTACAAATCACTATATAGGTTGTTAAATATACTGAATAAACGGTAAAACATGGCACTATTATAGTTGTGTGAATCAAATACATGTTGGGGAGTATTACATATTAATAAACTATGGTGTTTTAATACGTAATTATTTCTGAAAATTTAAATTAATTTTAAGGTATGAGTTAAACAATGATAGCATAGTACAGTTAATTCATTTCTTTGGTTTAACAGGTTACTGTCACTAACTTACGCCGAACAAACGACACTCACCGCTGAATGGGCAACTATTTTTATTACTGCATTTGCAAGTAACGGTTACAAGCGGCTTTATGAATAGACGTGTATATATATATATATATATATATATATATATATATATATATATATATATATATATATATATATATATATATATATGCAGCAATTTTTCATCAATATATGTTTCGTTAAATAATATAGTTTTTTCTATTTATTTCATTAAATAATATAGACAAGCTTTGCCTATATTTTTAAGTAAGTTCCTTTCATATTGTCTGATAAGCTTAATCACATTATCGTTGAAAGACGAAAAGAAAACACCATATTGACACATGCTTACATCCATTCTAAGCTTCCGGCTTACATAAACCATTATGAAAGATGACAATTTCACACTTTTTCATAACAGAGCTTTAGAAATGGAGGAATAGAAATCATATATATCAAATTGAATCAACTTACCTTCTCTTTATGTTTAATATTTGGGAATCATTTAATAGTGTCAGAAGAATCTTCACACGGAGAGTCAAGGGGAGAGTATTTTAATTGCATTTATTTTTTAATGGTTTTTAACGAAATTGAGTCTGTAGTATATGAAAGTAAATACGCATTTAATATCTGGATTTTTACCATTCTATCTTCAATATTGATTTTATTCGTAAAATTAGCAGCTTTATGGATAATCATAGAAATTGAATAATTATTTTGTCAAGTTTATATGTGTTAGTGATTTTGTTAGGCAGAATTTTGTGATAGTGGGAGGAATCAATTTTATTTCTAGATTTATCAGCACTGATCCATAAATCATTAGATTTTTTCCATAGTTTCAATGTCTTGTGAGTAAAATTGCAGACCGTCAATAGCAGTGCTAGCACGGAATCATAAGTCATATCAGAAACGAAAAGAATGATGAAAAGATAGCAAAAGAAAGAGAAAAGATATTTAAAAGAAATATAAAACAAAAAAAGTAAGGAAGAAACACTCATAAGAGACATTAAACTAACAGAAAACAAAAAGAAAACGAAATTGGATAACAAACCACTGAAGCTTAAAGTAGTGACCAGTCATTGCCTACCTGCTTATTGAATTCATATCCAAATGCTCTGTCATTTTTATTGCATAGAGCACTTTTATGCCAGAAGGCTAATTTTGGGCAGAGTCTATTTAGAGCTGCTTATTCAAACCTTGATCAAGCTAGATAGCACCCTCTCAGAATCTGTAACTAAGGTCTGCTCAGCATATTTGCAGTATGAACAACAAATGGGTTCTCTGGTTGTTGAGCAAACAGAAATGAGCCCGAGTAAGCGTCTGTAATAGGGATTTTCTAGCCGCCCGCGTAGATGCGTATCCTCGAACACGAGTGGTCAGTTATTTATGTATATCAGGCAGGTGGAAAATTTTTGCTTCAGTCTCGGGATAAGTTAAAACGCATGAGTTGTTTTAATTATACACAGTGGAATCCCTGTATATTGGATGTGTCTTCTTATGGTCTAATCAATTTAACTTCCTTATGCTATTATACGTTTTTTAATTAACCTATATTTTGCTATTACAAGGTATATCTAGAATGGTTGTACGATCTTGAGCGCAAAGTGACTGTCGATAATTTCGACGTTGTCATTAAATTATCTAATCATCACACACAGAGAGTCAAACACACACACATATGCACATACACAGTCAAACACACACATATATAGTAACCGCTTTAGGAATTCACTGTATTAAAAAATGTAACTTTATTGAAGGTGATGCTTAATTTATCCAAAATAAACTGTATGTTTATTACTACATTTCTTCGTTAGTCATCTGCAATTGTCTTGTTACCTTTGTACAACCAATAAATATTCTGTCTTTCGTTAATTATTCAGAAATTATTATTATTATTCATGATTAATCTTGTATGATTTTGAATTTCATTTTTAAGTGATGAAAATGAGTTTTTGATTTCAGTCGTAATATTTGCAGGAATTTCACGCTTTTTATTCAAATACGTAAATAAACTGAACCTATTGAATTACATTTGAAATTTGGAAAATTTCATGCACATTTTCGTTGAGAATAAAGTTTTATTTTGACTTTTCATCACGAAGATTTTTGTATTTATTTTGGTTTTTATTTCGCATGTAAAAACCGAAATATCACTCGAGAGAAGAAACAAACAGAAACTTAAAAATCTGATATATCGACAATATTTTAAATGACGTGTTCTTGAAAACAGCACGGTCCTAATAATGTGATAATGATTCATATGAAATAATTGAAATTGCTTAATATCCATGGACACAAACTACGAATATTTAAAATACATTCCTGCATCTGGAATGCTGATTCATCTTGTAACAGTTCTTTCCTTGTGTCGAACTATTGTGCATGTTTGTCTAGGTTTTCTCACTTCTATGTCTAATTGCGAAATTATATGAATGAAACGCTATTTCATATTTCGTTACTTTTATGCTTCAATAAATAATTTTCACACGACTTTTTTTTCAAAACTCAAAAGTCCTCCAGGCTCTATCCACAACCTGATTTGAAGCGATAGCAAGTGAAAGATTGGCATTGGCTGAGCTTGAAAAGGTCGACATTGAAGTAGCCGATGGCAAATATACAGGTCATCTGACTTGAAAACTTGTGTCAACGTTATTTGAATTTTGAAATATTTGCCGATGTTCTAAATTTCGATGATTGACGTGATTCGAAAACAGAATATTGTCGATTTGCACGTGTATAGAGAAATGTTGATGGCAGATTTGCAGATGAATACTTGCTTTCGAACCAAATATCAAGTTAGCCAAATATAATATTAAAATAAAGGACACAAGCCCGGGGAACTTTTTCTGGGTGCAAAAGATATCAGATACAAGTGAAAATCAGTTTTGGACAAAATTACAAAAGAATTTGTTTAATGAAGAGAAAGCAATAACCATCCATATTCATGAAAGAAATCAAACTTAGGCAGGCAAACAACATTCAAAGCTGGTGTATTTTTCCGTTTAAACGTGATGCATATTAACTTGCTTCGTGTATGTCAAGTCATGATATATCAGTCAGAAATAATATATATGTATATATATATATATATATAATATTTTTAATGTCTTATAATTTTAATATTGAGCAATATATATATAATCTTTTTAATATTCATTTTTTTTAATATTTTGTAATATATATATATATATATATATATATATATATATATATATATATATATACATATAATCTTTTTAATGTCTAATATGTTTAATATTGAGCAATATATATGTATATATATATATATAATCTTTTTAATGTTCAATATTTTTAATACTGAGCAATATATATATATATGTATATATATATATATATATATATGTATATATATATATATATATATATATATATATATGTGTGTGTGTGTGTGTGTGTGTGTGTTCAGGCAGCAATCCTTCGTTTATGCATATTTCATTAAAAAACGACAGACAATGTACTACGTTTAAGCTTTTTATTTAATTTGTCTTGTGTTCGAACAAGAGGTTTCTTTTCTAGACAAATGGTGTGTAAAAACTGTCCAAATGTTTTATATTTCCGAGAGCTTTCGGCTAAAGCTTTAGCCATTGTCAGGGATGATTCGGTTTTTCAGCTTAATTGAGTGTGTGCATTATGTGTATGTCTAGTGTGTGTTAGTGATGTTTTTAATTTCCGAATACGGTTAGCACATTGTGGCCTTGTTCGTAGTTAATATTTTTAAGAGTTGGTTTTCTTTTTATTATTGACTATTTTATATTAAATGCATCGACCTGTAAAAAAGGATTAAATATAATGGAAGCTTTAATAATATTATCCTTTCACTTGATTTGTTGAAGATCGAATGCTGGTTGTGCATCCAGGCTCCTACCATTATTATCATCATCAGTAGTATCAGTCGCTTCCTACCAGATATACCTGCCAGGGTAACAAGATTCCCTTGCTTTTTTCCAGTCATTCAAAGTTTACACAATTTAATTATGATATTTTAAGTGTTGAAGGGATAACCCGATAGTTGTGCCAACAGACGAATCACGATTTATTAAATTCATAGGATTTCTTTTGATTATTTTTCCTTGGATAAAGATAAAGGAGAAGGGCAAAACATCTCATTTTACCTACACAGAACCATATGGCCGAAGTTGCAAAATGACAACGAAATGGAGACATTATTGTTTTTAAAATCCAGGTTATAGTATTGTCTACAGGCCATAACTCGGTAAAGAAAATTCGGTCGAGAGATAAAATTTAACGCGTTCTGGGAACATAGGCAGAGTTAAAGAATTTTTTTTTTATCAATTGTCGAAAGAAAAGCGGACGGTGTGAATCGATAGATTGGTGAAATTTCTTTAGATAAGAAATGGAAACGTTGTTGTTAATGACTGTTACGGAATTGACTACAGGGTAAAAGCCTAGTAAATAAAAGTCCGTCAAGGCATAAAATCTAAGGTTTTCTGGCAACAGCGAAGAAGTTGGAAGGGAAGGTGTGAATCAGTGAAGAGATGAGAATTCTTTGGATAAGAGCCAAGTGCCACATGAAGAGATTGTCAGAGAAACAGCTGATGAATGCCAGGTAGAGAACGCGAAAGAGGTCGAGGAATTCCGTTGTTTAAAATTTTTTGGAAAATAATTGGAGCTAAGCCACGCCTGCTGGCCCGTGCAGTATAGAGATCGGATTGGTCAGATGACCATAGACGTGAAGGGCGTCAGTCGAATCCCAGGGGAGGGGGAGGAATTACCTACAACCATAAGCAGTATTCGTATAAGGCTCAAATACAAGAAGGAAAGACTTAAGTTGGATCGATATTGTGTACACCATTACTCCTCGGACAAAGGGCCGTTCCAAAATTCGGTGTGCAATTAATTTTCCAGAGTCAAACAAAAAAGATTGAGCAGATTGAGCAAAAGGCTGAAATCCCAACCCACATCAGACCGCATGCTGGTTTTGGATTGAGGTCCATAAAAAACAGAGAATCAAAACGATCGAAAAGGTGAGGCCACCAGACCCAGGTGAGAGACGACTGCTTCATCAAACTCACGTGACTTCCTTCTGCAGGATAAGATCCCCGAATTTGGACTGTGTTTCAGAAACCTTGTCTAGACTTAGTCAGAACTTACAAAGTGTCATGAAATATTCGAAGAGGGAAGGGTCGAATAACTTTGCATGACAAATATATTCCTGCATAAAGAACATATAATCCTACCTGAAGAACTGATATTGTACTACCAGCTCAATACAAGAAACATTATATAAAACATTTTCTTTATTACAGTTTATCCTATGACTTGTGGCTTCACTTTGTCTGAACCAGACCAATTCAACGATTATTGTCGACAATTGATCTTCGCCAGCTTTCTGATCGAACTCAATACAACGTAGGACAAGTCAAGACTTGAATCAAAGTGATCCATTAACAGTCAGCCACGGACATCGAGCATATAATTATTTTAGGGCATTGCCCCTATTCTTTCCTCATCCAATTTGAGGTCGTTATACAGCCCAGGCCAATAACAGGTACTCCCTATCAGATTACAGGTTTTATCGATCCACACTGCGGCTCTCATCCCTATAGGCAGATATAGTCCGAGCCTTAACCCATCATCCTTCCCCGAGAGGTAATATTGCGTTTCGCCATGCACTGCAACACAGGACGGTCGTTTAATTTTTTGGAGTTGATTATCTGTATTTTGTAAACGCTATCATCTACTATTGGCTCTTTCCTTACGGATTCTGGCTCAAACATTTTTTAATTTTTGAGAGCAAATCCGCGCATGTATCATCACTACCGGCCAGGGCCTCTATTTTATAGTTGTACCCGCTCAATTTCATTTCACACTGCTGGATATTTTTATTAGTAAATACAGATTCCAGCAAGTATTGGGGTGGCTTATTGTCACTCTTGTTAGTAAATACTACAGCATTCAGGTAATGATCTAATATTTGCATGGCATATATAATGGCGTATGTCCTCTTTTTTATCACTGGTCACTTCTGCTGCGTTTCGGAGAGGGTATGTGATACACCATGTCTGGGTAAGTACTGCTCCAATATATAGATAACTAGCATCTCTGTAGAGTATGATACGCTTGCTAAGGTTTGGATACGTTAATAAAGGTATTACCAAGAAAATGCTAGAAGGAACCGTCGGTAATATACTCTGGCTCCTAGGAACCCCTACATCACCATTTTTGGCTCAGTTTTTTTCTCTTATTCTCGCTACCTTGTCCAGGATGGGCTTTATCCCCCCGTCCCCATTTATGACAAAGCTCAGCTACTTTGTTTCCTCTTTCAGAAACTGACATTTTTGTAATTTCAATTTCAACCCAATGTCTCCTTATCCGTCGTAACACCTGTCTCAAGTGGTCAAAATGATCCTCGTGTGTTTCGAAGAAGGCCAACATAACATCCAAATACACCATGACAAAGTCCTCCATTTTGCTCAATACCATAGGCATTGTTGGAAGATACCATAGGAATTAGACAACCCAAACGGCATGACTCTGAACTGTAACAAACCCATACGGCCTGAAAACGCGGGCTTTTCACGCTCTGCAACAACGAGTGCTACCTGCCAATAGAGTGACTTTAAATCTATACTTGAGAAATACTTAGCATTTCCTAGTTGGGCCAATATATCATCTCTCAATGGAAAGGGCATTGCCAGGTGTTTGGAGACAGCATTCAGCCTTTTAAATCGACCCCGAATCTTTAGCACCCCATCCTTCTTATCCACCACTACTATAGGCAAACTCCAGGGAGACTCGAAATTCTCAATCAATTAGTTTGATCGGCGTTTGATCGGCACTTGATCGCCGGTATCAGTCCGCATTTTCACTGTGTGGATCTGCCAGATTTAACCACCACATCAAGGTTGGCGGTCAGTAATTTAACCTATTCTGACCGGAAAATTCTCAGAGGCTATTATTTCTTCCTCTTTTAATTGCCCCACCTAAATCTGATCACTTTTCGTCGGTTCGTCATATCTCACCCGAAGTTTATAATATATATGTGTGCGTGTGTTTGTGTGTGTATAACATATGGCAATAACCATATATGTCTATATATATAAATATATCAATCAATAGATATATACACTATAAAATATATACCCATATCTCAAGATATATAGATAGACAGCTATATATATATATATATATATATATATATGAAAATTGAAGTCAACACTCAAAGGCGACAGGCGGTTTCATTCCAGACGCAATCGTCAGGCCCGAGTGTTGGATATATATATATATATATATATATATATATATGTGTGTGTGTGTGTGTGTGTATATGTGTGTGTGTGTGTGTGTGTGGGGAGAGAGATATAGTCTGTATGTGTCAACATTTTGATGGGGATATCTTTTATATGATTCACGCAAGCACGTACCACTTTCAAAGTTCTTCTCTAAACATTTTTCTTGGTATGTCTTTCAGGCATACTTTACATGGATCCCATCATGGGGCAAACTTCACTTTTCAATCGAGCGTAGGTGATGTTTGTACCGATGTCACATGTTTCGAGGGCTAAATTTTAACCACTCAACCTCACCTTTATAATCAGTTGATGCAATGTAATATATATTTTGAATATCTATGCGTCTGGATAATATATCAATTTCTATGTGCCATGTCGCTCACAGTTCCCAATTCTCGCTATCCTTTGTAGCTCTTAGAAAGATTATTTTCCAATATTTCCGAATCGTATATTTGTTTTAATTTCCTAATTTTACCAACATTTGTCACAAGCTCAATCGCTGAATCATTCGCCGCTTTACTTTGTCCGTCTCAATTTCAATAAATCTCATGTGTCTAAAATGTTCTAATCTTCCTTTCCACATTATGTTCGCTGAAAATATTTTTCTTTCTGATTCGATGTATAAATGTTTTTTTGTTTCTATTTTCTATAAAATCTTCTTGTTGCTAGTATGTTTCAGTACATGTTATTACAATCGCCGATGAAAATGTTGCACACTCATTGATTCACAAAGTAGGAGCGTCAAGTTTATAAATATCTCCCCATAATCAACTCTTATTTCCTGAAGCATTAGAAAACAAATTAAATTCATTGTTTATAAAAAAATTACAATATTGGAAAATTCCTTAAATATCACTGGCTTTAGAATCTCTATTAATTATAACACACACACACACACACACACACATATATATTGACAAACACAAAAAAAACTATTTTATCAGCAAGAAAATTCTATATGTGTAGACATAATTTCTCATATATTGAATATTAATTATTTTAGCGTTAAAATATAATTTTAATATTGTGTGAGTAAATAATAAACAAGACTAATTATACACATATAAATTGTTTTAATTTCTGAAATGTCGAAGCATAATAACATCTCAATATCTGGAATATATTTATATTTAAATCTTCGGATGCTTTAATTTACTTGCCAAGCAAACAAATCGTATCATGCAATATCTGAAACTTTGATCTCAAGCATTTACTTATATATATATATATCCGAGAAAAGAATAATACAGGCCTGAATGTCCGAGAAATTTTCATGGAAGATTGAAGTTTATAAGCAGTAAATTCGACCATGCCAATCGAACTCTCCTCTGTGGCCAAATCGGTTAAAGGCACATTAAGCTAAATGACGGTTCCGTATAGGATACAGGTTCAAATCATGTCGGAGGACGAATATTTTCTATGAAACTTTCTCGTACATTAAATGTCATTTAATACTGTTTATTACAAACAGAGCATTTACTTAAATACGTTTATCTATAAAAAGAATGTTAAAAATAAAAATGTCTTTAAATAATTGTCGGACTTTGTCCATTTCATAATGTGTGACATCATTTCTTTACATTTGATACGCCATGAACAGTTATGAATGTACGTGGAAGATTGAAGTTTATAAGCAGTAAATTCGACTTTGCCAACCGAACGATTCTCAGTGGCCGAATCGGTTAAGGCACGTCAGGCTATATGACGGTTCCGTATAGGATACAGGTTCGAATCCTGTCAGAGGATGAATATTTTCTATGAAAATTTCGCGGACATTCAGGCCGGTAAATGTTATTTAATACTGTTTATTATAAAAACAGAACATTTATTAAATACTTGTATCTATAAAAAAGAATGTTAAACATAAAATGTCTTTAAATAATTGTCGGACTTTGTCTATTTTATAATATGTGTGTGTGTCAAATGATTTGGATTTCAATGTAATAAATTATAACTATGGAATATTAGTGTTTAAGTCTTTTTAAAAAAAATAAATATATATATATATATATATATATATATATATATATATATATATATATATATATATATATATATATATATATATATATATATATATATGTGTGTGACAGAGGTTCTATGTGCATCTGAACTGAGAAAGGAAAGTAAGTGAAAAAAAATTGCTGACAAATTTACCCATGTGTCGTACATAACAATATCGACCAGTGTCCTCTTAGTCATATCCGAGGACATTTTTATCCCTTTCAGAATCAGCGGGGTTTTTTTTTCAGATTTAACATTTTTAAGGTTTATTTGTTATTCTTTGGCCTACGAACATTGCTTTCATCTGCGTCATTGTGTCCGCCTATCCTTTCATTGATGTTCGTCCGTTCATTTTTCCTTGACAGCGCATGTTCAGTCGATTGAATTTAAACAAGATTGATTCACGTGCGCCATGTTCAAACACTCATTATATTATAAGACAGCGAGCGGCACTAATTTTACAAGTGGAATGGTGCGTGTGCGTGGTTCAAGAAGTAAATGAACAAACACGCATTCTGGAATTGGTAGACATACAAAGATAGAAAACAAAATTCGCATCAAACATGTTGGAAGAGCCGCAGACGTACGCCATGCGATATTATATATTGAGTTCCTAGACTTTTCATTAGTTTTTGATTTTCCGTTCTTATAATCTTAGATCACATGTCTCTACGGAATCATTATGGTTTCTTTGTGTGTCATTGGCCTTTAATATACTTCAGAGTCATTGTTCTACAAATTGGCTTATATTGTTTCCTTTATTATTCATGAATATAATGATCTACTTAATGTTTTCTTTATCATTCAAGAAGACTGTCTTTGCTATATTCATTTTCTGTGCAGTGTCACTTCCCTGCTACTACGTTCTAGCTAATATTAAAACTAATTAGGTTATACGTTGTTTTCCGCTGCCACTCTCGAGAAAATATGGAAATACCATTTAAAGCCACAACTGTTGAAGACTAGAAATTTTACCAAGAAACAGCGATGTTGGGATAAAATTGATATTTAAAAGGTAAGTAATCTTTATATATATATATATATATATATATATATATATATATATATATATATATATTAGATAGATAGATAGATAGATAGATAGATATACAGAATTGGGTCAATTCGGACGACGATGTTAAATATGGTGTTTTTATAAGCACAAAATGGCATTTAGCAATATGGAGTACAATATCATCACAACAGTTTCAAATTATGTTTGGCGATTAAATCCAACCATTAGCAGGGAGATAATCACGAAAGCCAAACCATCAAATAGAAAGGAAAACAGATCATATTAAACCACTTAAATACCCCTAACTTGCTGAAAAAGAAAACAGAATTGATGCCTAAATATATTCATGAAAATTAGTATCTGGAATCATACTGTCGCTAGATACTGAGAAATGGATAAAAATATGCAAAATTGATGGGTGTACGAATAATTTCGCTTTGTCTCTCTCTCTCTCTATATATATATGTGTATATATATATATATATATATATATATATATATATATATATATATATATATGTATATATATATGTGTATATATATATATGTGTATATATATATATGTGTGTGTGTGTATATATATATATATATATATATATATATATATAAATATAAAAGTGGACATGGAAGTCAGCACTTAGAGGCGACAGTCTGTTTCATGCTAGTGCAATCGCCTGACGATTGCACTAGCATGAAACAGACTGTCGCCTCTAAGTGCTGACTTCCATGTCCACTTTTATATTTACACACGCTCTATCTCTGATATTGAGCACTTTACCCCATAAATATAGCACACTTTAAGACTATATTTCTGCATATATATATATATATATATATATATATATATATATATATATATATATATATACATATATATATATATATATATATGGAGATTGCAATTAGTACACATCGTTCATATATTTTTGGTAGTTTCCCTGAGAGTATGCGGTATTATGGTATATAGAGGACATAAATGTTGATGTATGATTTCTTGTCGTTGATGTAATGAAAGTATGGGTCGTAAGTCTGACTAGTTAATATAGTAACTGACGACCAGCCTCAACCCATTACTTCCAGTTTCCGTCTTATGACACAATTGTATATTTATTCAGGAAATCAATCCAGATCATTTTCTTCTCAACAAAATGGCCAAAACACGTTAACTTACAGTTGAACAAAAACAAGAATCATTACCCTTAAAAACAAAATGAAGCATATGTAAGCAGATAATTATTTTTAAAAATCCCCAGAACTTCAGTGGATTATACTATTAGGAAACATCAGAAAACGGGACAATACACGAAAAGAATTTAGGCCTGTTAGACCAAAAGTAACAAGAGCAGAGGACAATCTCATCAGAGTCACCATCTTGCATTAAAGGAGGCTAACTGCTCCAAACATCACTGCACAACTGAACCAAAGTCGTGAAAAAATGTGTCAACACCCACTGTGAGAAGACAACTCTGTGAAGCTTGTCTATATGACAGAATTGCTGTCAAGAAACCACTATTTATGAACCAAAACGATGTAAAATGCTCCAGTGGGGTAAGGCACACAAAGAATTGACAATAGGGCAGTGGAATAAAATCCCTTGGATTGACGAATCAAATATCGAAATCTTTGGGTCAAATAGGAGTATCTATATGCGTCGAAGAGTTGGTGAAAGAGCTTTATATATAAACGGAGATCACAATTAGCAGATTTCGTTCAGTTTCTGACGGAGACCGGTAATTATATTAAACTTCCATTCGGAAAGCCATTAATATTTCGTATTGTTCTCTTCCTCATACTTTGATAAAATAACCAACAAATAGGTAAATAAATGGCTAATTGTTTACCTGGACAGAACAGTTCCCGAATGCTGATGTATCCAAGTCAAAAGGTGTAATTACCAGAATTCACAATAGTAGTCAGATAGAATGTCTCTATAATGTTACTTTGCACAAAGAAGCAGAAATATGGAAACACGTTATGATCATTAGGTCTCACTTGCAACATTTACTTGAAAACCATCTTTGTTGACGGAGCCATGATATTTCTATATATTATTCATTCATAAATAATTAGATATCTGTGTACAGCAAACATTCTCCTTAACGTTTCACCTACATTTTACTGTCTCTGCAATAATCTTTTTTTATTCTTTCGGATAATATTATTAAAGCAATCATTGAACTAATTTATTATGAATTTAAATCAAGATTGCTTGAATGTAATTACTTTATTTGTAAGCAGCAGATGCAGAAAACTTTAATTTATTATGTTTGCACATTCAGCAACTAGTTCACGCGATAGGACATGTTAGGTTTTGAAATATACGCCATACACGAATCCAAACTTAAATCAAGTATCTCATAATGCCCTCCACTTCAAAATGGAAACCAGTCTTAAGAGACTTTGTGAATGTCAGTTGCATTGTTTATCATTTACGTACATTTTAAGTGAATCAAATTCTTATTTACGTCAAAGTTGGAGTTTACTAGGATGAAAGCAAATATGTTTAATATGCAGTATACCAGAATATGTCCAATAAATATCACTGACAACTAGACACATTCGATTATATATTAGCCGTTTCTACTGATGTTATGATAGTTTAATAGGTGTTACTATACATATCTTTACATACGGCTTTGTAAAAGACATTTAACAGAGTATCCATCTTGGTCATTTTATTTATCTTTCCTCGAGGATTTTTCCCCAAAAATATAATACCATGCTGTAGAAAATAGTATTTTTATAACTTTTAATTAAGATCCAATGCAAGTCTATATTGAAACCTTAGTTTTATTTGTCCTTCTTTATCTTCAGTATTTCTTTGCTCTTCTCATGTATGGTTTAAAGATCACTTAACCGATAACATACAGTGTAGATTACTAAGCTTATAAATAGACTCATTTTCGCACTCATTAATACATATACTGTTCTAGAGGCAATTAGACATAAGGATCGAAATTGCTTCGAAATAGACATTATATATAGTAGATCTTGTATGTGTCTATGTGAAATAAATAATGATAAATTCCACTACAGATATGCTGTGATATACATGTATGTATATATGTCTATTTAATTTCGATTATATATTGAATGGAAATGCAGATAAATGCTCGACTATATATATATATATATATATATATTTATATATATATATATATATATATATATATATATATATATATATATATATATATATATATATATATTGTACTTTAAAGTAATCATTGCTTCAACCTTCCTATTTGAAATTGGTTTAAATATATAAACAATTCCGTTGCATATTCAGCAAAACTCGAGCTATAAATATCAAGATGGATGCAAGAAATATAATCAGCATCTTAGTTGAGTTTCCTTTCTCCTCGTTTCTTTGCCACATACAATACGTTTACGCTTCAATTCTGACAGCGCATTTGTTTTCAAAGCTTGTTCATCTCATAATGTCCATTCAGTGGGTACACCAAGGAAGAATAAGACTGGAAGATAAAGACCCAGCTTACTGTAGCGTATTTACCAGTGATGTGAGGTGAAAATTTTAGAGTGCACGTTCTCTTAGGAAATCACGTTCAAAAGGAGGCTCGAAAAGCAAAACTTAATCGACTGATCTTTACACAAAAAAATAAACTCTCAGAATAAGAAAATAGAGAAAGAGAGACAAATATGGAATAAAACAGAGATCAGATAAGATTAAGGATATCATGCAAAAAATAATTTGAATGGAGGAGACCCCACTCTGATATTTAAATATATTTGAAGTAATGCTTATTTATAATTATATGTATGTAATTAGTAAGAAAATGAGCATATATTATCAGAATCAGAAATAAACATCTAAACGTTCTTCATGTAATAGCTTGTCTTGCTAGATCCATTATAACTGAATAGTGAGTCCGATCCTCAATGGGTGCCCTATACCTTTGGCCTTGTACAACCTCTAAACTACGTTAGACAATCACCATTATAATGGAGGAGGACATGGAAGATGTAACGTTAGAAGGGCGTATCAGGTTTATAGGGGAAATCAGCTATACACGTAACTGACGCGTTCGCGTGAACGGATAGAGATACTGAGTATGGCTTGGTTTGGTTTGGTTTATTTTCTTCTACAGGATATCAATCTCAATATGCTATTTAATGCCGATGTCTTTTACGATATGTTCATATGAAAAGAAAATGTATTCTTTGTAAGAAATCGGTTTGTAGATTTAGTTTCATTGACATTTTTGTCAAGTGTGTTTTTGTCGACACTCAAATGTATTGCTATATATACTATCTGGAGTTCTCCATCTGGCGATGACAGGCTTTGCAAGGAGGGACATTTTGCTCAGAGAATCTAGAGATATGGTGTTGTGTAGAGCAATGATCGCCGACGTTAGAATAGATATACAATATAATATCTATCAATTAATCTAATTATATATATATGTATATATATATATATATATATATATATATATATATATATATATATATATATATATATATATATAATTAGATTATATATATATATATATAATTAGATTATATATATAATTAGATTATATATATATATATAATTAGATTATATATATAATTAGATTATATATATATATATATAGTTAGATTTTATATATACATATATAATTAGATTATATATATACACAAATAATTAGATTATATATATATACACATATTTAGATTATATATATATATACATATATAAGTAGAATATATATATATACATACATAATTAGATTATATATATATATATATATATATATATATATATATGTATAAAAGTGAACATTGAAGTCAACAATTACAGGCAACAGGCAGAGTAGTTTTAAATTTTTCCTTCTATGTTTTGATCGACAATGTTCGTTTAAATATTTCTTATAAGTTTCGTTTAAAATGATATGTTATTCTTTTAGATATGTAGGAAAAACCAATGTGTTAAATATTTTTGCTACCCACTGTATATTACTGATGATCGTGCTATATTTAATATTATATTTATTAAATTATATTTTATTTTTCATGTAGAGTACAAATTGGAATAATTCTGTAGATGTTATAATAATACAAATATTAAACGTGAACCTAAATGCGATCTATATTAGTAATTCAATAGATATATCCAACCTTGATTGGCTGTATATTAGCAAAACGTACAGGATCGAAGTTTAAATCGGATGATCACGTAGCAATTTAGAAATGCATTGAAAACACAATCAGAAATTTTCGGTTACTAAATCATTTTATATTCAATGCAAACCAAAATCCCATAAAATATTCCAAAACAAAAAGTAACGACCTCTCCTGAGAAACACAATGTATGAAAAATATTATCACACCTACAATCGAATAGAATCTATCTAAATTCAATATAAAATTTGTGACGACTACACCCAAAACTTTAAAAAACTAAACAAAACAATAAGCTCACGCATGTAGGAGGAGCTTACTCCATCGCCTGTAATACATATCACAAAATTAGGTAGAATAAATCTGAAGGAATCTAAATAAAATATTTTATGAACACAAAGGAGGCATTTTACAAAATAATACGTCAAATGACTTTGTCGACAACAGTATCGAGACTGGCCACAATTTTGACATAAAAATGCTACTATAATCAAGGGAGAAATAATTCATTACGCCGTAAATGTCTAGGGAGTGCCTTAAATGAAAGGGCATATGCAGTAAATTTCCTACCTGACTCTTATAACATTTCAGATTCCTGGCAAATTTGAATTGATTATTAAAGGGTAAAACGTAGATTAAACTTAAGATTAAATTTGCACATGATATAAATTAATTATAGATTGAAATATAAAGCATTTGATAGAAGCATACATGTTAAAAATAATAATAGATTAAATTCGATTAAACAGATTAAAATTGATTAGTATTGAAAAGATCCACGGAATTTCTCCCTAGGAACGAAATGGAGATAAAAATGGGGTACAATTGAATTTCCTTTTGATGTAATTTATTTCCATGCTATATAAGAAATATATTGAGCTCTCTTTTGTGGATCACTTTTAATAGTCTGGATTAATAGGATTCACTTGTGTTACTTATCCACGGATTTGTAAATACATACATACATACATTATATATATATATATATATATATATATATATATATATATATATATATATATATATATATATATATATATATGTATGTATATATATATATATATATATATATAGAGAGAGAGAGAGAGAGAGAGAAAGAGTGAGAGAGAGAGGCTTACTTGGGTGTAAAGAAAACTTTCTGCTCTGCGCATATATATATATATATATATATATATATATATATATATATATATATATATATGTGTGTGTGTATATATATATATTTATATATATGAGAATTCTGAATTTAATTTGAAGTTAGTTTAACCAATTTACATTATGCCCTACCAGTTATATCTCTCTAAGCAGAAGAAATTGTTTGTCGGCTTATAAATATTTAGTGTGCACAGGTTATATTTTTATTTAACATCTGTGATTTTTTGATTTCTTTAGTCACTGTGCACGTATAAATATATTTGGATTTTTGTTAATCGTATTCTATAATCTTATTGCAATATAAAGTAATATTTTCTTACTTTTTCATTTTTACTAATGGTTGTTCATGCTACATCGACATAAATACGACATTTAGTTGGAGGCTTACAAAAAATTTACCAACAAGCTTGATCTGATCATTTTGTATTCCCACCCATGCAACAGAAAAATATCTGGAATTGTCTTAGGATTCTACATAAGTACTCTAAGAATCTCTAGCCCTCAATGCTTATCTGAAGAAGAAATAAATATAGAAAACCTTTTCAGCAACTTCATTATTTTATCCTCAATGCTAAAAACACATACAAAATATACAACTACAAAAAGATAATATTATTAACAACAACAATAATGAAAATATACTAGACAAAAAACATAACACTACATACTAATTCCCTCACTTATACTATCAAAAACAATTCACCCAATCTTAACAATATCAGAATATTTACAACCTCATCATTTTGAGTAACCACTTGTAATAACGAATGTATCATCGTAACTACTAATAATATATGGTAGTTATGAATATAATTGTGTGTACACTAACACATCTCGGATTCTGCCCTGCAATGTCAGCGTACAAATTATAATTTTATGAAATATTATTTTCACCTATGATAAGCATCTATGCAACAATAATAACATAAGAAACTCTATTGGGTCGATGTTGATTATATTTTTTATTTTTATATCCAACAGCCTTTCACTAAACGGTTATTAGCATTTTACATCACTCCATGTAGCTTTGAATTTGGTGAGAAATTTCTCTACGGAAAACGGGATTCAAGAGATCGTAGGAAAGTATTCCACATCAAAATCAGCGTTTTTTTCTTCAAAACGTATCCAATATATACCTGTTAAATGGTGACATACCATAGCACGTAAAGGTGAATATATATGTGAATAAAATGTAATTGTCCTTTATATTTTGAATCTAATAGATCCACTCAAATTAATGTATTGGTTGTAATGCAATGCTATGATGTATTGGTTGGTTTGAACGCATTTGCTGAAAACGGTGAAAAATTTATTTTTATTAAGCATAACCGCTAACGTGTGTAATGTCTGTATAATATACGCTTGGGGTACTATTGCAAAACATGAAAAGGAATAAAAACCCTTACGTATGAAGTCGTCATCGCAAAATAACAAAGAATGTAAACAGAAAAGGCAGAAATATTTGATATCTTAAGGCACAAATATCTATATGTCATACTAGTGTTGTATTATTCCGATGATATTCAAGTATTCCACAACATACGATGACAGAACTAATCGTAAGATAAGATGAGTATCCATATCGGATTTATTGAAACCATACAAGGAAGGATCTAACAGGATTTATGATTGGACACAAAGAAGTGGTTCTACGGAATGATGCAGAGAAAACTATGAACGAAAATCAGAGAAAGACATTTACAATTTCTGGGATACATAATGTAGGAAATGACCTCGGAGATTAAGCATTCCTCCCCTGCATACTGAAGGCAGGAGGGGTAGATATAATTATTGTGTAGCCTACCAAAACATTCGTGGAAATGAATCGCAGAACAAGGCCTGTGGGGGAGTAAGCGAACAAATATTGATTAGAGCTACAAAGTATAGAGAGTTGTATAGAACAACCATCCGGCACGTCGCATAAAAGGAAAGAATTGTCAGTACCCCTGTTATTTAATGCAATAGTTTTAGTCTCTGCAAAAATGCTAGTTATATTCTTACTTAATATGAAACAACTATAACGTAAAAATATAATTTGTAATTTATTAAAATGAATAGTTAAATCTACACTTCCGTTTCATTCGGCATGTTTCGTTTACTACGAAATATGTCCTGGTTTATTCAGTGGTGTTTGGTAATACAAAATCAGCGTTACTTCAATTCTTATCAGTGTCGATATGCATAAAAGCTGAAAAGACATTTTCGGAGTCATAAAATATTTAATGTTATAACTCTTAGAGTTCAGATTTGACAGTAAAAAAACTGTCGTTTTCCCTCAAAGCGTAGTTCTCGGTAAATCGCATTTAGTTTTCACCATTTGTCAAAAGAGATATCTTTTTATCGAGGAAAGAATAAAATCCAAAACACTGGAAGAAAATAAAAGAACAAATGGCCATGTGTTTGTCAGTATTATCTGAGGAATTTTTAGCCTGATCAGTGAATGTCGCTGACTATTGCTTTAGTCTCGTGAGACGCATCGACAGAACATTGTCAAACGGTCAACGATACTAGCCTCTATGAAATATAATAAAATTAAAAAATTAAAGAAGTAATAAACTGCTCAAACAGCCTCCATATCCCAAAACTAATGACATTGAGTAATGGAGCATTATAACGAGTGGTTACTCTTATCATGAAAGAAAGATCGTAAGGGAAACAACATCTAACGCAATTCTCTTTGCAATCAGCAGTAAAGTAAATTTCTCATTATGGTTATGCTTTTAAAATATAGACATCTCAGAAATTACATTCTCTTAATGGCCTGAAGTCGTGACTATTATTCTGAATGACTTTTCATTGTAAAATACATATTTTACCCCGAGATATGTTCTCTAGACGACGATATTCTAATGTCCAACAATTTTTCACAATAAAATACTTTCTTTCTTTTTTAAATGAACGTTTCACATTGTACTTATATGTGTAAATATCGTAATTGTCGGTTTTGTTATTTAAAATTAATAAAGAATTGATAATAACATTTTGTGTAAGGCATCAATTATGAAAACGATATAAGTGAATGTAAATTCATATTTATGGATGAATTTAAAATATATAAGCCATCGAAGTATTGTTGATTAGCATAATATCACATATAACTTAAAATATTGTATTATTGGTCTAGTCAATTTGGGATCTTTGATATTATGTACCTTGCATCAGTCTTTGATCTAGGGATAGTTCGTCTGGTGTTTTGAACTTAAAACTACTGCAGGCTACTTTTTGTAGATATGATCATAAAATTAATTGCAGAAACTGAATTTGCCTTTGAATTTTGTTTGCCATTCTCAAATTATTTTTTGTGGACAAGACTTCTTACATCTTTAGAGGCTGTGGACCATTTCATTGATTTAGTATATTTGAATCATTTCTGCTATGTGCATAATAAGCATCATTGTCAAATATGAAAGAGATTTGATTTACAAGGATATGTACTTAGAGGTATGTTTCAATATTGGGATCTGTAGGAATCAAAGTATTTCATTCACGATTATGAAATAACCGTCAGCAGTTTCCGTGAGAAGAGAATTAACTTTCTGATTTTGTTTTCCAACACTACGAGTCAGAAATAATTCTTCTGCTATTCCTTCCATCTTCTAAGCCGTTTTTTTACTATTTCCATAAAAGACGTAACTTTTAGAGAATTTCGTGAACATTGTATTGAGTGGACAAAAATAAAAAATATTTATTTAAAATATGATGAACATCCATCATGTTTTAAATTTTCAGCAACAAAATACATTATATGAAATATTTTGGATAATAAAATATGTTAAAAGCTGGAAATTATATAGTATAATTAGCAAGTAAAAATAGGAACATCTATGAAACTGCTACACTGGCTGAATTTACCTGCAGAATAAAATATATCCTCGGGAACTAAAATTTCTTATCAGAATTAATTAACAAATTCAAACGTTATGATCTCTTTATCGAAGGCATAACTTTTTTCATATTTGCAGACGAGTTCCTTGATATAACCTCTCAAAGCATGGAATTAAATATTAGATATTATCTAAAATATCCAATTTCATATGTTGTTGTC
The DNA here is from genome assembly GCA_964036315.1 of Acanthosepion esculentum. Classification (NCBI taxonomy): domain Eukaryota; kingdom Metazoa; phylum Mollusca; class Cephalopoda; order Sepiida; family Sepiidae; genus Acanthosepion; species Acanthosepion esculentum. The sequence continues at coordinate 149,215,901 of OZ038478.1, read as the reverse complement.
GCTTTCAGGTTTATTTAGAAGTGCTAAATATTTGGCATTAGACAGTCTTAAATAAACCCGTGTTCAAATACTTTGAATAAAACACTGATTTGACATCCGTAGATATAACACGTTTTTATAACGGGTGAAAAGAAAAAATAGAAATATAATACTTAATAATTACTCACTTAGCTAGGTATTGCTCTCTTATTCTTGTAGACAGGTGAGTTCGACAAATAAACCATATATTTCTCTTGTTAAATTAGTATGTTCCAAAAAATATTCCTTAATTTTCTCTTGTTAACCCTAATACTTTAGGGTGGTCACATCAAAACGACTGTTTCCTGTATTAGCATTCTACCTAATATATTTTCTTGTTATATATATATATTCTATATTTCCGCAAATATATATCTACAGTGTTTGACTGATTTGTTTTATACGACTTATCAACCATTTACAGTAAAAGGAAGAAAATAAGGAAGAAGAAAATAATTTAATAATTTTGAAAATAAGGAACAACAAGAAAATAATTTTAGGTTGTGAGAATTGTTCGGCGATAATAATGGTTTATTTATGCATATATTACTAATTAACTCATAGCTGGTGGTTAAACGAGGTGGATTCATACCTTTCACAAGAGTATTTAATTCTGAATTTATTATTTTAGTGTTTTGAAGTAGTTGTAAGAAATTCTATGTTAAGCTTAGATAAATTATTTTCAATTGCAATTGTGTTAGTGCTGATAGCTAGAATAATATATTTTGATTCGTCGGATTTGTCAGAATCATCAACTGCGGTATTCTGAAATATTTTATGCGCCTTTTGTTTTAGGTTGAATATGAAATAATTATGCCACTGGATAAGCTTAAGTGTATTATCTATGTACTTTTACTCTCAAATTCAACAAATTATGGATGCTCTTAAATAGAATCCGTTAATTATTAGGGATTTCATTTTGTTATGGTGAAAGAAATTAATGAGATCATGTTTATTTTTTGATTTGCGATGGAAACTTAATTTTATTCTATTGCCTGTACGGTGTAACATAATATCTAGAAAAGGTAAAGTGGTTTTGTTTCGTAAAGTAATTCTATCGTATGTCCGATTTTTTAGTTTATCTAAAACATGACATATCTGAAGACGTATCAACATGTCAGAAATAAGCAAATTACATTACAAATGAATAAGTACACTAAACTTTAACAAAATAAACTTTACAACATCACTCAAAGGCGAAATATTTCTTAATTCAAATTTGTGTTTTTAAAATTAATTACATGTGAAAGAGCATTGATTGGTGATTAAACTATAGACATTTATGTTATTAGGCATTGGTAGAGAGAAGTGTAGGTTATTTGTTTAAAGTTTTAAGCATTTCCCAACTCAAAGATGAAGGGATGTAATAACTAAATTAGCTCGGCATTTATCGGTCATATTTATTCAACTTCTTATTTCAATTTTTAACATGTTATTTGCTGAATGTTTTAAGAAGTCGTTTGATAAATTTTGCTATGAAAAAAAATATATCTAGTATCTTTTTATTCTGGTATACGCACATGTCTGTTTTGCCCACATTGCGTTATGTATGTATAGTATGGAGTTATGGAAGAAAGATTTATTCTCCATTTTGTATTTCCCCCCTTATGGTTATTATTATATCTATGATATGATATCGCCATAATTTACGGACGGAACAAAATGGCCGAAAGGAAAATTAATGAAAAACATGCTTTGTTCTCAGAGGGAATTTTCGATCACTAAGACATACACAAATCGATATATACGTATATACACGTGTCCCAAGTGGAAGATATTATATCATATATATCTACACAGCAAAGCCAAATGTACGAAGAAACAAAAGGAAGCGCCTTACGTACAATATGGATATACACCAGTATCTGGAAAAGACATATTTAGAACACGAGGTTCCAACAGGCCGGAATAGGCGAGGACATATTCCATGAAGAGGAAACTGCAAGTCTTAGATTTTTCCAAATTAAGAATTGCGAGAAGTTTCTTTCTGTATATGGGAAAGATATATTCCCAAAGGGAAACAGCACCACTGACTTGTAATCGGTGGTATTTGGCAAGGCGAAAAAACAGAAATCCTTTGACAACAATAAGCGAAACGTTTTCTTTTTATCCACACAGGCATCCGATGAATACAGAATGATGTCTGAGATTATTATAATCAATATATATCAAACTCATTATTTTTATCTGGCTTATATTCAACCCCTTTTCAACTATTATTAACAGTACTGCATATCATGGTTAATATATTTGATGTATGCAAAAAAGTTATTCGTTCTTGCTATAATCGTCTGTTACTCTATTACATTTATAAAAGAAACACAAAGTATTCGTCAACTTTAATTCATTTCATGAATTCCTCTCATGCTTTTTTTCTGTTCCTTTGTGATTATCTTTATCTCACGGCATAATTGTAAATCTATTTACTTAGGTAAGTAACAATTTACTAGAAGTAATAAACGATTTAATTTTATTTATTTACATTAAGGAGTGTCTAGAATTTCGCTACTAAGAGTTTTACAATTTAATTTTCGGTTTTGTTAAGAGATATGTCATGTGACCATTACAAATCTACTTTACATTTTAGTGTGAAAATTCAGATTCCGTTTTCAATGATTCATTTATTGAAAGGAATTCCATTCCACAGTAGGAAAACCTTCTAAATTTCTTCATCTTGTCCGTCTTCAAACATTCACCTGGTGAAATGTGAAATTGAGAAGAAATGTGAAAAAAGCACGAAACATACAAGTAAATAACAAAACATTAAAAAAATATGGAAATCAGGTGAAAATGGGTGAGAAAAATAACATAGAGACACCTATAAATATGTATAAGGAAATTGAAAAGATGAAAAAGGAAGGCTATAATTTAGCTTACATATGAGAATAAGGACATCATTCACATCAGATTCCAATCATACATCTTTTTAATCAAAGATTATCAGAATTTCAAAGAATATATATATATATATATATATATATATATATATATATATATATATATATATATATATATAATAATCCATCCAAATAAATAAATGAAGTAATAAACAAATTAAAAACTGTTCCCGCCAAAATAATAGTTAAAATAAACTACAGCAATCAACCCCACAATTGAATAAATAGCTTTAATTATCTTCCCAAACCAGAAGAAAACTATTAAATAAGCGATATAAACAAATTTTTACTACGTAAATAAAAACACCGATAAAAATTAAAAATAAACATATAGGATAAGAAATAAAAACTAAAAACAAACATAATAATTTTACCCAAATAAATAAATAAACAAATAAACGATTTGCAGTAAAATAACCGCCAAAATAGACTACCCAAAATGCACCACTGACCCGCATATATAAATAGCCGAGAAAAATAACAGCATTCGTGGGCTGACGATTGCGTCTAGCATGAAACAGACTGTCGCCTCTAAGTGTTGAATTCTATGTTCACTTTTGTATTTACATACGCTCTAACTCTGATATTGAGCACTTTATCTCATAAATATAGCACAACTTAATACTATATTTCTTTATATATATATATATATATATATATATATATATATATATATATATATATATATATATATATAAGGGATGAAACTTAGTTTAATTGTTTTGTTGTTAATGTTCTAAGAAATGTTCAACCTGCAATTCTTTAAAAAAACATAATTTTACAACTTCAGTATCTCAAGACATTGCTTTTATAGACATTTTGAAACATTGTTGCTGCACTCATAATTAATGTTATTTAGGTTTGATTTCCCTTTTTTATATAGAATGCACCGACAATTTTAAGTTTTTGCTTTTATTCTCATAGTAGAGTATACTTGTATTGTCAATTAATATTTCTCTAAAACTTGAATGTGGACAGTAATTTTATTTTAGAAATTATGTAATAATACTAGATTCTCTAATGCGTAGTGTAAGCCTCGTTGATGATGATGTCGTCGTGAAACCAACATATATATTATTTTTTGTCAGAGATGCAATCTCCCAAAGAATATTTATATTAATATACAATGTTGGTCTTTTACAAAACATTATTTGACTGAGAAGAGTTATTGCGGTTGATTAAGTTGGTTGTATTCAATTTGGTATAATACATAATTAGTTTTAACTTTTACTGGGATCATTGCGGATATATTATTACTGAGGAATTTTTTTAGGCTTTTTCATCTTTCTTTGTAGTTACAGTATATTTGATTGTTGTATATTAGGATGATGAATTTAGGGTTATTTGAGGAAGTATTATTTTGGGGGGTTCAGGTCAATACTTCTGATATTTGTTCATCAACAATGTAATTTGGAAGTTATTATTAATGAGAGTTTTTTTAAAAATTACGTATGGAAAATGATTTTCGTGGAATATTTAACATTTGTATGGTTTATTAAATTACGTATAATCGCCGTTTTGTAATATTCAGGAGCTCCACTTTTATAGTTGAGGGTTCCCGTGTTTATGCTTGTTATTTTTGTATGGATAGATCGTAAATATGTTGTTATTGTCTCTCGATATCTCAAGAATGAAATTTTTTGTAGTTCATGTATTTGGTCTATTTTGTTTTAACTAAGATTAGAATCTCGTACATATTAAGTAGATGGAGGTATTTTAGTGGTATTAAATATCTTATTTTTAAGGTTAGCCATGGGAAGGTTACTAAATCTTGGTCTCTGAACAGAACCCATGGAATCCATGGTCAAAGAAAAGAACCTCAGTAGTACAAGGAAAGAGTAGTCTCCGTGATATGTTAGGTTTGGAGGGAGAGATGAGTTGATGCAAATATGATTTATAATTATATCAATCATTTCTCTAACTGGGACATTGGTAAATAAACTTTCACCATCAAGTGAGACTTTGAATTATTTGATGAGTTTTCGTGTTTGACATTAGAATTAGACTCCACCAAGAAAATGAAAAAAGGAAAAAAAATCTTGAAGCGTTCTATATATAAGAACACAACCAATGCTGTATAAACATAATTATGAGTATAGCAAAAATACATTAATTTTATGTCTTAGCAATTCACCTATTTTGATAATCTTGGATGGGATCGAAAGTACTTGGGAAAGTAAAAGAAATACCTCAAAATATGGCGCCTTACCTATGAAATTGATCCGTGAATTTGAGAGGATTAAAATAAAATAAATAAACAAGGAAATGAATCCTATCAAAAGAATTGAAGTAGAAGCAAGTAGATGAAGGTTATATCAGCAAGATCATTTTGATCAAACGGGTGGACCATGAATCACAAACGACCCATAAATTTTCTTTCCCTTTGATTTAAATTAAATGTAAATTTGAACAAAGGTATGACACCTATCCAAAATATAGAAGGAGTATAATTAAGTAATATTGAAATGTATAATTTCCTCCACAAATTTTAACAATGATTTAAAATCAATAATCACCTTCTTATAAAAGAATGTGTGCGGCAATCTTTAAGACGCGGTTAATTCGGCTAGTATATATATATATATATATATATATATATATGAGTGTGTGTGTATGTATACATGTATGTCTATATATATATGCATATATAGATATATATAAATATAATATGTGAGAAATATATGTATAGGGAAATTGAAAAGATGATAAAGGTCATGACTTATCTTACATAATAGAATAGGAACATCATTCACGTCAGATTCCAATCATACATCAGTCTGTTTATGTCTTACATTCTTATATTTATTTATCTTTCTATATATGTATGTATCACTATATATATATTTATATATAAATATATATATATATATATGTATATACGTACATATATGCCTGTGTGTGCATGTATGTATGTAAGCATATATATATATATATGAAAATATATGTATATATTCATATACAGTTGCGGCCAAAATGTTTAGAACAGCATTGTTTTTGTCAGAAAAGTAGGTATAAGTTTTTATCAAAGTTGTTTTATATTCTATAATTTTACGATTTTGTTTTTGTCTGAGATTTTGGTGTAATTTGAGAGGATAATACAAAATTATCGATGATTTAGTGATTTAATGCAAAGCCCATAGCGGCCAAAATGATCAGAACGGTTGCTTTTACTCCGTGTTTTAGTATATTTAACCGGCGAACTCTAATTTTTTAAAATTTGTTTACGTGACGGTTCGTTTACTAAACATTAGTAAGAATATCTACAGTGTACTTTGTTAATATAATGCAACTTACTCCGTTACCAATTCGTCAGCGGATTATTAAGCTTGGAAAGAAGGATAATTTAAGTATTGGGTCTATTGCAAAGACTGTTAACAAGTCAAAAAGTGTCTTTCACGGTATTCTTAAGGCCAACGACGATTGTGGTTCGTGTGAAGCAAGAAAGTCTACAGGTAGACCAAGATAAACAACCAAGAGCGAAGATAGTGCTATGGTAATGTTAGGTTAAAAAGGACAGATTTAAAACTGCTGCTGCTGTTTCTCGGGAAATGAGCATTGTACTGAAGAAAACTTTATCGCGAAAAACTGTGTCTCGTCGTTTAGTTGAACATGACCTACAAGCAAGAGCACCTGCAATGAAGCCACTGATCAGCTCCAAGAATAAAAAGTGTCGTCTTACCTTTGCAACCGAACATGTGTTGTGGTCTCAAGAAAAATGGCAAACGATGCATTTCAGTGATGAATCTAAGTTTATGTTATTTGGCTCAGATGGGAAAATATACTTTTGTCGAAAAGCAGGTGAAAAATTGTCGCCTAAATGCCTTAAGACTAGTGTTAAATTCGGTGGAGGAAGTGTCATGGTTTGGGGAATGATATCTGGAGATGGTGTGGGCCCTTTTGTGCAATTGCATTGAAAGGTAAATGCAGGAGTTTATAGACAACTTGTAAAAGATCATGTCTTGCCTGTGCTGAGAAATTCAACTAAGCGACTACCCATATTCATGCAGGACAATGCCCCATGTCACAAGGCTAAGGTGGTCATGAACTTCCTCAAGGCTGAAAAGGTTATTGTTATGGATTTGCCTGCTCAAAGCCCAGATCTCAATCCTATTGAAAATGTGTGGAATAGTCTAGGAGAACGTTCGAAAGCCAAAAAACTTAAAACAACCGAGCAATTATGGAATGCCCTTCAGAAAGAATGGAATAAGATCACCCAGCAAGAAATTGAAAATTTAATTTCCTCATGCAGTCGAAGATATCAAAGTGTGATGGAATCTAAAGGGGTTCACACTAAATATTAAATAATTCCAGTATTCTCTATCATTTTTGATTATTTTGTTATTTTTACAACCGTTCTGATCATTTTGGCCGCCATGGGTTTTGCAGTAAATCACTAAATCATCCATAACCTTTGTATTATCCTCTCAAATTACACTGAAATGTCAGACAATAACAATTCATATCGCATTTATTCTCTGTTAAAATTATAGAATATAAAACAACTTTGATAAAAACTTATAGCTATTTTTCTGACGAAAACAATGCCGTTCGGAACATTTTGGCCGCAACTGTATATATGTATGCATATATATATATATACGTACACACACACACATATATATATATATATATATATATATATATATATATATATATATATATATATATATATATATATATATATATGCGTAAATATGTGTGTATACATATATACATATTGAAACTTAAGTTGTAAAATATATCAAAGAATATATATTAGGTTTCATCATGATCCGTTCTAAGTTCCGTATACTGACTTTAGTTTCAGGAGAATATAAAAACAAAATTTGGATACTTTAATCATGCTGTTTTTCGATCTAAGTTTTTGTTTCAGATGAAACATCATCAATACCGTTATATGGAAATTATAAAAGAGATGTTTACCATTAAAGATGATATTCTGTTATGTTTATATATCTATCTCTCTCTCTCTCTCTCTCTCTCTCTATATATATATATATATATATATATATATATATATATATATATAGGTGAGAAATAAATAGGGAATTTGAAAAGATATAAAAGTAGGTTATGATTTAGATGTTTGATATGCGACGATAACGGTCGCAGAATAACAGATACAGGTCGTAGAATCATATTGCAGTTGGATGACATCGTACATGACTACATGAGGGGAAGAAACTTCATCAACATAATCCAGTGTTTAATGCTTTATAATATGTTGTGATTGGTTGAAATGTAATTTTGATGAGTGTGGGTTGCTATGTTTCAATGTATTTGGCCTCCAATAATTTAAGCTTCTTTTTACTGTGTGAGAAATACTCTGTTATAAACTAATACCTAATATTATGTACAATGCTATGTTTTTCTAAGAAATGAAATTTAATGGAAGATCAGAAAAGTGACACGTGAGTCTACCAGAAAATGTGGTTGTAGTAAAACTTATATATGTAATATTTTTTTTATTAGTATCAGAGATACAATCCTTGAACGGGCACGTATATTGATGCACTACATTGTTTTTTTGTAGAGGATTTACTTATATATATAGTTTATATATTTAGTTTTCTGCTTGTAGTGATATTGAAGCTTATGATGTCAATTGTTTTAATTTTTCATATGTGTTCTGATAATTATTTTATTATTGTTAATGTGTTTAACATTTATACTAAGTATGTTTTTGTGTTGTTTCACCAACTTTGTAATAGTTATGAATTTGGTTTCAATAGTATAATTAATAGTGTTATATTTCTTTTGAAGTACATTATTACTGTTACAATGAATATTGATAAATTCAATTTTGTTAGTGGCATTATTAAGTTCATTGCTATACATTTTAATTTGCTGATCAATGTGAGAATTAGGGAAATCTATTATTAACGAATTTTCGATGCTATGTTATTGTTTTTAGAATATAGTTTGGGAAGACGATATCATTTGAGTGGGTTGCATTAGATCATTTATAACAGCTAACTTATATCGTTGGAGGCACTTACTATTATAATTAAGAAGACATGCGTTAATGCAAGTGGGTATTCTATATAGAGATATAGTAAATCTATGTGTACATGAAACAATAAGTACATTAAAAAAATAGATTTTATTGTTAATATTGAGTTTAAGTGTAAATTTGAGGACGGAATGACTTTCGAATTATTTCTAAGTTGTGACTCTAATCAATATTTTTAACTAAAATGAAAATGCCATCTATGCATCTTATATAATAATAGTGATATTAAGTATTTTATTCTCTAAATGTGTCATAAATAACTCGAAAAAAGGGATCCTAAAGGAGTTTCCATCGCGATACTGTCTATCTGAGTAAAAATATTGCCTAGGTTTCATAAAATGTTGCCTAAGTGCTACATGCAATTATTTTGTTTTTGTTCCTTTAAAATAGAGCGCCTAATATTGATGTCTGCGAGAGAAGTGTGATTTTATTCATCATGGAAAATGCTATCAATCGTTTCATGGACAGCGACATAAGTAAATGAATATTATACATCCAAAGATGCGATTATTTCGTTGTTTGGTTTTACAGCATGAGGAATTTGAAAACAAAATCGTTTCTGGATCTAATACAATATTGACTTGCGTGGTCGGAGTAATTACTTTGTTAAGGTAATATATATATATTTGGAAGGTAATGTACTAGTGGAGGTATTTGTGAATATATATATATATATATATATATATATATATATATATATATATATATATATATATATATGTATATGTATATATATATATACATATATATGTGTATATATATACATATATATATATATATATGTATATTTACCGTCGCCTGACGATTGCACTTGCATGAAACAGACTGCCGCCTCTAAGTGCTGACTTCCATGTCCACTTTTATATTTACTCACGCTCTATCTCTGATATTGAGCACTTTATCCCATAAATATAGCACACTTTAAGACTATATTTCTTCATATATGTATATTTATATATGTATATATTTGCATTTATATACATCAACATATGTATATATATATATGTATATATGTGCATATATACGTGTGTATATATGTGTGTATATATAATTATGTATATATATATATATATATATATATATATATATATATATATATATATATATATATATATATATATATATACGTATGTATGTATTGTGTATTTAGGCAGCTATACCTCTTTTATACGTTTTTCATTAAAGACAATAGTTAAGGTACTGGGATTAAATTTTTCATTTAATTTTCTTGTGTTCGAACAAGTGTTTTCTCTTTTGTACACAGCGTGTATAGAAACTGTTCAAATGTTCTGCAAATTCCGAACGTTTTTGGCTCTACTTTTAGACATTATAAAGGATATTTTCCTGTTTAACTGGATGTGGGGGTTTTGTATATGTATCTAGAGTATAGGGATGTTTTATTTTCAGAACACAGTCAGCACATTTTTCCGCATTCACAGTTAAATTTATTTAGTTTTTGCTTTTTCCTTTTTAGTTTTCCATTAATTTTATTTTTTTTGACATGTAGATGAGATTATTATACTAGTATTTTTTCTAGTATGTTTCGGATGGAGCCAGGTATGTTTGTGTGTGTTCAAATTGGTTCTGATATAGTTGTGGTCGGATAGGGGGAAACCTATTTGTCTGTATAGGCATGACGTACTGTTTCGATATTCATTACTTATGTGTTAGCTTTGATCAGCAACACTCTTCCTTAATGACATCGTACGTAATGTTCCTTTCTTTGTAGTTTTTGTTTTTGCAGGTGTTTTGTTAACTTTTCCGGTTAGCTTATTTATTCATTTATTTTTCGTAGTAGATAATTTATTTTTTGTTCAGGTCAACTAATGTAGTCAACGTTTATAATACATTTTCTATGAAAAATGTGTCAATTACCGACTACATTTTAAAAAATATGTAAAGTTAAAAAGAACTTACGTAAGTTTAAAGAAATATCATATTTGAAGCCGATAATAATAGAGTATACCAATAAGGTATTAAAACGATTTGGAGTGCACATCTCTATCATGCGACGAATTATTTATCAACAGAAGTTTATGATATGGCGACATTGCAATCAATAATGCTCCGTCCGCGAAAAATAACTGTAAGTACATGTACACATCTAATTTGGCAAGCAAAGGCGAATCATACTGTGACATCTGCGGTTCTCCAAGGCTCCCTGATCAATGTCGGAATAAATATGTAATTGCGATGAATCTGAACAATACGGGTCTTCTTGGAAATATGCCTAGAAAATTCCACTGCTTACGGCAATCAGAAACAAATTCTATAAAAATGCCAAATTTCATATTAATAATCTAGAAGCGTTCTGGCAAAACATTTTTATGGTCTGATTTTGAGGAATGATAAAAAGTATGTCTAGCGAAATTCTAATACGATTTTTGAAGAGAAGAATTTCGTGCGAAGAGTTAAACCTGGCGGCAGGATTACGACTGCTGCTGCTGCTGCTGCTGGGACTGGCAAACTCGTAAGCTTTGTCGACTCAATTGGGTCTACAAGATACCAAGGAATTTTGAACAATGAATCTTGTACTCAGTTCGAAATTTAGCTTTAGGTCTTAACTGGATATTCCTACAGGACAATGACCCAAAACTTCAAAATATATCTTCAAAAGAATGGGCTCGAAAAAAGAAATTCATGTCAAAGTCCTGATCTAAAGCCAATTGAAAATCTGTTAAAAATAGTTAAAGTAGACAGGACAAGCAAGAATCCCACGTAATATGTTACAATCGTGGGAATTTTGCCATGAAAATGGTAAAAAATAGTGCTTACTACTGCAAAAAAACTTCTTAAAATTATATTAAAATCAAGTCCTTGTCTTTATCAAAAAATGTGGAGCGACATTATATTAAAAATATGGGTTCATTTATTTTGCACATTTTAAATTTTAATTAACATTTTTATTCCGTTTTCTTCAATATAAATCAATGTCCTGAGAGTCGTTTAAGTTTCGTATGTTTTTCTTATATTAATTGCAAAAGACAAATCATATTTCATTCAGAAAGGATAAAAATGGAAAGCATCTACGGCGGCATTTGTAGTGTTGCTTTTGAAGACCGCATTTGGGGCTTATTTCTCATAGATATCGTTTGTGTTATAATAATAACAGTTTTATATCGTACTAATATGGAATTTTCAGTTTTCCCAGTCGTTTAGCTAATATTCTTCATATTTGTGAATTGAAATTAGAGAAAGCACAACTTCCTAGGCAATTTACCTTAGTAAACTAAAAGATCAATTATTGTAACTCGGTAGGAAATAAACATTATGAAAATAAAGTGAGGATCAAATGACATTTTTTATATACCAATACGTACTCTATTCTATGAAGTTGAATTCCTTGTCATGGGAAGCTGCATGGCTGGAACAATTTTTGTTTACTCGCCACCGAGGAAATATTGATTATCCGAATTAACGTTTGTGGCAGGGCGTGTCCTAATTTTAAAAGACTGAACTCGAGGGAAATGAGAAAGTCTGCATCCGTTTCTATTGGATATTGCGACTGATTTGCGACAGGCTTGCAACACTATTTGTTACAACAAAATTAGGGATGTGATGATATAATGTTATTAACTACTTTCAGGTGATCTTCATTGATTTCTATTCCGTATTTAATGTTACTTGGACTCACTAAGAATCAGGAGTCAATAATATATATGCTCGAATTTATACGAAAGTGTTTCAAATTATATGATATATTATTGGGTGGATATTTGTTTTAAAACAGCACTATCAAATACTATTTCTGTATGAAACAAAGCCATAGATAGCTACAATAAAATACGTGTTGGGATATACAAAAAAGTCTATGTATAAAAAGAATACTGAAAATTAATATTGTGTATCTTCAATTTCGGCGTAGTATACCCATCCTTATTTTGTACTCACAAACTTTCTGACGTTATAATAAGAGCCATTTCAAGTGTCTGTCAGAAGTGACACATGGCCTGAGTTATTATGACTTTGACTAAAAATAGCTGGTACTTTGACTTCAAAACTCTGTTTATGTCTTACAAAATGTTCATACTATGTCTCAATGAAAGAACTGTCAAGCTGCACAACGATGAAAATATTGAGAAATAAAACCAGGAATGAGTTATTATCTAAGGCCGGATATATGTATGAGAACAATCGCCAAACATGAATCCAATAAAAGATTAGGTTAGAAATGCCAACGCAGATTTCTGAAGAATAGGTTAACACGACTGGAAATTATTGAGTAAACAACCAAGTAGTCTATAATTCTGCAAATGTAATTCGATTAAAAAAAAATATAATTCTTCATATAGAGAATTCCGTCGCAAATCAGATTTTGTACGTGAATAACGAGCATGATGTGAAATATGACTTTAAATTAATTAGGTATATTCCAGAATGCAAAACCTCAATAATTTTGACTGTATGTGAATATTAGTCTTTCAAATGGGTAATAGAAAATAGTTGCTTAGGTCTAATTCCCGACTGAAATGCAATAAATCTGAACGCCATCACCTCTTGAAGACATTTAAGTTCTCGGAGAAATCGCTAAAGATCCTATTTTTCAGTATCCTCCCTGAAAACATTGCGATTTAGGAGCACTGAGGACATGGATTCCATTTCATTGACAGCGCGTAAAAAATTCTATTAAAAATAAATCCTTAATAGAAACCAGATTTTAGATATCAAAATATCTGAACAACAAATGCAAAATAAATCACCGGGAAATATGTGGATTAAGAATGAGATAAAATATAAAATTGCAATTTTCTTCCGAGAAAAAAGAACATTATTTTGCCAAGTTATTTATGT
>OZ038478.1:149154682-149197182 GCA_964036315.1 Acanthosepion esculentum | reverse complement strand
TATATATATATATATATATATATATATATCAGAACATTAATTTACTAAGGGGCTTAATAGAAATGTAGAGCAGTAATATTTTATTAATTATGCATTGTCACATTAGAACATATGCATACCTACTACAAAACCTTACATTTTGTTTCAACGTTAAAAAGTAACGTTTTTCAGGTGGTAAACCACGATGGTACAAGAATATTTTATTCCGAAATACAGTTAACCAAGCACAACTCTAACTTCCGTTTTTGGAAAATTTTCCATAAAACGTATAGAGGATTTATATATGGAGAAGTAAAATAAACTAAGTGATTAATAAAGGCGAAAGAGGGAAGGGAAATAGAAGAAAAAGAAAAGGACCAATAAAATTAAATAAAGGTTGAGACGAGTATTCAATTTAAGGAGAAGAAAGTTGAAGATATATGATATAAGAAATTGTTTACAGGATATTGTTCTGTTAAAGAAAAAATTCGAGGGGGGTGAGAGAAACAAAGAAGCAACAAACTCAACCAATGATATTCCGAAATTGAGGTAATATAATTTGTTACTCTCATATGGAGGATAATTATTAATTTTAATTTTGTTTTAACTCTATTTCTAACTTGATTTCAATCTCTATTTACTTTTAAAAATCTATTTTAAATATTTATTCCTTATATTATTTGGATTATTTATTTCTTTAATAAAGTTTTATAATAAAAAAGTAATACAAACTATACAATGTTTTTAGTATTTTAAACAATACTCTAACGTAAGTTTGGTTAATGTTAACTAATATAACAATAATATTTTGTTTAGCATTCTAATTTATATTCTAAATTCTGTTTTATTAAATATTCCTTTACATTCCATGAATAATTTTTCTTTCAACATCGGAAATTTTGCCATAGAAACATAAATCTAACTCACTACGTTACCGTTTAAATTTGTACTGATTCGAAGGAATTTCATTTTCTTGGTCTTTTTTCCTCTTCCCCTACTCTCTTTCGCTTTTATTAATCACTTAGCTTTCTTTCTTTCTCTCTATGCAAATCCATTCTGGTTTTATGGAAAATTTTCCAAAGACGTAAGATAGAGTTTTGCTTCGTTAACTGTATTTCGGAATAAAATATTTTAGTACCATCATTGTTTCACACCAGTAGAAACCAATTTTTTTAACATTTGAAATAAGATGTGCAGTTTTGTAGTCGTTATGTACATGTTCTAATGTAACAGCGTAATATATATATATATATATATATATATATATATATATATATATATATATATATATATATATATATATATATATATATATATATATATATATATATATATATATATATATATATATATATATAAAAATAAAAAAGAGTGAGTGTGTGTGTGTGTGTGTGTGTGCGTGTGCAGATATGTAGAAAAATAGGAAAGAACACGTTAGGTAAATAATCCGGAGATCTTTAGTAGTTTTGTTTTTAAAATAATCAGTGCTCCATAGATGTGGCACAAGGCCGAAAGTAGGGGGCACCCAGTGAGGATCGAACTCACTACCCAGTCGTAATTGTTCTAGCAAGATAAACTTGCTAACCATTACACCAACTCGAGGTGCCCACTTTTTGTTTAATATATGTTCCTTTTAGCTTTATTTTAGCTACATGATGTAAAAATTTGTTTTGTAATCAAATCAAGCGACTTAAGCTCATTTAAACATTAGAGACGTTAGCAAGATCAAATTTATATTGGTCACGACTGTCGCATTTACTTTCTTTCAAGAAAATAGAAAAAAACCCTCGGAAATATTTGGAATATAACACATGATTTTATCATCATATCGAGTGATATCATATGCCTCATTTGAAGCCAATATAAACACACAATATGATTAAGATACATCGTTCTAATTGTGAGAATAGTTGCATTTAAAATGTTTATGTAAAGCAAGGTGCGCATCATTGAATCTCGCCTACAGTTGAATAATTGTCTAGTTACAAATGTTTAATTACATTATCAGGTACCTCCAGTCATTAATACACAGGATGATTCGCTCATATTTGTGCTCGTTTTAAAATTAATAACGCCATAAATTAACATTTCAAAGAAACTTATAAATTTATTTGCTCACCTTCGAATCAATTTCCTATCTGAAATTATTTATATGGCGGCTTACATGCACGTAGGATTCCGTAAAGGGACGTTTCCTTTTTCAAGCTATATGGCATAAAGTGTGTTAACATAATTATAAATATATTTTGATTTCTTTTGATATGTATCATGGCAGCTCTTAGTTTACAAAATAATAAAAAATAAGATTCAGCAAATTTTGTTCGTATCTTCCTGGTTTTAAAATGGACTGAAAATCAGAAATATCTACTTTAATGTGCACGAATGAATGCACTAATGGTGTTGATGAAATTTCGTGTTGGATAGTTCTTGGTCAACGTCGATCTACAGTCGAGTAGACCAATTGAGAAAGAGAGCAACAAGATTTTGATATTACATGGAAATTATTAGATTTTGCGACAGTTCGCAAGTATCAACCTGAACAACTGTCTTAATTTGAAAATCGGCTGTTTCATTATTATTTTAATTGTAGATGTGATTAGAGATCCTACACTAACATTCATCTTATTCCATCTTGTCGGTGCTCGCTGAATTCTTGAATAATTTACGAACCTTGCGAATGTCAGTGATCTTGGAATTAGCAAAATGAACTTTAACTGACAGTATTCATACATCCCAAGAACTTTGGAAGTGATAGAGCTGGAAGATAATCGACTCCAGAGAGATCTATATATACAAACAAAAATTATTCTTTCGAAGAAAAATTGTTTACATTATCTAAATTATTAATCATTTGCCCTCATCCTCATTATAAAATTACCAACGTTTCGGCCATTTAAGGATCCGGCCTTCATCAGGTTATTGGAATTTCGAACCGAATCCATTATTTCGTCCACCTGGATAGATTATTCTAGTTCCACGCGCCATGCCTTTTCCGGATGTCGCAATCTACCCCAGTGAATGAAATAAAGTGTTCGCTTCGAAATTCCAATCACGTGAATAAAGACGAAGCGAATATGGCAATGACGATGAGGATAAGACTCCAAATAATGTAAATAATCATAATATCTCATCTCAGACATATAGACAAATGAAGAAAAATTATTGTTCATTTGAACAGATCAAAAAGCAGAAATTGAGAAAAAGAATCACGAATTTATTTTAAATACCAGAACATTTATATATATTTTAATAGCACGTTTATTTCAAGGTCGGGCATAACTTTTTCCCCTGCCTGCGAATCTTTCTTTCTACTGCGTTCAATTAATAGATAGATCTCTTCAGAAATAAGTTTAATGAAAGAATCCGTATCCTAGAACACTGTACAACGCAATGAGAAAATATTTCACATAAATAAGCAGTTCTTGGAGGCTTGGTGAATTTGCCGAGAAAATTAATATGAAATTAAGGATTTTAAAACAACAGTTTAAAATTATAGAGATTAAGGTTGTTCCCATTTACTGTGATATAACTCCTCCGTTTATTTGACTGCTTCATAATTCAATGTAAAAAAACTCTTCCTTCTACTCTCGCTCATGAACAGATTTTCAGTGCATCATACGTAGGAAACCAATATCCTAAAGTTTAAACGCCTCACCAACAAATCTTTGGTACTTGCAAGGTAAACAGATAACTTTCTGCATTAAGTATTTCTCTTCTTTTGCTTTGTCTTACGGTAGGATTTGTTGCCCCTGTCTTTGTCGTTGTGTTGCTAATCTTATTTAGCTTTCGGAAGGTTTTTTTTCCATTTCGAGTGACATAACATTTTTAGCATGAAAATATATTAAACAAAAACAATTTATCTAATGCCAAGTTGAAGCAATAAATCAAACACACCACTGACCGTTTAAAAAAGCAAAAGGAGGGAATAAAGGGTTAATTGGTCTGTTTTTTTCCTCTCTGAATTTCTGGAAACAGAATTTATCATTATTTACGCTAATTTTATTCGGGCTTTTACCCAAATTTTTCTTGAAGTTATCACAAAGTCTCGGATATTGTGCCCTCCGATATTGATCCAGTGAATATCGATTTGGGTAATCTCTTTTTTATTTGTGAAATCTGAATATCTGCTTTACTGTCTCTCAGTTCTAGACGACTAATCATTCTTGTTCCATGGCTTGGTGTCTAGGACAGTAGATCATTCACAAGGTGTTGTTTAGCGCCAGCAGTGTCACGCAAATTGCATTCGGTGTTCGTATACAATTTTAGAAATATCAGGGACGGTTCCATAGAGCTGTGATTTAGTTAGTTGTTGTCTCCAAGATATCTAAAATAAAACTGTCAACCTCAGAGTGTAGGTTCCATCAAGATTAACCTCTAGATATGTCGTTAATATCCAGGCAGTGTCACCATACATTAACAGCGCTTCTAGAGTGGCTCGAAAGAATCTCCGTTTGAGGTTGTCGGGGAGATTAGATTTCCAGATTACATCCATTTTTATACAAGGCGGCCCAGGCTTTAGCTATGCAGAATTTCGCATCAGTTTCAGTAGAATGCATCTCGTTTCCTATGTATGTAAAAGATTCGACAGATTGTATTGAGCATCGATGATTGGAGCCCTTGAATTCAGTTTCAGAGTCTAACTTCATTGGCGGCATTTTCTAGATGATGTAGAAAAAACCGGGGAATTGAAAATATTCCCAGCATCCCCGAAAGCATCATAATCAAAGAATTAATGATTAGGAGGAAAATACAATCAGAATCGCTTGAAGAAAGGCGTATATATATATATATATATATATATATATATATATATATATATATATATATATATATATATATATATATATATATAGAAAGAGAGAGAGAGTAAACACTGAGGTCGAAACCGATTAACGTCAGTGTTTTATGTTTGAACACAATCTTCAGATCAGTAAATTAAGATATTCTTGAACACGAATAAAATCAAGCGGATTGAGAGTGTCGCTGAGTAAGCAGATGTAACTAATAAGTATTCTTAGATGTCTCATACTTCAAAGTAAATAAAATAAATCTCGATTATAAATCCTCACTTCTACTAACACTTAAAAATAACCTGAAGAATGTTTCATGTCTGAAACAAGCGACTACTGATCGTTGTGGAATTCACTGTAAATTTTATGCTTACATAAACTCCATCTCCTATATTGAGCACCTTTATCCACAAATATAGCATACCTGAAATCTAAATTTTTACCATATGTATGCGTGTGCTTATCTGACTGTAAATTTTTGTTATGATGATTAATCTTTAATGAAATAAGCGATTACAACTTGTTTACATTACGGCTAAACAATCTTCTCGCCGAATTTCCTTGACTATTAAAACTGAAACAAAGTTAATATAATTAACTCCGTCTGAAGAAATTTAAATTTAGCGTGCACAGATATAAAACAGAATTTGTCTACGTGAAATATTGTTGTTTTAAAGTTAATTTATTTGAGATAACTTGTTCTAATACGAAACTGAATGACTTATATATATCGTTGCGTTGCGGCATAAATCACTCAACTGAGCAAATTCTAATCGGAAATTCCCTTAAAGAAAACGTATCAATAGTCAATAAATGATTTGAAATATTCACCAATTGACGTGCGTACCGCATTTATGAGATGAATTTGTGGATCGAAGTCATGTAAACACGAACGTTTATCTATTGTACCTACCAAGACATTATGAATTTAAGTGCAGTACGAGATTGGCAATAAGGTATCATCATTTTACTGTTGAATTTGCGAGATTTAAGCGTCATTTTTTGTCAAGTTTTCTCTCACGTATTTCTCATCTGTTGAATTATCTTCGGGCTTCTTGCTTTCCGGCCAATCGAACCATCTTGAAAATTTTAAATGCAATGTCAGTCGTCTTTACTCTCTTCTTTTATTGTTTTTCTCGCTCCTTTAATAATATTTTGATTTTTACTTATTGTTTAACAACCAGGAACCACTTGTCTTAGTGGGGCTCTTATAACCCGCCCCCTGCTTGATGTGAAATGATTAAAATATGGTCAGCCGATGCATTGTTTGCAGATCATATTTCATTGGTGCTATATACCATTATATTTATATTCTTCTAATTTGGTACATTTTCCATGTATTTTTCACTCAACACACACACACACGCGCGCGCATGCACTCATGCAAACACACACACACATATATATATATATTTAAAGATATGTTTGAAGGAACAAAATTTTTCACAGCAATAATAGTATGAAGCTCGATATTACTAGACATATTAAAAACGGGCGAAGCAACCGGTTTCGCCCCCGCTCATCAGTCTTCCAACGGGAGATTTAATTTAAATTAAAAAGCACAGAAAATGTACAATGAAAAGGAAATGTGGAGGAGGGAAAAATATGAGCAAAAAGAGCTAGAGGCAAATGACAGCGAGCCCAAACAAACACTCACGTTGTTTGCACAAGGAAGGCTTGTGGGACCCGATGGAAAGTGCCTCCAGCACTTTAAGGTGAAATAAGGAGTGTCAACACGGTGAACCGGTCGACAGTAAAATTAGCTGCAAAAAATCTGCTCTTTAATAGGTTTGTTCCACCATCCTTTTACTCAAGTTCACTCTTAGTTGATTTCCTCTGTTTCTCTTGTCTTTAGTCTGCCTTGTGTGTACTAGTTTTTCTAAGCACTCTTTCCACATTATGTGCCTAAAAATCCGTCGTTGCTAACATGTACCGTCCGTGTTATCATCATCATCCTTCCGTAGAACCACATTCTTTTTCGCTTCGAGTCTCTACATCTTTGAGGAGATTTTCCAGTATTTACTGACATATAGGATCACAGATGTCACGTAACGGTTCAGTACCCTTGGTTTCCAAAATAATTTCCATGTTTCTCTATACTTTGCTTAGGTTTGGGAATACATTTTTGCAAAATCAGAATAGGCTTCTTTTTGGGCGAGCGGAGAGCATTTCAGCAAAGCCTCGTATATTCATATATGGAAAGATACAGCATTGTTAAATTGTTACAGATATGAAGGAATTGGGAGTGTTTTCACCACAATCACTATTCATAAAATAAGAGCATATACATATTGACATTTAGCGCATAATAAAAGAAAGCCTAATAAAAAAAACTTTGAAAATAGAATACTTTGTCAACATTGTGTATTTCTTTTCTTTGTTAGCAAATTAAACGTAGGAAATGACTATTATGCGTATCCAGAAATGAGCGCAACCATAAAATATTAAGTTGTAAATAAGTAAGCAAGCATAATAATAAACGTGGAGGAGTTGTAAATAGTCGCAATATATATTTTGTTTAAATCTGTCACCTGACAGATACAAACAAAATAATTTTTTCTTTCTTCGTATGATAAGTAAATATATTTTAAGAATACAAAGAAATATATAATCTCTTGATATTGTTATTGTTGTGAAACCGATACTTTCCTACATCATGGACTCTCCCAGTACTATATTATTACGTGAATGGTAGTATCATGGGAGTAGCGCCAGCTTCGGTAAACAAGCTCTGTAATAATTTCAAAATAGCCGAGCTGAGTGCCGAGGTCAGACGACGGGTACTTACCAAACTCGAAAACGAACAGGGATTGACTCTCCAAAAATTAGCAGAGGATTGTCAAAGAGTAATTTCTGTAAAGTGTGACTCAAAAATGATCCAGGAATCAGGTGTGGCTGTGATTAGAAAAATCAGAAGCAACCCAACCTCTTATTCCCCGCAAAAAGACAAAAGGCAAATCTCATGTTCTAAATCCCGCAATAAACAAAATACGAATAGGCTAAAGAAACCTCCTGGACCATGTTACCATTGTGGAAAATGGCATTGGATGAAATTCTGTCCATTCAAGAAGAAAACATAATGCATAAATTGCAATAAAAATGGTCATAACTTAACTCAGTGCTGGTACGCCAACAAGACGAGGAAACACAAAAGTAAAATTAGGCAAGCCCAATCAGACAAGATAGTCGATATGAATTTAAAAAGAATATGTGACTGTTGATATTTTCAATGACTCTATAAACTTCCAGCTTGATTCGGGTTCTGACCTCTCGATTATCAACTGGCGTACTTGGCGAAAATTAAACAAGCCGACCCTATTAAAGACGGATAAACAGCAAAATCCGTAACTGGCGAGAATATTAACATCTTAGGCCAGGTGATCTTTACAGTAACACTGAATGTAGTTACCAAAAAGCAGAAAGCCTACCTACGAGAAAATTCAGATAACCTATTCGGAACAGATTGGATAGAAAAATTCAATCTATGGGATTGCCCAATGAGCACTTTTTACCGAAAAATAAAAAGTACAACGTCCAATTCGATGAATCTCAAAAAGGAACTCAAACAACAATTTCCCCAGGTTTTTTTTCTGGCGGCCTTGGGAAATGTTCTAAATTTAAAGCTAACTTCAAGGTGAAGGACGGTGCAAGACCAGTTTTCAAAAAGAAACGGAATGTCCCTTTCGCTGCTCTAGAGCAGATCAACAAAGAATTAGATAGACTCGAACAGGCGGGTATTCTATCAAAAACGGATTTTAGCGAATGGGTAGCACCTGCAGTCTATGTCAAAAAAATGTCCTACCAAATACGGGTATGCACAGATTTTTCCACGGGGCTAAATGATGCTTTGCAGGATCATCATTATCCCCTCCTAAGGCCTGAAGAAATCTTCAACAAATTGAATGGCGGAAAAATCTTTTCCAATATAGACCTCTCAGACGCATACCTTCAGATAGAGTTGGATGAAGAGAGTTCTAATTTGCTCTGAATAAACACCCATAAAGGTCTGTACAAATATAACAGACTGGCTTTTGGGGTCAAGGTTGCGCCTGCAATTTTGCAGTAGGTCATGGATGCCATGCTGGGCGACCTTGAATACGCCACAGCCTATTTGGATGATATACTGGTGACCAGTAAAACGTCGACAGAGCACAGGAACCATATAATAAAGGTATTCAAGAAGTTACAAGAATACGGGCTTAAGGTTAAGGAAGCAAAGTGTGATTTTTTTCTTACCAGAGATCATATACCTAGGTCACATTATAAATAGAGTCGGTCGCCGGCCGGATCCAAAAAGAGACAATGCAATCAGAAACATGCCGTCCCAGTTAACGTTCAATCGTTACAAAGTTTCCTCGGCCTTGCTAACTTCTACCAAGGTCTCATTAAGAACATGCTGAATTTGAGAGGACCTCTCAACGAACTTTTAAAAAAGGATAAAGCATAGGTATGGACCACTGAATGCCAAGACGCATTCGAGAAGAGCAAGAAAACACTTACTTCGGATCTCTCTCTCACCCACTACGACCCTAATCTCGACATCATAGTCGCAAGTGATGCAAGCCTATACGGCATCGGTGGTTGCATTATCTACAAACTGCCAGATGGTTCGCGAAAAACCATAGCACACGCATCTAGATCTTCACTACCATCAGAGAAGCAATATTCCCAAATAGAGAAAGAGGCTCTAGGGATAATATTCGCCATCACTAAGTTCCATCGATACCTACATGGAAGACGGTTCATACTGCAAACGGACCAAACACCTCTAATAACAAGTTTTGGTTCCAAGAAAGGCCTACCGGTCTATACGGCGAATAGATTACTTCGTTGGGGAACGATTCTTTTGAATTACAAGTTTAAGATCGAGTTCCTAAAATCTAAAATATTTGTCATGAGGACAGTTTATCCCGACTCATTCCTAAAAATACGGAAGTTTTTGAGGACTCCATCATTACTAGACTAAGATATGATTGCGAATACAATTAGATAACTCCCAGTTACTTTGGCCGACATAAAAAGGGAGTCTCGAGAGGATGAAATCATCCAAAGTATCAAAAACAAAATTCGCAACAAAGACCTAAATGTGCCTGAAGTTTTCTCCCTCTGTAAGGATGTTCTACTGTATAATGACCCAGTAGTGATTCCAAATAGCCTACAAAGAAAAATCCTTAAGGATTTTCACATGGGACATCCGGGGAAGAGCCTCATGCGCTGCTACGTATATTGGCCAAATATGGACAAAGACATAGCAGACATGATAGAATCTTGTAAGGGATGCGTGCTTGCAGCAAAATCTCCGACCACGATGTGCAAACCATGGCCAAACACAGCCATCCATGGCAGAGAATTCATGTGGATTTTGCAGGGCCCCTAGACAAAATGTACTACCTTATTGTTGTGGATAGCCACTCAAAATGGCTTGAGGTCCTGCAATGTAAAAAACCAACCACCAACTGCACGATCGGATTTTTACACGAGCTATTAGCGCGTTTTGGCGTGGTAGATTGTGTAGTGACTGATAACGGCATTCAATTCACATCAAGTGAATTCAGAGACTTTTTCAAGTCGTTTCAAGTGGACCACATTACGACGCCTCAGTATCACACCAGGTAGAACGGTCAGGCCGAGAGTTTTGTGGACACTGTAAAAAGAGCTTTACAAAAGGCAGTAGGCACACCGACGGATAGGGCATTACAACAGTTTCTGCAGGTGTATAGGATAACCCCTAATCCTAACACGTCTATGGGACGCTCGCCTGCAGAGACAATGTTCGCAAGAAAAATCAAGTCCGTCTTTGATAAACTCATTCCACGGCAAGCGAAGTTCAAGAAAACCGTCTCGCTCCCTAAAAAATACTTTAATCCTGGCGACAAATTCCTTTTTAAGTCTTACAAAAACAACATAGCATTCTGGGAAGTAGGCAACATCAAAAAAGAGAATTGCCGAACTGGTCTATATTGTCCAGGGACCGAAAAATACCCACAAACGTCATATGAACCAGCTCAGGAAATGCCGTTTGAAGGAATCTGAGGAATCGCCACAAAATATCTGCGAAGAGCCGATCGACGTAATATTCGAACATTTCGATCTTGACACGCCCCAAGTCTCTCCGGAAATACGAGGGTCGGGGAGAAAAAGAAAATTTACTCAACCACTCGACGTGAATCCCAAGAGGAAGAGGTATTAACAGTTTTAGTTTTTTTTTCCTTCAAGAAAAAAAAGAGGAAAACTCTTGGAAGTGGGTGTTGTGAGACCGATACTTTCCGACATCATGGACTCTCCCAGTACTATATTATTATGTGAATGGTAGTATCATGGGAGTAGCACCAGTAATGCTTTCGAACTCTCTGTTTGGCAGAGAGGAACTCGGACGAGGCTTTGCCACAGGGCAAAGTTTCGTCCGGGGAGGCAGACAGTCCCTAAACTCGTGTATACTGGTTGTAAATGGTCATATTTTTAGCCGAGCCCACGTTAACCGGCCTTGTGCCACACTCGACCCGTGTGGGGTGTTGTTAAATATCGTAGCACCAGTAATGCGCAGCCGCGTACGATACCAATATCGGATACCACTGGATAGTAAGCTCTGCTTACACTTACACTATTCTTTGTAACTTTTCTGTTTAATATATCTTTCTTACCTCTAACCCGTGTTCCCTGTTTTCCTTCCGTGGCCCCTACTTCGGGTCCACATCAGTTATGCAGATATTGTTTTGCCTATATATATGAAAATGGATATCGGTTTGATTTTGAAATGTTTTTTGCCTTGGAGAGATGCATGTATTGCAAACAAACATTAGAGACAACAATAACGTTAGATAATTGTGAATTCACATAGTAAAACACAATTTGAACTGCTATAAAATGTGTCTATGTTTTGGATTTATGTAAGCGCATATTACATGGTTACTATATATATATATATATATATATATATATATATATATATATATATCATGGGAAATGGAGTAAATCCGACAAATATTTCATATATTTTTTATATTGGGTTATTATTTAAGGATACACTTATTTGAGTAAATACTCATTTAATTAAACAATAATAATTACATTTACCGAAATAATTGTAAAAGAATAGATCATGCATCTTATACGGAATCACCATTAAGCCTGGATTGCTATGGCCGTTCTGACATAGAAAACATGCTGTTAAGCAAAGCTCGGATTACTGGATTTAAACACAGATTCGCTGATCATTCTCGATCTATAATATATGGTCTGAATTTGTAAACGAATGTAAACAATGACAACATATCCTAGAAAATTGAATAAATCCGACAAATATTTAATATATTTCTGTTTATACGTCATATTTATGAATTCACGACAGATATGATACATCGAGTAACAGTTATATATATATATATATATATATATATATATATATATATATATATATATATATATATATATATATATATATATATATATATATAACATCGGGGCCTATATAAAAGACTACATCAAAGCAATCATATTTCGATTGGTATCATAGCAACTCATCAGGCGGTGGTAAGTGAAGTTTATTTAAATATTTATATTTATTTAGATCATTTTTTATATTTACTTGCTAACAGTCTCTTTTCCTGCGCAAAAAGGAAAAAATACCCTTCCCTTACCACTTCCATTGAGATGCTATGATAAGCAGTGAAATATGGATGCATTGATTGAGCTGTTTAAGTATGTTCATATATAATATCTTGTAATAAACAGTTATAGCTCTACTATTGTATTGAGACCAATCTTAAATGAATTTTGTGATAGTTTGAATTGATATCCATTCATTCAATTTACATTTGGTAATACATATATATATATAAGAGCCAGACAAACCTACATAGGTTTCACCTGTGCGGATCATCGGGATATACCTAGGTAGGTTTGTCTGGCTCTTTATGTTTACTTTGATTTGATCTACTTAGTGTATTAAGTACTTTGCTCCGTTATTTTTACTTTTCTCGTGACGGAGGTTTTTCTTTTTTTACTTTGAGCTTGGATTCTAGACGATTGTTTTCGCCTGAATTACATGTTCTTAGGTCTTTCTTTTTTATCGCTTTTTTCCTTTGGGTATTGGTTTGTTCATTTACAAACCAAAATACCTAAGGTTTTTCCGGACGAGTATAGCTGCTTATATTATTAAGATTATATATATATATATATATATATATATATTATATATATATATATATATATATATATATATATATATATATATATATATATATATATATATATATATATATATATATATATATATATATGTATGTATGTATTAGTAAATATAAATATATGTAATATATATATATATATATATATATATGTATTAGTAAATATATATATATATATATTTTAAACATGTAGTATTGAATGTTAAAGACAACATAGTCTTGCATATTTTCTTTTGAATTTTCTCATATTCTCTAATGAGACTTTTTATTTGAAAATGTTTTCGAAATATGTATTTTCCATACGATGACCTAGCGCTTTCGAACATCATTGTTCATCTTCACGGTCAATATTTTTGCTGCGAATATCTGCACACGTGGTGGGATCTAAGACTGTCTTTCCGAGGTAAAACTTACCCATGTTTCCAAACTAAAACATTTTATAGCATTTCAATAATCCATAGTTTTATCCTCACTTTTGGTATTTCTTTTTAAATGTTTATTCACCTCTTAATTATCTAAAGTTTTTGTGTATCCAAATATTGCATCTGAATATATTATAGTGATACCCATCAATCTAATGATTAAGTCATATTTGTATCTTGTCTTGAAATATTGAAAGACGAGATACAAACGTCACGCCCAATAGATAAATTTGATTCTACATTATCTATTGAGGATATGTTCCAAAAACGGCTAGTCAAGTGGGTCAAAAGTAGGAAATTGCCTAAGACTTAATTAGTAGATTGAATTCTGTGTTAAAAGTTTAAAGGAAATTCAGAACTTTCTTCATTTGTGCTTGACTAACAAAGTCTGTCCTTTTATTACCTTTAGAATAAAAAAAGCTAATTAACATCTAGGACATAAATTTGAAGAGGCTTTTATTACCAAAAAAACAATCACTTCTTTGTAATAAGTATTTGCTAACTACTAAGCCTGATAAAAGGCTCTGGCGTCGTCAGTCTTGATTATGAAGATTATGTTAGCAATATGATGACAATCCTTGGGGACTCCACTAAATTTGTCCCGTTAGGCCCAATAGATAAATTTGATTCTACATTATCTATTGAGGCTATGTTCCAAAAACCGCTAGTCAAGTGGGTCAAAAGTAGGAAATTGCCCACTGGCATTTCCAATTTAATTAGACCTTCGGCTTCTATTCATCCCCGTATCTATGGTCGAAGCAAAACGCATAAAGTTATGGTTCCATTGAGAACTATTCTGTCCATGGTAGGGTTTTCCGAACGTGATGTCACTAAATGACTTACCTCCATATTACAGCCAGTTATCGAACAGTATAACTCTTCCTGTATTAAAGATTCTTTTGAATTTTCCAACTTTATGCAGCGTTATTCGTCGACGGATAAATTTATGTTCTTATGATATTTCCAGTCTATTTACCTGAGTTCCTCTCGCTGTAACTATTGATATATGTGTTGATACCCCATATCGTAGCCAGCTGTCCTCTCCTGCTATTCCTGGGTATGTATGAAATTTGACACAAATGGATGAATTTAGCTTTGACGGCATCATGTATAAGTAAATTGATGGTGTTTCAATGGGTTCCCATCTGGGACCCATCTTAGCAAATATCTTTGTTGGAGTCGATAAAGAGAATTCCGTTACGTTGAGGAAACTTTTTGTTTCTTCGTTAACGAGATTGAAGCGGACAATTTTCTTTCATTCCTGAATACTATTCATCCGGCATTAAAATTTACACAATGAAAAAAATTGATTCTTATCTTTCCTTTCTTAATGTTTTGGCTAGCAGATTCTCGTCGGGTTTTCTTACGTCTGTTTATCGTAAACCGACATTTACTGGTTTGTATACCCTGTGGGATTCTTTTATTCTCGTATAATGTACAATTAATTAAATTAAAACTCTTACGCATATGGCTTTGATGATTTGGCCGAAAGATCTAAAGTTGTATGATTAATTCAAGTTTATTACCACTACTCTTCGTAACAATGTCTAAACTTTGGGTATTGTTCAATCAATAATTATGAACAAAATTGCTGAATTCAATGAAGTTAAACCGGCTACAATACAAAGATGTCCTGTATACCTGCGCCTTCCTGTCCTTACATCCATGGGGTAAAACGTTCTCCCTCCACATCATAATAGTTCTTTGATTTATTCATTTAAATGTAGTTGTGGTTCACACTACATATGGAGAACGACTCAAAGGTTGGATGTCAGAATAAAGTATCATGTCCCAACAAAATTCTACAAGATATATAGATAGTAGATAGATATATCTGTACGTATATATTTAGATATTTACATGCATATATATATATACATCTAGGTTATATATATATATATATATATATATATATATATATATATATATATATATATATATATGTGTGTGTGTGGGTGTGTATGTGTGTGTATATATCTGTGTATATTTATGTGTATATGTATATATATATATGTATATATTTATGTTTTTATATATGTATATATGTATGTATGTTTGCATATATGTATGTATATGTATGCTTATATGTATATATATGTATATATATATGTATATAAGTGTATATAAGTATATATATACATGTGTATATATATATTTATATATATATATATTTGTTATACATACGTATATGTATATGCCTCTATATATGTATACATGTATATATGTGTGTGTGTGTTTGCGTGTGTGTATGTGCATCCTTGTACAAATATATTGAATCAAGTGCTCTCTTTCCGTTCTTTCAACATAATATCAGTTTTAGTCCCACTGGTGTGACAGGGAGTAATCGATTTCTATTTTACCTTAGATTACGCCATTTGCAGTGGTTTGCAAGAATATGAATCTCTTTTCGAGGTGTATGATGAAATTTGCTTGACCTTGTAAGATATTGTTTCATCTGTGATTGCATCAAATTTCATCACGCCAAGACACTATTGTCTCGACTGTCGATTAGTTCTCCTACAGCCATTTCCTGCCATGGACGTTACTCCAAAGAAGTGTACGAAAATTGTAGCGCTGCATGAAAAGACTGGTAAGCCTTACCAGTAAGCAAATTAAAGTACTTTAATTTCGCGAAAGTCTCCTGATTTAAATCCAATCGAGGATCTGTATTCAATCTGCAAAGAATGACTTCGTGGAATGAACATATGAAGAATTAACATGTGCACTGTTTCATTTTTTCATTAGAAAAATACAAAAAAGTTAATAATTACGGAATTATTCGTTTGTTTCCATTTAATTTGCACAACGGTATATATATATATATATATATATATATATATATATATATATATATATTGTCAACTGTCAATATACCACATAATACCCTTGAGCGCTTAGCCTTGGAGCGGGTAGGATAGAGATCAACGTGTTGAAGTTTTCAATCTGCTTGTCTGAATCATCTTCAAGAAACGAGAGCAAGAACTGAAAGGTCATCCAATCTAACAGTGATATCATCTCATAATCCTCACTCTTACTCCATATGTGGCCTCCTTTGTAAATCACTAGCGGGTCTTAAATGCCACTTATTATTATCGCACAAAATCATCTAAGCTGTCAGATCCTCATACATCGAAACCAACGGGAGAGTCCATTATATATATATATATATATATATATATATATATATATATATATATATATATGAGTGTGTGTGTATAAAATCGTACTCTCTCTATCTATATATATATTATATGTTTGTATATATATGAATATATATTTATATACATATATAAATATATTTATTTATACATACATACACACACACATATATATATATATATATATATATATATATATATATATATATATATATATATATATGTATATATACATATATCAATATTGAGACATGTTTTATTGAATAATTTAGATAAATTTGTTTACTTATTTGAAAGTGGATCTTTTTTATATTCACGGACATGTTTGTATACATATATATATATATATATAAATACTTATATACTGATCGTCATTCTTTCAACTCTCCTTCATATATTCAAAGTTTCTTGTACGACCTATTTAATCACATCTCCTATACTAATAACTAAAAGCAAATCCTCCTACATGAGTTTCACAGGATATGCATTTATCCACAATATCTTTTCCTGACTTTCCTATATATAAGTATGGAAAACGAAACTTGGTCTAGTAACCTGATTATCGTTATCTGTCGTAAATTGCATGCAGGCTGTATTTCAATTTTTTGCCATATATATTTCTGACTTCACTGTGCAATAAATAATAGTTTACACTTGATATTAGCAGAATGCAGAGTAATTCGGCCTGGTGTATTGTTTAGCAAGCTTGTCTCGATAAGTCACTTATGGCAGAATAGTGAGTCCGTTCCATACTGGGTGTCCAATCTTTTCGGCCTTGTGCCACATCTAAGCTACGCTTAGACATTTTAGCAGAGCGCAAGTTTTAATTCATGTCTACTCCGTACTGTTTTCATCTTTTTAATTAAATTTATTTCAACAATTAGGTATCCCAACAAATTTGATAGCACTTACAAATAACTTTAAATGACATAGATTTATAAAAAAAATATTAATTTGTAAAATATCGTCTTTAAGTATTTAAAACCATGAATTTATTAGAAATTTTATAATGTTGATGATACATGCATTAAAATTGGGCGGACAATTTTTCTCTTAAATATTGCCGGGAATCTCTCTCTCTCTCTCTCTCTCTCTCTCTCTCTCTCTCTCTCTCTCCAATTAAATCAGTCGGACAAGTTAAAATAAATAGGCCTCATATGAAGTAGTCAGTGATTGGGAGATTCCACGTTTATAATCTAAGTAACAGCCGGATAAACTGTCAGAGTATAAGTTGTCAGAATATTTTCTTTTGTCTACTATGTTTCCTATCGTATACAAAATGTCTTCATGCGAAGAAACTGAATTAAACTAAAAGATTTTTTTTTTATACCGCAGCTGCTTCAGTAACATAAATATTATTGATTTACATTTTGTATTTGCTTTCATCCTTTCCTTTCTATTTTCTTTTTGGTGGAACTGATTATTTATTCAATGAAAAAAAACAACAACTTCTCAAACTTCCACTGTCTACACAGTGTTTTATCTAATGGTGTCATGAGTATGGTCTCGCCATTACTTCGGATTCTCGGCGAGTCTAAATTTGAGCTAGTCTTTTTTTTAGAGAAAGCGTTCCAACAATGACGATATATTTAGTTATTATTATGATAATTGCCATTCTGAAAGTGAAAACAACACACCAACAAAGATATTACGCTAAAAATATATGAAGCTCTTTATACGTATCATGGTGCCTTGTATGAAACGTATTTACCAGATACATGCATCACAATCATATATGAGTAAGATGGTAACAGGTGTTGATAAAAGTAGTGCATAGGTTTTCATTTGGGGTTTAGTTAGAGATCAAATTCAGGACGCTTAACTCATTCAAAATTGAATCCTCCCGGAAACTTAAAAAAAAAACTCTTAACTCTTCACATGAAAAGAAATATACAGTGCTCCGGCCAATAGGAGACGTGCCCAATTGACTCAGGACAGCAAATGACAGTTGCTTCTCTGGTAATGATTGATTATAGAATGTAGCAGGTTTTATTTCGACAACACAATACATGTTAACGTCTCCAATCATTTCAGATCAGAAGAGCCATGCCAGGTTTCGCATCAATGCTTATATGATTATTTAATTTCCTCTTGTACTGTCTTTTTCAAAGATAGCACATTATTCTATACTTCTTTCTGTCTGAAAATTTCAGTTCACTTGGATACGATTTTTAAACTTTACTCATGATATTTCCTGTTAGTCGTATCGACCGATTTCCGCTATAATTCAAGATGCAGCAGAATTAATCGTTTGTACAGGAAACACCTCGTGATAAATTTCTACATTAATAGTTTTTACTGTTTCCGGGTGTTTTTAATTTGTTTTTTGTTTTTTTAAAACATGGTTTTGTATGAGGCAAGATTTCAAAGCAGCTGCCTTAGGTGGCATTCTCAGGTGATTACACAGGTCCAAGTCACCTCAATTTCACAATGTCATTTTAACTGACAAATTTGCAAACGATGTCGGCTTGATGGTTTCAATTCGTAATTGGGCTGCCAATATTTCGAAGGCACTCCGAAATATTTCACGTCGCTTCCTTAATGATTATGGCGACTCTCAAGTTATTCGAATCGGTACATCTCTAATTATTGTCTCGAACGTGTTTCAAACGATTCCAAATGTGCCACAAATTACAGCTGCAACAATGATTTTCATATTTGAAAAAAAAACATCAGTTTTTAATAAATTTCTACATTTCTCCATTTTCTACATCTTTTTAAAAAATGATGGTCAGTTGAAAAGCTTATAGTCTAATAAAGTTACTGTCTATATAATGAATATATTCAAATGATGTTTATTTGCCAACTTTGTCCTTTTTGCAGTACAGACATTTCTTCTGTCGGTGTTTTAGTGCTTGTATCCATTTGATGAAAAAAGCTTTCATCCTGCTGGTCAAAATAGAGATCAAAAGCGGACACGCAGTCATCATCATTGCTTTACTAGTTCACTATCAAATGATTTTTCATGATGTTGGGCAACATATGATAATCAGATCGTGCCAAATAAGATTAAATAATTAGATCGGGTCAAATAACATATGATAATCAGATCGGGTCAAATAACATGATAATCTGATCGGGCCAAATAACATATGATAATCAGATCGGGTCAAATAACATAAGATAATGAGATCGGGCCAAATAACATATGATAATCAGATCGGGTCAAATAACATATGATAATCAGATCGGGCCAAATCAAGAGTAAAATGAGTGTGATCAATCAGTTCAAAGTCACAGCCACGCATAACAACTATAGAAACCAAGTTTTTTAGAGCTTTTTCCTGTTGTGACAAGACCCTTTCACCTGTGTTCTTAGCCGTTCTGGTCTAACAACGGTGCCTGAAAATATCGGTATTATCAATTGCGTTTATGTTAATCCCATCATATTAAATGGAATTCTGCTAACATTTGCTAATCATAGCTGGGATTTAGGAAGAGTGACAGCCAGTAATTAACCCACAAGGTGTTATCTACGTTAGTTTTTTGGATTTATTGTAATCATATAACAGGTGATATCGAACGTAATATTTATTGGCATTATTGCCATCATAAACGATGAATATGAAAATGAATTTTTCGATGGGCAGATTCAAATCTTTTGTATTATGAGGCTAAATCGAAAAGGTGTTTATTAAAATATTAATTTGCTTGAAAACTAGTAAATCGGGACGTTTTCCTTGCATATTTTAAATGATACATAAAAGAAAATGATTATATACATATTCTCGAATGTCGATATGTGAATATACATTTTCATTCAAATGTAATAATTATATAAGCTGAAGAAGAATACTACAAATGTTGCAATCTAACTTGGTCATCATGAAAAATGAATAAACACATCGCAATCATTAATTCATTCTGGTGTTTCCAGGTATTAGATTCATTAAAATATCCTTCATATGTATATATCACTTATGTCTGGTAATATACACCTCGATTTCCTCATTTGTGATAATAAATACAATTTACCCAATTCATCACTAAAATAACCGGTCCATGCAAAATGTACAATGAAAAGTATAGTGTGCATAATACACGGAAATCATTATATATATATATATATATATATATATATATATATATATATATATATATAAAATTTCATAAAATAATATAGAGAGGTTTTGTCTATATATTTTAAGTTCCTTTCATATTGCCTGATAAGCTTAATCACATTAACGTTGAAAGACGAAAGGAAAACACCATATTGATACATGTTTAAATCCAATCTTAGCAGGAAGAGCGGACTATCATTGTAGTTTCTTCTGTTTTGTTTGAATTATTGAAATTTGCATCTTTGATAATGGCTTCTGTGAGCCGAAATCTAAGAATGTATTTAAACATGTATCAATATGGTGTTTTCCTTTTGTCTTTCAATGATAATATGATTAAGCTTATCAGACAATATGAAAGGAACTTACTTAAAAAAATAGATAAAACCTGTCTATATTATTTAATGAAAAATTGCTGCCGATATATATATATATATATATATATATATATATATATATATATATATATATATATATATATATATATTGTCGATAGAACAGTTAGACGCTCTCTTAAATTAAGATGTTTTTTTATTATGCATCAGTGCATCCATAAAAGATATACATATGAGGACATGTTTCTAACTTCTCTATCCAATATGCTCAACTTTAATGTGACGGTTAAATTCTAAATACTAGTTGCTAGGCATAAATCATGACATTTAAAGAAAATGTTGTTGCCAAACCTGCGTAAAGTATTTTGTATAAGAGGAAACGTAATTCATCAGTTATTCGCGACAATTGCTTATATAGTAAAATAGAAAAAAAATAATATAGAAAAAGAGAAACAATTATCTTGATAACATTTTCGGCTATTTAGACAGCAGATATTCTTTCACCATTTACTTTTTAAATACATTAGTGGTAATTTACAATGCCCCTTATAATGATATAAAAGAAAGATAGCACGTAAAAGAAACAATAACGGAAGATCATTATGAAACTGTGTTTAGTTGAATCTAGTTTTTGTTACTACTGTTGGACTTACATACAAGATATAATAAGAACGACATAGCTGTATTGCCTCTACGGAAATAAGTATATATGTGTGTGTGTGTGTGAGTGTGCGTACGTGTGAGATTGAGTCTTATTTTTCAACATTAAATATATAGATATATATATAAAGCATATATGCATTTTAATATATATATATATATATATATATATATATATATATATATATATATATATATATATGATGAAAAATATGGAAAAGACAAAACACAATCCGAATATGCAAGTTTACTGTTTTAAATATATATATATATATATATATATATATATATATATATATATATATATATATGTATGTATTAAAATGCATATATGCTTTATAAATGTTTGAAAATGACAGCTATTTTGAAGGGCCAAGATAATATTCTAGTATGTGGAATTCTTATATTTTTTATTGATTGGTTTTATTTTCAATGTCCTTTTTCTCTTTAAATTTATAAACGTTAAATATTTGACAATGTAATTACTAGGATTCCTTTTATTATCAATGCCTATCATAAATAGGTAACTGATATATGCTTATTGATATTGTTAGATAATAGCTTACTTAGCCTGGTACATAGTATTATACTGGTAAATAACGTCTTATGAATGCTAGTATGTAATGTTCATATTTAATAACATTAAAGAAATCATCTCCACTTGTAATGTGTGAAAGGTAGAATTTTTTTTTGTTTTTAGCATATGTTTGCTATTCTGTATAATTTTATTTTGTTCAGTGTTCAGTATATAACCGGTGATTACAGATTTATATATGATATTTAATTATATTTTTCTTTTAATTCAACTTCACATTCTTCTAATATAAACTTATTTTTAGCTGGTAGACGTATTTGAGTTGCCATCCCTCTTTCGTTTTTATTTGTTTTATTTTAATTTTCTTTACGATATTGATAAGAATCGAGAAACCTTTATCCCCTTTTTCCCTCAAGGAAAAGATTCCTATACACGAAGCGTCTCGTTCCCAATAGATTTTTACCCGTTTCAAAATTGGTAATAGCCCGCTTTAGCTATAGGAATGTTTTCTTTCATGGGCTTAAAATGTTACAAGTTCAATTCCTGTCTGAGGATGATTTTTCTTTAGGGGAACTTACGAACAAGGCAAGTTGATATTAATTTCCATAAGTAAGAAAACAAAAATAGAAGAAAAAACATACCGACTCAACAAAATGTACCTGCAATTAACATGACGAGTGGTATGAAAAGAACAGTTTTGTGATTTACTCATGGAAGTAGAATTCTACTGTTTTAAATAGCAGACTCATTAAACAAAACAATCATTATCAACATTTAAAATTGAGTTTCAAGAAAATAATCGCTCGATTATCAACAAATGATTTTGGAGATATTTACACGGGATATGTATCGGAGATATTTACACGGGTGTTTTAATATTGTCTGCTTAATAAGATTAAATATTAGTAATGGACTATAAATGGAAAAAAATATATCATTATCTATCATAAGTCATTATGGAAATATCTAAATTCAGAAACTTCATCAAGAGAATTTCCTTGCAAACTATTAGAACCGTATAGATCTCGATATATTTGTCACTTGCATTGCTGAGTAAACGCATCGGAAGCAAGACGGCCGATTGAGTTTAAGTAATTAGTAAGATTGAAGTACAGCAATTAATGCAATCAACGCGGCTTCTTCCCATCAGCAAAAAGCACTTAGCATGATTCGTTACTTCAGTAATCGCCGAATTTTTAATTCAAAGATTATATAGGTAAGTAATAAAATATATCTGTCTAAAATGGTGTACCGAGCCGCTTATTAGTGCGTGCAAATCGATATGAGAAGATTGTGAATAAATAAAAACAAACTCATATATTTTCTACATAATGTATTTGAGCTTGGATAGACGTCTGTCTCAGCATAACGATGGGAATATAAAATGAACTAATTGAGTCAAATCACCGCCAAATTCATCTTTTGCTTTTACATAAATTGAATATATTTCCATAATATTGTTTCTAATTAATTAGCGCTAACTTCCACCGGATACTCAGCATACATGAACGTATAAAAGTGATAGTATTCAGACTTGTTCCTCGCTGTGAGAAAATATGAATCAATTATTACCCCCAAAGAAATCTTAGCACAAAACCACATTCATTCATACACACGCACACACACCAACACTCAAATATATATATATATATATATATATATATATATATATATATGTGTGTATGTGTGTGTGTGTGTGTGTGTGTGTGTGTGTGTGTGTGTGTGTGTGTGTGTGTGTGTGTGTACATCTATATATATGTATGAAAACTATAGTCTTAAGGTGTGCTATATTTATGGGATAAAGTGCTCAATATCAGAGATAGAGCGTGCGTAAATATAAAAGTGAACATTGAAGTCAACACTTAGAGGCGACAGGCTGTTTCATGATAGACGCAATCGTCAGGCTATATATATATATATATATATATATATATATATATATATAGCAAATGTACTAGTTAAAAATAACTCCGCATATTAATAAATCATCTTAAAACTCCAAAGAAAAATTCTTCTACCTGTCCATGAATTTTGCACCTATGCAACTAATGACTAACCACATCGTCTTCTCTTTAAAGAAACATTTCTATAAGCAAACATTTGGTTTAAATATGCGATCACCTGTAAGCAATTGATCACTAAACACACGTCAGTCGCAGTATATTACATCACTAACTCTTATAAAATCCATGATTAAAGAATATCAAATATGGCTGTCTTCTACTACTACCGCCACCACGAAAAACCGTGTTACGTAAATACTTACCCAAATCTACATAAACATAGGAAACTGGAATCATTATATATGTTGTGGATTCCGAGATGAAATCAGATATCAATAAATAACAAATGCCAGGAATAGATAAGGAAAATAAATGTATTAACGTAATAATACAAACTGCTAATACAGGTTAGTAGATCCAGGAATGCGGGTTAGTAGCAATAATATATATATAGTCTTGGTATGACTCCTTACTGAATCTAGGTGCTGTAACAGTGACTCTTGTGTTACCCTCCTCTAATACTACTCTGATACTGACTTCTCGACTATCTTAACGTACTCCCGACTGTCTGGGTATTCACTGGTAGTAATATATGCATACCTCGGTTGAGTCCATTTACACACAAACGCTGCTTTGAAAGACAAAATGCACGTAAAGTATGTATAACCAAAATAAAAAAATAAACAAATAACAACACCAATTTTTAAATCTTTTCTCTCTTTTCTCTCCATATCTCTATTCTCTCATGACACTTTCATAGTAGCGAAATATATTAAATTTAAAATGTTTCCTTTAAGTTACCCTGTCAGATTGAGATCCATAATTGGTCTATAGTTCATCGCAATTCACACACACACACACACACACACACACACACACACACACACACACACACACACACACACATATATATATATATATATATATATATATATGTTGAACAATAGAAAATATTAAAAAATTAAAATCTTCAGGCACACTGGTGTGTATACTAACCTTCCTTCGTTTTTATTATTATTTCATTTAAATTCCTCGACTAGTTTCGGCCAACATGTGCATCATCAGAATAAAAATAATTTTCTGCTTACTGGTAGCAGTGGACTACAGAAATGAATGTCTTCATGGAGGAAAATATATATATATACATATATATTCATAATCGGTAATGCAACTCTGAATTGTTTGATACAATCGTCAGCTATCATACACAGATCAATATTTTATTAGCTCCCCAACTGCGTAAGACTTTCAGCACAAAGAAGTTGTATGAAGATAGAGATTTTCACCAGAAAGGCCAAATTGTTTTAACGTTATTATATTTTGTCACATATCAATATCGCCAATATTTTAATTTCCCTTATTTGTTGATACTTGACTTTTATTCTCGTTGTTTTTATTCCACGCATGAGAAGCGCTTTTTATCCACAGAAAAACTCAGCTTCATATTACATGACTGAATGTACAAAATCTATATATGTATGTAAATATATTCATTTTCGTTCACTCATCCAGCATTGCTGACAAAGTTAACCTGACCGTTGGTCTCGAAAACGACCCCCAATCTCTGGGTGAATGGGGCAGGAAATGTCTTGTGAATCCTTGTGCATCCAAAACGAAAACGCTGTCATTTACTCACCATAGAGAAACGCCCCTGCCTCCTATCAGCATGGTTTATGCTCAAATCCACCAGAGTGTCTCTTCGCGGCTTGGTCACAAGTTTTCCATTGACATGGTGTGGAACAACTGCAAAGAATCAATACCAGCATCTACAGCAAGGAATGTTGTTTCTCTGTGTCGCGCCAGAAGGTTTTTCTCGTCTGAGTCCATCCTTCACTTCTAAAATTCTACAATTTGTCCATATATGTGTGGTGCCCCCGCTGTTTATGTCGAGGTTCTCGACAAAATCCAAAGATGGATATGCAATGTGATCCGTCCTGACTTACCATACCGACTCCAATCACTTTCGCACAAACGTGATATCGTTATCTCTGCCTTTTCTAGAAATATTTTTATGGCTTCTGCTCTGATGAGCTATTTTCACTGGTGCCCCGACTGCATGAATTAAGCGTGTTACTAGGCTGGAATCTCGGCCCCACTCTTTTACTGTCGATACAGTTAAATGTAATCTCCACCTCTACTCAACCAGCTTCTCTCCTCGCACTTTCTGGCAGTGGAATTACCTACCTATTACTTGCTTCCCTGACAAATATAACCTTCAAAAATTTAAATGTAATGCCAATTGACATCTTCTGATGGCTTGATCACCGTTCTTAATTTTATCCTTTCCTGAATCCTCCCTATATCCAGTCTCTACCCTTACTTTCACACTCCGTAGCCCCTTGCGTAGTAGCGGCACTCACGCCAATGAATTGCTTAAAAATGTCAGCTGATAAATAATCATGAGTTGATACATAAAAAATATAAAGAAATTATTCTTTTCTCTATTGATGTAAGTATATGCTTAATTATAGATGGCGGGTGGTTTGACTTAGGGTGCACATACAAGGGGTTAATATTAGGTTTTCTGTAGGGTGTGTATTTTTTGTTTATTAAGTCTAGAATTACGTCGAGAGTGTTTACCCTTTTTAATTTAGTGTTTACTATAATTTTTAGATCTAATTTTCTGAATTCACTATAAATTATATTTCTAATCTTATCTGTTTTAAAGTTTGTGGAGCTCCTCACTACCATGAGCCCGTCATCTCGGTATAGCCGGTGAATTGCTTAAAAATTTAAGCTGATAAATAATCATGAGTTGATAGATAGAAGATAAAAGAAATTCCATATCATGAGCAAATCAAAGATTACTGATAATACTTTATTTTAATTTATTATTAAACAATTTTTTTCATGCAACTAATACTGCTTGGTATAAAATTGCTCTATGAATTCAACCCTATTTATTTACAAGCATTGCTCTTGGAGATCTTTTCAATTGTACTACATTCCCATAAATGTTTATTTTTTATTATATCTAAATATTCGATTTACTTTGTTAATTGCAAAAATGTTGTTGTCCATTTTGAGTTTTGAACAATCTTCAGGTGATTTTCCAAGTTTTTTCGTATCACCTAAACGAGATAGCCTGATATTTCTGAAATTCCAACCAGAAGTAGCAATCAAAGGAGGCTGTTGAAAATATGTTAAGAACATGAAGCAAAGGAAAAGGGCTTTAAAAATTTGCTCCGTCGAAATGAATGTAAACTAAAGCGAGTTATAGCGAAACAACCGCTATTGACCAGCTCTCAGCTCTTTGAAAAGGTTGGAATTTAGAGAGTCAAGAACGACAAAATGTGTAGAATATTTTGTAAATTTGGATTTGTAAAAAATCTCCTAGGCAAACTCCTATCACTTAGGCAAATATTTTAAAGCATCAAAATTAGGCCAATTAATACATGAACATTGACTTTTCTAAAGTAGTTTTCACGGACCAAACTCGAGTGATATTTGATAGAACTGATGGATGGACCAGAGGATGGATTTTATCTAATTCAGGCGTTCCTGTGTCTAAATGAATGTAACAAGGAGGCGGTAGTGTTATGATCGGCTGAAATTGTCGACCAAACCATTACTGGACCATTCAAAGTCGGTGGAGGAGTTGAAGTGAAAGGTGTTATCTATTGCAATTTTAAGAACATGACTTTTTTACATGGTACAAGTCACAGTCTCGGAGTTTCTAACTGAAGTGTGTATTTATGCACGACAATACTCCTTCGCATGTAGCTAAGGTTATTCGTGAATTATTTGAGCATAAAACATGTACCGAAGAGAAGATAATGGAATGACCATCGTCAAGTCCTGATCTGAATCCTATCGAAAATCTACCGTTAATTGTGAAGGTGAAATTATATGAAGGTGGCAAACAGTATAACAGCAAAGCAGACCTATAGGAAGCAATGAAAACTACTATGTTTGATATTGAACCTGCTGAATTAAAAAAATAGCGAAATCAATGGATAATAGAACACTGTCTATTATTGAAAAGTAGGGTCACTGTATTAAAATGTAAAGTATTCAAATACTTCTCGTACGTGTTTTATTTGTTCTATCATAGGTTT
Source organism: Acanthosepion esculentum (assembly GCA_964036315.1). Taxonomy (NCBI): domain Eukaryota; kingdom Metazoa; phylum Mollusca; class Cephalopoda; order Sepiida; family Sepiidae; genus Acanthosepion; species Acanthosepion esculentum. The sequence continues at coordinate 149,168,998 of OZ038478.1, read as the reverse complement.
TGATCAATTATTAAATTTTTATTATTATTATTACTTTTCAACATTGACCCAACTTAAAATTTTAACTTGTTTTGACATATAAATTGATTGTTTAAATCTTGACAATTTCTTAAAACCCAATTTGAATTATTGAGCTTCATTCGATTTGCTTAATAACTTCAGACAGTGAGTAGAAGACAAATTTAAGTGTAATTTGTCCAAAATTTATTTTCACATACGTACAGTGGCGTTTTTTAAAAATGTTTTAATGTTTATAATTAAAACTCTCTTATTTTCTATTTCTAGATTAGACATATTATGTGTAATCTCTCTGAATTTTTCATTTATATTATTTACGTTTGGACAAATGCCCTCATCTAAGTGATCTTTTTTTCTGTAGCATAAATATTTGGCGTTTGTAGCCTCCGGCATTTTTAGGGGTCTGTCGATCCGCGTCACATCATTTCATCTCGAACTGAACCCTTTAATTTTTTCCTCAGTCTGACCGTGTCTAGGGATATATTTTCTTGTTCATACTGTTACTGTTTAAATCGGGAACACCAGGCTCATGAATAGAAACAAAACTTAATATGCCTCCTGAAGAAGACTGGAGAGCATTACGGCCGAAATGATTAGATAATAATTACACAGATGAGAATATTCTTCTATCCCTTCCATATTATTCCTAATGTTGAATGTCTTACTCGTTTTCTTAATTATCTGTTTCTTTGCTTTGCTGTTGCTTTGCTTTTTCTACGTTTCTCTAAAATGTCTTTCAGCCCCTGGCATTATATAGATATTCTATTAAAGTTTTTAGTCCGTTCTTTTATTTTAGTTTATCTTTGTCATGTTAGTAATTTCTATTCTTTCAGTATCTTCATCCTAATTCTTCATTCTAATTACGCTTTTCCAAATCCCTAACGTCCTTCTTGTATATTCTTTTGATGTTTTCTCTATATTGGTATGATTCTTGCTTTTCTCCCTTTTGCCAAGACCTTAACAAGATATAAACTTGCCTGAAAGTATAATCCAATAGCAGCTGCACGGGTCGGAAACTGAATACAGGACTCGTTATGTGTCGCCCGGGGACAAAGAAATAACACGGAAAGAGAACACTAATGCATCATTAATGAAAGGGGCGAGAAATCCCCCCCAAACCTGTTACTGAATACCTTCCCGAATCCGAGGCCTGCTAATTCACAAGGATCAAGATGGAAACTAATAATAACCTCAAGTAACAGTCACGTTAAAAGGCGTGTGCCGTAACGAGGTAAATAAGTTCTATTTCTAAATAAGGCACTCCGTGCCAGACACTATTTTCCTCGCCAATCTTTTCTTGAGATATCTTTTTTTTCAGCGTCCAGCATCTTCCCTTTCCACACTGGTTGCCCGTTTTGAGTTTCTATCTGTCTATTATGAATCTCCACATCTTCAGCTATCTTACAGCCCATTTGAATCAAGTGCCTGGTTTACACTTGAGATATATAACGCCTTCTTTCACTTTGATCTGCCGACCATCGATTATTTTAATGGATAAAACCGGACATAAAAACATTAATATTTATATGCATTCGCTAATATGAAAAGATGACAGTAATCTATAACCATCAGCCAACGCATCGAAAAGAAGCGGATACATACACTCCATGTATTTTGTTCATATTTTCTATCATGCAGATCTGTGATGATTTGCCTGCGAGCGTTTACTTTCAGCATTTCTTCCCGTCATTCACCAAAGTGATGTTAGATCTTTAATTTTCTGTCTTTATAATGTTAATAAAAAACGTGAAACGGTTTCTGAATTTAACTCGTAATATCTGAGTTTTCCTGATCGTTTTTAAGCCAGCGTCACTGTGTAAAAATCGATTTCATACATGGATTCATTTTCATGAATGACAGATATCTAGAATAGAGCGATCCCAGTCTTCTCCATGTATAAGTTTTATAAGAATTCCATATTCGTATGTGTAAGAGAACATAGCACGAAAGAAAATCTTGTATCATTTTTTTCCCAAATCTATACTCGTCATAGTCACAGTGTATTGGTTCACTTACGGCCATATCACAGTGAAGTACCGGTTCTCGTACGATAACCGATGTTAAGCAAGGTCTAGCCTGATCAGTGTCTAGATTAGTAACCATTTGGGAATACCAGTTGTTATATAGTTGTATGTGCGGATCGTGTAATGTATAACGACAAGGAATTCATTATGGGAGAACCATGTTTAGTTCCTTTCGGGTTCGTTATATTCACTTATGTGGGAGTACGAATGGGCAAGTTATAGATCCATTTCTTCTCCCACAACTATGGGATAATTACTACGGCTACAATCCGTAAATCAGTAATCTCTAAATAATTCTTAAAATGTAAAAAAATAGTGTTGGCTTTAAATAACCTGCAAAACGTTGATAATCCATGAAAAACAAATCAATCTATTCAGAAGTATTTGTTCATTTTCTCATCATCAGTAACAAGCCTATCCCAAAATAGCACTAACTTGTATTTTTATATATAAAAAGATAGATTTTGTTGGTGATTTTCAGACAGGACTTACGAGAACCCCGTCACTCAATGAAACCTTTCCAATCACGTTCATTTTGCGTAAGAGAGTCCTATGACTAACATGGATTTTCTCACCAATTTCCTTATTAGTCGTGGTAGGATTTGCAGTAATCGAAAATTCTAAATACTTTGAATAAGCTCTTCCTTGTCTCGTCCTTGTGATGTAAATTTCCAGTTTGGAAACTGTAAAATTATCTCCGACTTATTGTTTCTCAAAGCATCAATCCATTAATTGCTCCGGATGTTTTTTGCTACGGCATTTGCGGCGACGCCATGATGAAAATACAAACTTTCTAAGCGGATATTTACTTGGTACGAATATAGCGTCAATTTCCGAAAGAATATATAAGGAATAATATTCATTTAATTTGAAGGATAAATATACAAGTTATGATTAGTCACATTAGTAAAGAACATAAAGAGCTAATAAATTATCTTTCTTTCTTCATTCTGTATCTTTCTGCTTCGTTATTTTCCCTTCTCCGTTTTCTTTCTATTGCATTTTTCTTACTTTTTTCTTTCTGCTGCATGTTTTTTTTTGTTACTTTCTGCTACTTTCCTCTGTCTTTCTTTACGTTATTTTTCCCTTTGCGTTTAATTTCTCCTTGTTTTCTCCTTAACCTGTTCCTCTTTTTTCTTTCATTTCCATTTTTGTTTCATTTTTTCTATTCATTTCTATTAATTCTCGTTTTTATGTCCTTTGCGTTTAGCTTCGGTTTTTGGTGTCTTCTGTTACTTTAATGTTTTTATGTTACATTTCGTATTTGTTTCATTCTGTTTGTTTTCCATTCTGTAAACATTTATTTCTATCACATTATGTTCCCTTTTCTTTTTTCTTTTTTTTGTTTCACTTACCGTTTTCTTAACTTTCTTTATCTCTTACTGTTTCTTTTCGTATCGTTTTCTTTCCCTACTTTTTGCTTTGTTGGGATTGTGTGAAGATGTTAAAATATATCAGAGAGTTTGAATTATCAGAAGGCTTAAAATTGTGTGTGTTCAATAATCTTCCATCCACAACAATTAATACAAGACAAAAATAATGATTTAAAACATAACAACTGAATTTATTAAGTGTTTCATGTACATGCATACAAACTGAAAAGTTTGACAGAGTTATGTCTCTTAGATTTAGAAATATTGGTACCTGAGCTCATAAGGGTACAATTAATTATTAAACTGTAGTTTATAAAAATGAGTATGTGTTGAATGTTTGGAATTGTGTATTGTACAAGTTGATAGGAGTTCAGAGATTGTACTTTCGTGAAATGTTGTAAAGTTCTTTTACGTCTGACTGCATTAGTCAAGACGGGAGTTCTTTAAGGGTCACATTTTGGCAGCAGAGGTGAGACGCACGAGTGAGTAGAAAGAGTGAGCGTGACGAAAGAGGGCGAGAATTACTAGTGTTTTCTTTTTTATAATCTGTTATTTCACGTTAGTGCTATCAACTTTAGTTGGCGCGAGAACAGACCTGTCGCGTCTAGGTGATTTGATTGGTCGAAACTGACCAATCAGCGAGCTAGATTGGAGGTGATTAACCAGTGAATGCTCGTTGTATATTTGTAAGTATGATGATGGTGAAAATTACAACAGGAAGAGTGCATTCCCAGCGGAGGGTAAACTGGCAGGCATGGAAGATTCCACAGATTTATTTTTATTCTCTTTGTTTCTTTTTGCTTTCGTTTTTTATAGCTCTCACATTCTGTTTTTGTTTCATACGCTGTTTCCGTTTTACTTTTGTTCGATATTTTGACGGTGCTCAAATTCTATAAAAGAATATCTGTTGTAGAAGATAATTGCTCAGTATGTAACGTAGAAGCTGAAATGTTAGAATTTGGTAACATCAACGCAGATATGGCAGAAATAATCCCCATAGGTTTGTCCTGAATTTTGTAAACATGGCAGTTGAACTCAGCAGTTTTGGGTGGGGGCGTTACGATGAATAAATCATTTCACAACACCTTTAGCGATTGATAGTTTCTACGGGGGTAACTTGAATTCTGTAGTGAATCTGAGTCCCGGTAAACACACAATATAATGAGAAACAGTTTATCATGACGGGAGAAAAAAAAATCTGTCCGGTCGGTGATGATGAAGCATTTCCAGGTTGGATTGAGCTGTTAGAACTTCTAATATCTTCTAATAATCTGAAAGTTTCATTCTCTCATTATGTTAGGAAGCATAATGAAATAATAATGAGAGTATCCATCGCACCCCGTAAGATGTTAAATACATCTTACAGGGTGCGATGGATACATTGTCATCTAAATTTCGCAAAAATGAAAACAACAAATACATCTCATTATAACAAATATATTTACCAAAATTGCACAATAATGTCTTTAAATAGTAAAGAATAAATCTATTCGATGAAATCGCCAATGGTTTCAACCAAAACCTACTGACGATTTTGTAATCTCCTGCATCTCTTCTGGGCGTTTTCCTTGTTTTAGTTGGTGAATGCTGCCATAATCCTTGTCTTCATTTTATCTTTGGTGGTACAAGGAGTTTTAATGGTCTTTCGCTCAAATGTGTCCCACAAATAATTATCAAGTGAGGTGTAGTCTGGGGAGTTCAGTGGCCATATGTAAAGTGGGATGTCTTCGCAGAAATTTTCTGACAGTCATGACCAGGTTACGGGCTCGGAAAGCCCACATTAAACCGGCCTTGTGCCATATTCGACACACGTGGGCGTGTTGTTAAACATCGTGAGTGAGTCAGTCCTTTTGGACGTCTCAGCTATTCGGTCGAACTCTCTGCCTCTTAGGCAGAGGGGAACTATCTGCCTCTGGGCAGGGAGGAACCCGACGAGGCTTATACGGGTTCTACGGGCAATTTTTGCCCGAACCTACGGGCTCGGAAGCCCACATTAAACCGGCCTTGTGCCACATTTGACACACGTGGGCGTGTTAATAAACATCGTGAGTGAGTCAGTCCTTTTGGACGACTCGGCTAGACGGTCGAAATCTCTGCCTCTGGGCGGAGAGGAACTCTCTGCCTCTGGGCAGGGAGGAACCCGGACAAGGCTCCGCCGAAGGGCAGAGACTCGTTCGGGGAGGTTGACCAACCCGATCCCTTTTATGCGGGTTCTACGGGCAATTTTTGCCCGACCCTAAAGGCTCGGAAAGCCCACATTAAATCGGTCTTTTGCCACATTTGACACACGTGAGCGTGTTAATGAACATCGTGAGTGAGTCAGGCAGTGAGACAGTCAGAGAGAATGAGCTATCACAGAGTCAGACAGAGGCAGAGTCGCGTCAGACGATTACTGTAAGACATTGGAATAGTGATACTGGTCGAGACAACATAGTTCTCTCTAAACTAACCTGATTATTATTACTAACACTTCTACATCTTTTGTACATATATTCTATTTGTAATATATATCTGTGTTATTCCATACCTGTGTTCGAGTTATTCTTCATGGGTTCTACCTTGGACCATCACCTTGGTACAAGGAACCTGGACCATAACACTATGTAAATACGTTCTAGTGGCATTCCTGCGTTGTTTGGGTGAAATTATCACACACACACACACACACACACACACACACACACACACACACACACGAGTTCAGAAAAAATCAGCTAGCATAGCAGGATTCCAATTGCGTTTATAACGATTGTTTATTTTGAGTGGAAAATTTCTCCGTGCCAGTAACTTCCTATTGCTGCATTTTCAGGAAAGTAGGGCAGATGTGAGGGCAAAAAATGCACCTCTAGTGACTTATTGCATGCTAAAGTTTTATATGATTCAATCATCATACCTTTAACTATTGTTTTGTAATTTGGCTTTTGTGCATTCTAAGAGACCATTACACACGTTTGAAACATTTTTAGGCCTTCAATTCCAACTTTTTTAATAATTCTTCAAACTCATTTTCTCTCATGAGCTATCGAGTTTTAGGACTGACAAAGAGTTGTCCTTTAATGTTCACATCAGTAAGCATTGGAAATTTGCTTTTAAAATATAAAAATGACAGATTATCGTGTTTATCGTGTTTCATGGCTATCAAAATTGTTTCATTAATGCCAGTCTTATATTAAGTGGTGAGAAGATTGTATTCCTTTCCCATATTGGTTGATATATAATGTTATGTGAACAAATTTCTGACTCATTTTATGATGGTCACTCTGTGCCTGTGTAGTGTGAACCTCGATATCGGCTGACCATTGACAAAAGAACTGACAAATATCGTATAACCTGCAATCCATTCCGAATAGCAACTACCTTAAGATCTGTACAGTTTAACCTCTTATGTCCATTGTATTTAATTTTGTTTAAAATGAAATAAGATTTTCGTGAGTTTCTTTCAAAGCAAAAGTATGAGCTAAAAGAATCGATAGGAGTACATTTACAATATGAAAAAATCACTATTTTGGCGCTTATGAAAAGCATCCACTGAGAAGGCGCATACTGTCAATTTATTTCTACAAAATGTCCAGATATATCATTAAATAACATAAATTGTTATCAAAAGAACATTTTATTTTACGATTTATATTTTGGAATGAAAATTGACGACCAAAATATATCATGGGCCGCACATATCTCCTGCCCAATATGCTTCAGTTTACTCCCAAAATGATCAAAAATGAAATTGAATATTCTCCCATTTGGGGTTCTAATGGTCTGGCGGGAGTCAATGACACCTATATATATATATATATATATATATATATATATATATATATATATATATATATATATATCAATTATGTGGTGCGGATTCAATTTATATTACGCGAATCGTTCTTGCCATATCATTAACTTCATTATCTGCTTTTCGTATGAATGATTCGCATAATATATATATATATATATATATATATATATATATATATATATATATATATATATATATATATATATATATATATATGTAATCGTTCTGTGTCTATATATATATTTATATACATATATATACATATATATATATATATATATAAATATAGGTAACTATACTCGTGTCGAAATACCTTCGAATTCTTGATTTAACAATAGCCAAATCAATCACGAAGGGAAAAAAGGTTTTAAAAAAGAAAGAGCCAGGAACATGAAAGTCTGTCGAAAATAATCGCACAGATACAGGTTCAAGGCCCAAAGAAAAAACCCCGATACGAGTAAACAACTGACTGAAGAGCTCGATACAAGCGTAGAGCAAACCTAGTCAAACCTAATGAGCCAGACACACCTACCAAGGTTTCACTTAGGCAGATCGCCAGGCTAAGTGAAACCTTGCTAGGTTTGTCTGGCTCATTAAGTTTGACTCTATGTAAATATATATTATATATATATATATATATATATATATATATATATATATATATATATATATATATATATATATATTGTGCTTTTTATACTTTACTCTAATTTAATTATTATAATAATGCTCTATTTAATTTCATCTCATTTATATTTGTAATTCTTAGAATTTTTTTTTTTATCTTGGAATATGTTATTAGGTTTCTTAAAATTCTAACGCTCATTCGCAGAATCTTGACACAGTTGTCATTTTATTTATCTCGGTTTTACGTTTCTTCATACACGTCAGTTATTTCTTCATCCCTATCATTTTACTGATTCATTCTTGACAACCTGTATTCAATTGGTTGCTCTCATTTCGTCCGGTCTTAGCCATGGTCTACAAGGGTGTCATTCTTAGTATCATTCCGGCAACATCAATTCATTAGTTCCGCCCAAGAAAGACGAAGAAATTTCTGTATCTCTGCCTATTAGCAAAATTCATGAAGAGTATAGCATCAATTCGAAATCGATGAACTGGAAAATGGAAATCACTAGGTCTTTTGAATAGTCCCCAAATATATTATAAATGACGTGACGTGATGGTCCGAAATTGACATGGTGGGTAGCGATTATATCCGCAATGAAGTGTGATGAGATTGCGGAGTGAAATGTTTCATGTGCAACTATGGATGGAATATCAGAAAAGTTAGAACAGCTGAGGGTGATGACATGAAAGCGCTACGGTTCAAAGTGTTCCTTTTTCCTACAGATCTATTGGCGTCCCCGCGTATATCTACGGAACAGGATGCGTCAAAATTATCACTGTTTGGTATTCAGCTCTATTTGAAAAATAAATGGTAACAGATGAAAAAACATAGACATGGCTACAGTTGTTCGCTGCATCTTGTCTATGCATATATATATACCTCTTCTTCCCACACACACAAACAGACACACACACACATACACACACATGTATATATATATATATATATATATATATATATATATATATATATATATATATATATATATATATATATATATATATATATATATATATATATATACATATATATACAGAAGGAATACACTTAAATGGAACACCTGATATATGTGTTGAATACCATAACGGTTGAACATTTATATTATATTTATATTTATCCCAAAATTCCGGCATATCTACAGACTTCCAACATCAATTCCTCGGGACATCCGACTGCATTCGAACCTGCGCCTCCCTTTGCAGAAGTTCTATAACCGACATGGTTAAAAGGATCGTCGGTATCATGCATGAAAAAAATTACAAATTATTTTGATCATGTTTCGGGTAAGAAAGTGGGCAATTATGATCTTTTCGGAATCTGAAAAACGAGAATGATGTGCTTGTTTACGACACTCTTTATAGTAAAGTCAGTTAAAGTATTTCGGTTCTAACGAGTGTTACACGTAGATTCGAATTCTGAGGGAGAATTTTCCTTTAATGTGATTTTTTGAATTTTAGTCTGGTTGAATAAAAAAAAATGATATAAAATCAAATCAAATTACAGTATCAACTAAAATATCGTTTTAAAATATATTTGATGAAAAACAAGAGTCTATTTTTGCGAACCTGGCATCAGAGTCGGAGCATACTACACCCCGATTCTCCCAGAACGAGGATGACAAGATAATTAGACATATTTCTTTTTGTGATCTTTCATATATTGGCAACTGACTATTAAAAGATGACACCATTTTCACCAATTTTCTTCGCGTCCAAATCCATGAATTTTTTATGTTCATGCTACGTTTAAAAACACTACATTTTTATCCATAAAATGTGAATGCGTTAAGATTATTCAACTTTTAGCAAGAAAAATCTCATGCTGATTTTAGAAATTGCCGCAAAACATTCTTTATTTACGATCGAATCATCTTTCATATGTATTTAATTTTTATTTGGATAGCTTTTGCTTATTTCCAGTTAATATATTCGAATTGTTCGCCTACATTGCATATGATGCATTATTTACATGATTACGTCACAATAAAATTAGTATTTTATATGAATACTACCTTATGAAAATTAGGGTCTAGTACAGTGGTGGACCCCCGTTTTTGAAACTCAGTAAACCTTTAAAATTCTAGATATAACTTCAAATGCACCTTGAGAATTATTATACCATGAGAAGACACACAAAGTAGAATAATAATCGTCTCTCTCTCTCTCTCTCTCTCTCTCTATATATATATATATATATATATATATATATATATATATATATATATATATGTGTGTGTGTGTGTGTGTGTGTGTTTGTGTGTGTGTGTGTGTGTATTCTTGGAGCTTCCAATGGACACGTCGTTTCTCCTAGAATTCCGATACCAGAAATTAGATTAATGTTAGTTTAAAAGAGTCGAATGCATATGATGCATGATCAACCAATGAAATTCAAACATTACGAAAGTAAATATCTCAAAATTTATTTCGTTTCTCCATATCTCATTCTCTGATTAAGCTTTAATAAAGGGAAATAGTAAATTGATAAAATCTTCCTATTTTTATCTTTTTAATTTTAATCGGTCTCATCCTATGTAAGACAATAAAGGCACTAACACACAACGAGTTACCGGGTAGGAAAGAATTAGGAAGAGAAACATTAATAAAGAATAAAGAGCAAATAGCCAGACAATTGCTAGCGATTGACATTGCATTTAAATCTTTCAGATTAAAGTTGGCTGGAAATCTGGAGCCGGAATGTCGTCCCACAAGCGAGAATTTTGAGACGAGAAACTGTTAGCATAGAATTTACGGTGACATCTAGCCAGTTCAACTGTAAATTCATGTGATATAAACTTAAATTCACTGAGTCTAGATGCCATAGCTATGAGCTCATCTAAACAATTACCATGAAAGTATTTATGAAAAATACACGTACATGCAAACTTACAATTAAATGAAATAAATTAAAATGCTTGTTAAACGGTTGTGGTCAGGACGGGGACTAAATTTGAAAGTTTAAAATTTAATAGCAATAGAGAAAATAAAATAAACATCAAAAACAAAAATAAATTTACAAACAAAAGTGCACAAGACATTGTATGTTACTTGCGAATAGAGATTCAACAGTTTCTTTCCAAGACTTAAAATAACCTTGCTCTGTCCGTAAAACAGGTCTGATTTATTTAAATGGTGCTATCGTAAATGACGGGGACTGAAATGAATGTATATATATATATATATATATATATATATATATATATATATATATATATATATGTATATATATAATATATATATATATATATATATATATATATATATATATATATATATATATATATATATATATATATATACGAGGGGCATTCAATAAATAAGATGAATTTTTCCGTATAATGACTTCTAATACAGATAGAAGCTTACTCTTTTTCATTTTTTTTTGTTTTACTTCTTTTTCACATGGATTTAATTTCTTTTACAGATTAAAAAAAAACTTTCAGAGTTTTGGCGATTAACAAAGATGGCCGACGAAGAAGCATGCTCCAGGATTGAGCAGCTGTCAGTTATCAAGTTTTGGTTGCTGAAGGGTTCAAACCAGTTGAAATTCATAGGAGAATGTCAACTGTGTATGGTGCCACATGTTTCCGTTAAAATGTCTACAATGGGCTAAATTGTTTAAAGAAGGACGGAGCAGTGTTGAGGATGAAGACAGGCCTGGGAGGCCTACAGAAGGGAGGTCTCCTGGGGTGATCGAATCAGTCAATGATCTCATTCTGTCTGACAGAAGGGTGACAGTGGATGACATTGCAAGGACTTTGAGCTTATCTGTTGGGACAGCACACAAGGTCAGATGCCGGTGGGTGCCAAAGTTGCTTACTGCAGAGCACAAATAGCATAGCAGCCCAAACGGTGCAGACCATTAACGAGCCGGGCTGGGAACTGCTCCCTCATCCTCCTTACAGCCCAGACCTTGCCCCTTCAGACTTTCACCTGTTTGGTCCCTTGAAAGTGTTCACGAGAAGCACGAAGTTTAAAAGTGACGATGAAGTCAAGTGTCGTGAGCGACTGGCTGAGACATCAGTCCAAAGATTTTTACGCTGAGGGAATACGGAAGCTTGTGCACAGATGGGAAAAGTGTGTGACAGTGCTGGGAGACTATGTTGAGAAAAAAGTAAGCTTCTTTCTGTATTAGAAGTCCTTATACCGAAAAAACATCTTATTTATTGAATGACTCTCGTATATATAATATTATATATATATATATATATAATATTATATATATATATATAATATTATATATATATATATATATATATATATATGTGTGTGTGTGTGTGTGTGTGTGTGTGTGTGTATGTGTGTGTGTGTGTGTGTGTGGATAGATAGATAGATAGATAGATAGATAGATGTGGAAATGTAGATGTATGAGCCTACCTTATAATGCTAACAACATTTAAATATACCGTAACACTTGAGTTTGAAATGTCTGATTTTGCCTGCAGTCGCATTGGTTATAGTCTCTTGAGATTAACATGAAATCTCTCCGTCTTCTATCTTATCGTGGGAATTCACCGATTATTAAAAGAGAAGGTTGAATGAATAAGTCATATGGTAATCTGTAAATTATGCCACTACCCGGATATCTTACACATTTATGAGTCTACAAATCGTCCATGCATTAAATGTTGCTGTTTCATCTGTCTAGTGCTTCTGCTATGCATTTAGAGATTAATGATAAAATACAAAGAACAATCTGGAAAATTATTCAACCTGATTAGACATCTCGGCTTCAGCTCTATCCATTTTCTTTTACATGGCACATTTTTTTTCTTTTTTCAGTTTACGGCCTTATCGGGTTTTGTTAAATATTTATTCGCCGGTTTATAATATTTATTAAGTTTATTTCATCTTAAGGTATTCATTTTTGCTTCCTGTGCACATTTATCGATCAGTATGTCTTGTTCTGCCCTGTTTTTAGAGATTATTATTAAAATCCAAAGAATCTGCAATGTTATTGGTCATAATCTGGTATCTCCGTCTCAGTCACTTTACCACCGCTGTAACCTTGATTTCGTATTACAATTTTTTATAAATATTTTCATGGCAATTATTTTGATCATCTTTCCTTAGTTTTGAATTGACGGCAATTTGAAATGACGAGATGTAACTTAAGTTGCTGTTATTTCGTCTCTCGTACTCGTCGCTTGTGGACATTTCTTCCGGCTTCTTGCTTTACAGTTAACTCTGATCTTTCAAATGCTATGTCAGTCGTTATCTTCTGTTTTTTACTTCTTTTATTTTTCTATTTCCTTAATGTTTACTCGTTTTTTTTTTCAATCGGTTTCCTTTAAGGATAATCTTTTTTATGACTAACTTATTTTAGCTAAATTTACACGCTATTTTTGTTTTAACTCTTATTAATTTATTTTAAGGAATTTTACTTATGTTATTTCTCTTAGTTTTAAACGAATTCCTTCCGTTAAGGATATTTTTTTTTGGCTGGGAAGTAATCTATTTTATCTACAATTTACACGTTATGTTTTTTAACTAGTATTTAACATGACTGATTAATTTATTTTTAGGCGATTTTAGTTAAATGTTATTCCTTAGTTTTTAAAAGGAATATATTAGAGTATCAAGCAATATCACAAATTATTTATACCGCATTTTAGGAGTTTTCTTTTTGTAAATAGTCTAAGTCATTTTAATCACTCTATTGTAAACATTTTATTAAGTGCAGTTTAGAAAGGAAGAAGAAAAGAAAGAAAATAAGAATAAAAAGGAAAGCAAAAAAAAAACAAATAATAGAGAAGTTAAAAGGGGAGGAAGAGAAAGAAAAGTAAGTCGTAAGACGAGCTAATATACTTAATCGTTTTTATTTATATATATATATATATATATATATATATATATATATATATATATATATATATATATAATATATATATATATATATATATATATATATATAATATATTGGTTTGTTTCCTTTTCTTCTTCCAGTAAAAACAACTTGTCTTGGTCGCATGTAGGAAGATCAGTACAACCAAGCATACTCAATCTATAACATCGAATAGCCCAAGTGAAGTCTTGATTAGTTGCTGTTTACTGGGGAATTTATATAATGCACGTCCTAAAGCTAGTGGCAAATTTTATTCTGGGTGCGGGCCGAATACTGATCATATTCGGCCGTGTCGCCCATCGAAGAAGTCTGTTGTTTATTTAGACCCGAAAATTCTAGTAACATGGGAGCAACAACTTTGACGACGCACCTAGATTTGGCACGTAAAGTTGTATTTTTAATAATCTTTTTCTCATATTCTCCTACTCAGTAAACCCTTGCGTCGTAGTTGGTTTATTTTCATGCTTGATTTGAAATGATTAAAAAAATTTATTACATCTAGACGAGTCATGAATTTGGTCGAAGATTAATCGGGATTGGCAAAGATGTATGTAAAGATCCTGTAATTTGGTTTGTTAGCCACTAATGCATATTTGACAAATTGTAGTGGGAAAGGGCCATTTTGCTATAAATATA